>CM017324.1:27492886-27649579 GCA_006937295.1 Carpinus fangiana
TCCCTCAGCCCTTGCATCTACTTGTAATTGGAACAACGCATATGTTTATTACATGTAAAAGAAAGTTGTAAAACGAATGACTTCTATATATTTATTTAGTGACATCATAATTTACAGAAGTGTCTTTATTGTCTTTAAGTGAGCATTTAAAACTTTTGTACCGAGTGAGTAAGTGCCAAACAAACTCAGATCTTCTTTGGCAGTTTTTCATTTGAAATTAATGATAAAAATTTAAAATTTAAATTTAAAAAAAAAAAAAAGCCCATAACGTAGAAGGAAAGGAGATTGGTAATAGGTGTTAATGTATTATATAAGTTTATGGACAAAGTTTTCTTTCAAACTGGGTTGGAGGAACTTCCTTCAACCTATTCTATAAAAATGATATGTATCTATTTTTTTAGTAACATGTGAGATGTACATAAGTTTTTAATATTATTTATTCCAACTTTGTCTCTACTATTGAAAAACATGTGTATCTCATATGTTCAAATGATACATGTCATTTTTATACATTGAGTTAGAGGAAATTCCTTCAACCCAGTTTAAAGGAAAACTATGTCCCCAAAGAAATATGCAAAACTAAGATTACGGTCTCCTTCAATTCTAAAGTTTTCATTTAAATGAATTGTCTAAATTAAGCCATAAACGCCTTTAAAAAACACCTTTGGGGGTAAAGGTGGTGGCTGGCCAACTCCAACCATGCTCTTGGGGTGGCTAAACACCCACTCAAAAGGTGAGAGGATTGTCAACCACCCCTCAAAGAATAAGATAATAGTCGTGATCATCCATTGAGAATTGCCAACTTGGTCACTCCCGGCCCCATCAACACCCTTAGATGGCCAATCACCCCCTTGGGATGAGAGCGTCACGCTCTCATCTTAAAAAGTGATCCGACCACATATAAACTTTATTATTTTATTACTGTTCTTTTTAAATGAATGGTTTGAACTTTGAAATTGTGGGATGTAAATAAATGGCTTCCAACTGAGAATGATATCAACTTAGCATTCAAAGATTGAGTGGGTTATGGCCAAACCAACTATATCTTCTCAAGACAAAAACCAAACGTTTATACTCATACAATCCACCTAATTAACATCCATAATCATTCACACAAATCTTCTTCTTTTTGACCGAGCAAGCGTGCCCCACCTCCAACTCCAAATCCCTTCTTAATTTATCTTACCATTTCCTCAAAGTTGACCACTATCCAAACAGTGAAATGAAAAATGTGTCCTATCTATCACGACTTTATCTATAATCTATCAAAAAAGTATTGCATCTTCGCATAATCTAATGAATCTATACTCGGAGTATTTTGGGTCCCATTTCTCCATTATCCACATAAATAGTTGGGAACATCCTAACAGTAATTAGCTGCTTAAATTGCATGTAATTCGAACAATTTAACAAAGAGAAAAAAGCATAGAATCCACTTGTACCAAACAAATTAAGGCTTCAGACTCATTTGTCTGAAATAGGTAGGCCATGCACCTACCCTCTTTATAGGACTAATTTTCAGCAATTTGAACAACACAAGAAAGCAATATGAAACTAACTTATCTAAGTATGTGACTAAACAGTCCAAAATTTATTTGAACAAACAGATCATCTTATAAAGACTCATAATATATTGCCCAAATTACTAACAATTTGAAGATATCAAATTGCTGAAAAAATGGATTAAATTCCAAAGATCCACTCTAATTCAATATTTACTATAAAAAAATAATAATAAAAAGAAAAAATGAGAAGACAATGACAGGGGCTTCTTTTCCCACGCACCCCGCACGTGGCTTTAGATAGATAGACTCACCACTAAAAAAGGAGTTGCTTAGTACCTGAGTTGATTAGTCCAGCCCAGGATCCGAGCGTTAGGTTGAGTCGGTTGACCATGAGGCAGGGCCCCACTTTTCTGATCTCCATAGTATACATCCCCACCGCTGCGCGTCTCATCCACGCGCCACTTCCGAGTTGCTGCAACAAACACCTGCGCCACCGTGGTGAATGGGCTCCCTGGGGGACCCTCCTTCCGGTACTTCTTCATTCCCAGCAAAAATATTGCCAATGCCACTCCCAACACCCCTGCCAACACTCCAAACCCTACTGTCCACCCAATGTTATCCTGTACCCACATTATGAAAATTTTGACATTTTTGGTCGTTCTTTAGTAGTGCTTGAATCATTAAAACATTTTCTGGGTTTCTCAAAAAAATTAAAAACAAAAATATGAGTAAAAAATTAACTTCATTAATTAGAGGTTAAATTGTCAACCACATAATCCTCTTAATAAATAAAAGTTGTAATATATATAATATATCTAAGTGTTTTTAGAAAATTTATAATAATTTTGAGAATTTTGTTACCTGCAGATAGATTATGAGCAGTGTGGCAGTAGTTGCAGCGATCACTATTGCCACATACCACCAGTTGAAAAAGGAGCTCTTCTCCTTTCTCCGCTCCGGTGAATCCTCATCGAACTGGTCCGCCGCAAAGGTCTGCAAGCATGGCCTGTGCCCACCTTCTCCGACAGACAATATGTAAAGAGTTACAAAGAACAATGCTTCCCGCCAATGCGGAGGAAACACCGACACCGATAAGGTCAATAGCACCGTTCCCTGTATGTCATCATATGAAACCTACAAAATTAGACCAAGTAATGTTGACTCTCGTACAATTGAGATGATATGGCAGTGAAAATTAGCATTTAGATCAACACAGAAGAAAAATTAAAGGTTAAATTTTATTGCAATATTTTTTAGTAGACTGTTATTTGACTTCTAATTGACGTGACAATGAAAGTTAGCATTTGAAAAGTGAATTTTTATTGTCACGTAATCTTATAGTTACATGGGAGTACTAATTATAGCAGTCTACTAAATAACAATGTTTTTTTTTATATAATTTTCATTGTCACATTAGTATATTAAATAGCATTTTTCAAAAAAAAAAAAAAAAAATCAAGAGTTAATTTTTACTATAATGTTATACTGATTGTTAGAGAGTCGTATAATGGTCGATTAAAAATGGTTGAATTACCAAGAGAAAGATGAGGGAGGAGATGAGGATGGTCCTGAAGCGACCCAAGAAGGAATCGGCAATGAAGGCTCCGAGCAAGGGGAAGAGTGCTGAGACGCCAACCCAGGTGTTGACATTCTTCGCAGCGGCGACGGTGGGCTGGTGGAGTTCTTTTGTGAGGTACGAGATGAGGTTACCGGAGACACCGTAGAAAGCAAATCTCTCTGCTACCTCCACAACTGCCAGCAGAAAAAAAAAAAAAAAAAAAAAAAAAAANAAAAAAAAAAAAAAAAAAAAAAAGATCAAATTGTAAGGAAAAGGATGAGAAGAAAAGGAGAGAGAGAGAGAGAGAGAGAGAGAGAGATGATGATGATGAAGGCTTACAGATGATGCAAATGGCCGCACTCCAGCCACCCCTGGAGGATCTTGTATGAGGATTTCCAATCATCTCCATCTCTGGTGCTGCAGAGCTATCCATGAAAAGGTTGGTGTCAGAAATGGTATTTGAGACTTTGTGCATATATGGGTGCATGTGTGAACGTGAGTGCACGTATCAGTGTTGAGTCTGTTGCTTTTGGATTTTATAATATTAATGTACGCATGTGCAATTCATTTCAAGTGCTTTTCAAAAAATTAATTTCAAGAAAAATATTATTTAGAGCACTAGCAGCAGATGTCTATATGCTATTCACTTTCTTATGTTTAGGGGAAATTTCAAAAAATCACAAAAATCTATTCATCAAATTTCCTACATTTAACCTACAGTGTTCCCAATGTGCAGGGAACCAAAAGTGATTTTCTATACATTATTTTAATATAAACATTTCCCTTTCCTCTCTTCTCTTTTGTCTTTTTGTCTTTTATTAGGGATTATGTTAGAATTTTGTGAAAAAAAAAGTGAGGGTAGATAAGAAACTTATATTTTGTAAAGAAGTAATATTTTAATGATATAGGAAAATGTAAGAGAAACTCAAGCTATTGTGAAATATATTTTCATGGAAGCAAATTAAAAGTAATTTTGTGCTCTAAACTTAGAAAAAATCAAAGGGAAACGGTTGCTAGTGCTCTTAGTAGTCTGATATACAACTTGTTAATTTTTATTGTCACATTATTTCAGTTGTATAATAGTCGTATAATAGTTTATTAAATATTCTAATTTAGGGGCATGAGAGATTTTTCATAAACGAATATTTTTTGTCCAAATTTAATTTCAAGCTCTTCATAAGAAAAAGAGAGAATGAAATTATATAAGGGTCAAAAAAATTACTAGAGATGTGCTGTAATTTTTTTTTTAACCACCTTTAGTGAAATGGACAGAAATTTCCTCCAAATCAGTTTGAAGGAAATATCCTCCAACCCATTTAAAATTGTGTCAAGTGTTTGTATTCTTATTCCACTTTTAGGGTGATAAATTTATGTTTAATCCAAGAATGCATGTATTCTTGATGCGGTGATAACCTCTAGATATTTCTCAAAGAAAGACAACTGTAAACTCATTATTGTTGATAGTGGAAGATTTGACTGGACTAGGTCTCATGGTTTTCCCCTTCGCATCTGAGGGTTTTCCACGTAAAAATCTTGATGTCTTGCTTGTGGGTTGCTTGATTATTATTTTGCATTAATGTGAGTTTATTTTTGGGTGCCAGTGTGACTATTTAATTTGCACAAAGGGGTAGATTAATTCCACTGTGTATCTAAAATTGGTGTTCACCCCTAACACAATTCAAATATATATGCTACTATGTAATTGTTTTCCTTTCATTTTCTCACTATCAAAAGAAAAAGAAACGCCATTAGTGCTTATGCATCATTTGAAAAATTGAATTTTTCTAAAGGGTAACCTGTGCACATTCACTCTTTATGAAATTTGATCTAAAATGATGACAACATGAAGGATGAGAAAGCCTATTCTTTTGCAGATGCAGTCATTTTACAAGTTATTAGTAAAGCTAAATGTTACATGATGTTTTAAGTTCCAATCAATCATTGGTATAGACATACAATTGCAGATACTTTTCTTTCTCAGGAGATGAAAAATTTCAACAAACTTGGCACACTACAGCTATAACCCAAGTCAAGCCAGCCAACCAAGGAAAAAAGTGTACCGAGATAGACCTTTGCCTCTTTTTCCTCTGAAAAAGATAGTACTGCAACCATTGACAACAACATTCACCTCCACTTGTGCAATTTCCTCATTTTTTTTTCTCAAATTATTATCAAATTTAGGGACTTCAATTTCATAATAAAACAATTAACTTGAAGAAATCACAACCAAACCAATAAAATCCTGAATCATATATATTCAAAACCCAAACTTCAATTTTTCTCTTTTTTTTTTTTTTCTTTTTTTTTTTCTTTCTACTTTTATGAGTAATACAGACAAGCAAAACTAACAAGGCATCATTTTTCTTTAATTCATTTCCATACACTTAAGATAAACTGAAACTTCAATTAAAAAAAAATCAAATGAAACTAATATCATTCCTTATCAAGGACTAAGTTTTGCTACTCACCTTCCGATGATGGTCTAGTGACATTTGGGCTTACTCTTAATGGTTTGTGGGTGAAAAGTCTCAAGATCGAATCTTGAAAGAGAAAGTGCTTGGAATTATTTTCAAACTGTTGAAAGTAGGTTCTGCATAAATTTTGCAGAAATGGAAGTTTTGGCAAATGCATGTATAGTGTGCAGGGGTCTGATTTTAGTTACTTTGTTCCTTCTTTCTCGTTTGATTTACTTTTTCTTGTTTCTTGCTTTTAAGTTATGGGACATGGAACATTGCTGTTTTATTTTTTTAGCAGTTGGACTATGTTATGGTACTAGGAAAGAAAAATAAAACTATATATTATGGTAATCCTAATTGTTAGGGTCATGGCCTCCTCAGATGGTACTGTCCTGCCATGAGGCTACGCTTTTGGACACTGGATAATTTCAATTATTTGTCGTGATATTATATTGCAGCATTTCAGTCTTATATTGGAAAGACGATTAGCCTTTATAAGTGATTATAGATGTGGATAGTGCTTTTTTTAGATCATTACAATCTATCTACTGAACTGTGATTTAGCATTGATGTTGGCTTCATTCATCTTCCTTCATTTTGTTTTATTTCTTCTATTGCAAACAAGAAAACATGGCTGAAGCCTGAAGCCTGAAGCCTAACTGGGAGGAGTGTTTCTCTTTGCCTTCCTCGAAGTGTTGGGCTTTTTTTTTCTTTTTTTTTTTTAATCTAAATAATGTAACATAAATGTACAATAAACAAAAGAAAGGGAAAGAAAAATTTACCAAAAACGGCTAATTTAACGTAATAAATTTAAAACTTGCTGCCCATTTATTTAAAATTGATCTTAATTATCATATTTTTCTTCAACTCATACAACTATACAAGTGAAGACTTGGGCTCCTCTCACTTTCCATGGCATTTCCTGATTTCCATTTTCTTTGATTGATTACTGTTATTCAATCACGTGGTGTGGAGTCCACCACATTCAATGGACCAACGAATCCAAAGCTCACCCATAATTTGTTAATTATAATTAAATGCGATCCTCTTGCTTTTCCTATTAACTTTCTCTAACTCTTTCGTATTGTTTTTCTTTTTGTTTCATTAATTGCATGGAAAATTAATTAGAAAAACAGAGGCAGGAAAATAGAATCCATGATATTGTGAGGCATGATTAACATAAGGTTTGCTAATTAATTCAACTCCTTAATATTTGATGGAGCAAAGTGCTTTTTTTTTTCTTTTTTTTTTTTCTTTTTTCTTTTTTCTTTTTCTTTTGACATGTCCATGTAAGGAAAGGGGGAATGAAGATTCGAACTAGTGATTTTCGCTTCATAAAGCATAGTTTACAGCCGATGAAGCAAAGTGATTTTTACTTCTTTATGTAATTCATCATTCTGGTTTAAATAATCAAAAACAAAGAAAACAATCTCATCAATTTTTCTTTGATAAGCTTTGATTTCTACTTGCTTATTAAAACACACAACTGCTTGTAAATTACCTGAAATTGTTTTCATCCATAGAAGAATTTGTTGACTGCAATCTCTCTCTAGAAGCTCATATAAATAACCTTCCATTCCATTTTTTAAGGGTTTTTAATCATTTTAATTACATATATGGACACATGTCGTGTTTTTAGGGATACTGACATTGATTTTCATCAAATTTTAGATGAAAGTTAAACGGAGGTCCCATCTTTCATAACCGAAATACCAGATGTGATAAAAACGAAAACTAAAAGGACAAAAAATAAAGTTATTAAAACACTATTTAACCCTTCTCTTTTTTAACAAATATTTTGGACGTAAACGTGTGTATAGAGTATAGGGGGTGTGATCGGTGCCAAACATTGACGTTTGAATCCCTTTAACTTATATTTGTTAAGCCTTTAGCACTGTTAATGTCTAACTATTTTTAGTGTTTTTAGTGTTTTGTGTTGTGCAGGTCCTTACAATAAAATATGGCCACAAAGGAGCAAAATGCACCAAGGGAAGAAATTGATCCCTGCCAAGTGCATTCGACCGCACTTGGTGCGTTCGAACGCACTCACGGTCGAATGCAGGGGGCACGGTCGAACGCAGGCCCAGTCAGCCTGCAAATCACACAATTGCCCTAGCCGGCCCTAGGAGTCCATCGCTTCCAGCTTGCGCCCTGGCAGTTATCAGTGCGTTCGAACGCACTGCCTACGTTCAAACACAGACCAGTGACCTATCAGTCTATAAATAGGACCCTAAGTCCATTTTGACGAGAGCTTTTCTTTTGGCGTGTTTTTAAGAGTAGTTTGCCATTATAGGCCCTGCTCTGCCCTTTTTCTTTGTAACCCTTTATATTATTTAATGCTAATGCTTTATTTTAGTTCATTTATTCTTCCTTATCACATAGGAGGCTAAATCTTCAACTAAGGTTGATGATGTAGTCTCACCATGGATTTTATGCTTATTGTTTATGTTTAAGTTAATTATTCCCGTTATTTCTTTATTGCTTAATCGTCTCTCACTTGGTTTGGTAACAAAACCAAGTGAGATTGCACCATAGTCGTTTATTCTTGGTTTTTCGTCCAATGGATGCATTCCATCCTTCGGTTTATGTCCATTTATCCATAGTAGTTTGTGTCTTAACACATTCACTTTGGATCCTTTAGGCCTTAAACCGTTTATGATTTGTCTTTCGTCAAATGGACGGATTCCTTGAATCCTTCGATAGGCGCAAGAGATAAAGCGTTATTTTTTAACCGATAGACGGATATGTTAACTTAACATTTTCAATTTACATTCTTGAAATGGTGAGGTGAAAACCTTAGCCTTAGTGTTTTATTTTGTTTACTTTTTTGCATTAAATTAGTTTATATTTTCGTTGTCACCAATCACCCACATCGGAGCTAGGTTAAAGTAACACTAACCTAGACTCAAAGTTAATTTTGTTTAAACAATATACGGTTCCTTGTGGTTCGATCTCGGTACTTGCGCAGTGCTATATTGCAAGTACCTAAATTTAGTACGACCAGGGTGGGGTGTCAGCCTCGTCTTAAAATCAGCGTCTTTGGTTTCAATGTCAAAACAAAGGCTCTGTTTACTTCGACGTAAAATGGTTTCCGTCGGAAAATATTTTCAGAGAAATCATTTTCCCTGAAAATGTTTTCTGCCGAAAACATTTTACGATGTTTACCGCGCGTACGGAAAATCACAAAATTTATATATATATTCATTAAATCATATTAACCTTTAAATTTACGGGTGAGTCTCGGGACTTGCCCGGGACTCGTCGGGACTTGACCAGGACCTATCTGAAACTTTAATGGGACCCGCCCGAGACATGACCGGCAGCTGCCCAGGACCCACCAGTGACTTGCTCAGCACTTGACCTGGACCAGCCCAGGACTTTATTGGGACCTGTTTGAGACCTGCCCGGGACTTGACCAGTACCTGCCTGAGACTTGTCTAGGACCCGGCTGGGACTCGCCCAGGACTTGACTAGGACCCGCCCGGGACCTGCTCGGGACTTGACCGGGACCTGCCTGGGACTTGATCGGAACCCGCCCGGGACTTGACTGGGACCTGCTCGGGACTTGACCGAGACCCGCCCGGGACTTGTCAGGGACCCGCCCGGGACTTGACCGAGACTTGTCCGGGACCTGCCCGGGACTTGTTCGGGACGTGCGTGGGACTTGTCAGGGACCCGCCCAGGACTTGACCGAGACTTGTCAGGGACCCTCCCGGTACTTGTTCGGGACCTGCCCGGGACTTGACCGGGACCCGCCCGAGACTTGTTCGGGACCTGCCTGAGACTTGACCCCACCTGCCCGGGACTTGATAGGGACCCACCCGGGACTTGGAGGGACCCGCCCGGGACTTGGAGGGTCAANTTATTTTAATGTAACGCAAATGTGAAAACAATTTTAAATGTTTTGTTTTTTGAATTGTTAATAGCTTTGTTTTTAAAACATAAAACAAAAGAGAAAAAAAAAAAAATTACCAAAGTGGCTAATTTAACGTAATAAATTTAAAACTTGGAGCCCATTTGTCAAATCAAATGTTTGCTTGATGTTTACAACATCCAAGCAAACGAAGAAGACAAAGAAAAAGATGTTGCATTTCCAGTACAAGGGTAATAATAGTGGGAATACAACGTTTCTATTTTGAGAATTCACCTACAAAAAGCATCCCAATACAGTAATACTTGGTTCAGATTTTCAGAGACTGGGGGTCTTTTATATTCGTCATGAATTGTTTTTCTTTTTAATTAAAATTGTAGGATTTTTATTATTTTTTTAATTTTTTATATTGGAAAGTTTTAACATTTATAATCAATCTGATTTAGCAGGGACCAGTGCAACTTCCATTTGGATCATGGGCTAATTATTGTTTATTTTTATGAAAACAGAGAACTTAACTACTTGGAAGTTCTTCCACTACTTCATCGTTCCCCATTCTTCGAATCTCTAATTTTCCAAACGTGAAATCTTTGGACAAGAAGGGGCTTCAACAACTGATAAATTGATAGCATGAGCTATTAGATTCGAATCCCCACTCAGGCACCTGCCTTTTTCAAACGTTTTCTCTCTTACAAGTTTATGTTTGTTTCATCCCTGTCTAATTGTTATCGTATTGTTTGGTTAATTGTATGGAAATATTTAATTGACAGAATATAGGAGATGGAAGAGCTCGGCTATGAATACACAAAGCAGAGGCTTGCATATACACGTGTATTGATTTTCTCTGTCTTAATCTACAATTTATGCATTGTTATTTATTTTCTGATTCAGACATTTCAATTATTAAACTTTTCTGTGTCTTAATCAAGATCACGGGAAACTTTCGAGCTTCTAGATTTGCTGAAGTGTATGCTTTGAATTACCAATCAAATACCTTTCCTTCAGATAGTTGCTGTTGTGACAAATGTAAATTTCAAGATTACCAAAGAAATAGAAAAGTGTAGAATAGAAAAATAACACAGTCATACAAGACACCAAGATTTAAGTGGTTCAGCCCAACAAGCCTACATTCACGGGCAGAGACAATCTATGAAAAATTCACTAACAATAGGTGGAGTATAAAGAGTAGTACACATAAAACCACTCAAACCCAAAAGCTCCAATACATCCAAATCTCACAAACACACGATAGAAAATTAAATACAAAAAAGAAAACTTCTCTATAATTCTCTAAACTTAAAATAAGCACTCAAATGTGAGATCAATGAACCAAATAGTGTATCACAAGTCTCTCTCCCTATCTCAAAGATGAAGCTTCATCGCCCAACACAAAAATAGCCGAATGGCTATATATATATATATATAAAAGCCAAGCAACCTTCTCCAAGAAGCAAAGTCAACAAAGGTATGCTGTCCATCATAAATGTTGCTCCATACCTCCTTAAATGACCAAGCCAACTTTTCTTCTTTCCCTTTTATAGTTGCTGCTTCTCTCCTTGACCGAATGGCTTCCTCTCATTAACAAGAAGACCATTATTTCAAAGCTTCTAGAAGAGAGCTCACAAATGAGAGACAAAATGGCAAGTGAGAAATTAATTGAAGCCATAACAATATTGGGGTCCACGGTAGACTTGTGAAATACAAGTCATTTTTCAACAGTTGCTATGTGGGAAGAAAAAGGTGATCATTGGAAGCTGATAATTTTTTTGTTGCTACTGCATGGTCCCTGTTAAGATGGATGATATTTTTAAATACAATGATATATCAGAAATTTTCTTAGGAAACTATGTACTGTCCCTTCTATTTAATTCAAAAATTGTCCATCAAATGTGTTGTGGTAATATAAAAACAAAGAAGATAAAGAGGCTGTCTCGCTTTGCTTAAGCTAGGTGCTACTACATGTCCATCATTTTGTCTTTTCTATATTTATATCTTTGACAGAAGATGTCAATGATAGTTCATTTTATTGCTAACACTTTTTTGTTCATATCACTGACAGAAAAGATTCATTTTGATGAATGGATTTTCAGTTAAAGATAAATGGAAGGCTCCTTTAATGATGATAGCAATGGAAATCTTTTGAGGTTCAAGTGCGTCTCCAAGAAGTGGAAGCTTACCGTCCATCAGAATCATCCTTCTTACACATTCACCATCTCTGCCCTTCTTGTTGAGCAAAGGGGTAATGATAGTGGAATGCAATGTTTCTTTATGAAATTTTACGTGCACAAACAACTATCATAACTGCATTATATAGTCATTTGTGTTAGAAATCCAAAAAGTAACAAAAACTCTTGTCACAGATGCCCGAAGATCTGAGACATCTTCATCCGCAATCCAAATACCAGGCAATGGATGCTGCTGAGGCCCACTAATTGTTGTTGGTGACATCTTTGAATTTACATTCTGGCCATTTGGTTCTTTGTCATAGATGGCCTTATGCTTTAAGGTGGTATTTTCGACATGTCATTTTCTTCTTTGTCGGCATTCTGATGGGGTTGCTAAATTCTGTTCTAACTCATCTTCTTATCCTTGCATTTACAAATATGAAATTTTTGGATAAGAAAGAGCTTCAACACCTCCCATCTCTTGAAGAATTGTGGATCAATGACTGTCCGAAGCTCAAGTACATGCCAGAAAAAGGGTTGCCTACGTCCCTTTCTATTATAGGGATTGGCATATGCGGATGCCCTTTGTTGAAGAAGCAGTAACATCAAGAACTTTTTGCATGTCCTTGATCAGTATGTTTTTGATCAATTGGATTAAGGGCTAATTGTAACATTAAGAATTTTGTGCATCTCAGGGAATTATGTGGTTTTCAAATGGATTATTGGGGTTAATTAATTAGCAAAAAAATTTATCATTGACAGAAAAGATTTCTTCTGAATAATTGGGTCTTTGAGTTAAAGAAAAATGGAAAAGCCTCCTTTTGAAATGAAGATTTAGCGATACAAATCTTATCTCACTCGTCTCCAAGAGGTGGAAGCTCACCTTATAATCAGATTCATCTTTCTTACACATTCACCGTCAATCAGGTTCGTCTCCAAGAGGCATCTTTACCTCTCCATGTTCAACAGCATTTCCAGTACAAGGGCAATTATGGTGGGAATACAATGTTTCCTTTTTGAGAGTTTAACCACAAAGATTACTGTCATAATGGCTTTGTAATATGTATGGAGTTATTAGTGTTAACTAACAGGTGGCCAAAGATATTAGATTTCTTCATCTCTACAACCCAAATACCAGAAAAATGGATGGTGTTTTGATATGGTGCAGTGACCATCTGCTGATGCGGTTGAAATATTATCTTAGCTTTGTCACACATTTCAAATCTCAAGACTTCGGTTTGTGAGAATGAGATAGCAGGAAAACTGGCCAGAAAATTTTTGAAGAACCAGTTTGCTTGAGACTTGGAAAGGCTGGAGTCTTAGATAGCACTAATAGTTTTTGGGCTTGAGAGGGGAGCTGCTGGTGTGCCTACCCGTAGCCAATCTTCTGGACGGCTACAAAAATTGCCTTTTTTAACGGCATTTTTCTTGATTCTTGGGCTAAGAAGTTACTGGACCGAGTCATTTACTCGGCCCATTTTTGGTTATTTATTTATTTATTATTATTGTTATTATTGGCATTGTATCAACTTGGGAGCTTATTGGGTACGGTTATCCAATAGCATCATTTTTCTTTTAAATGAAAGATACAATGTGGTAACTTTTGTCATTTAGGTCCAATGGATTCTCTAAAGATAATGAAAGATCCCTTTGGCTCTTCATCAGTTCATCCTCTCAAATAAGATAATGTAAGATAAGTGTTAACAGCTGTTTTCACGTCCACATGCACAATTAAGTTCTTCATTCTTAATAGTTATTAGCCGACTAATTTGACCCACTCAACCATTAATAATTCTACGTACATTATTGATAATAAAGAAGGAGAAGATGGTTGTTGTATTAGGTAATTAAGAATCATATTGTAAGCAAGAAGATGCTCATCTTAGGCTTAAAATAATTGTAAATGACGTTAATGACTTGTCCTCCACTTACCCCATCTCATTAATTTATTGACGATATATTATTGCAGGCATTTAGTTATTTTCTGGTGAATATTATATGCAGAAGTTTAGTGGCGACTTGTTGTAATTATGTAACTTGTCATTCATCAAGTTGATTATGTTCCTTTTTATCTTCTTCCTTGCAAAAGTTTATGTTGAAATGGCACTTCTTTATGCTATAATTACTCACTCAAATTAAATTCTTTTATTGATTTTAGAGGTTTATTACATATATTATGCTTTCTCATTTCTTAATGATGGAGTCATTATTGTATAGCATTTGTTTTGATTGTTTTGATTGGAAGAGAATGTGCAAAGCTAAAGAATTTTTATTTTTTTTTTATCTTAAAAATGAAGAAAAATGTTGTACTCTGTTTTCTCTTATCATTTTAAATACAATGATATATCTGAATATTTATTGTAAAACTCTGTTGTTTACAATCACCTTTCTTGATTGCCTTTGATTTCTTCCATTGCAGTCAATAGAAAATGCATTTTTCTCTGGCTTATTCAAATTGTTATTGGATAGTGTTGTGAGTACACTTGTGAATTTTGAGTCACACATTAAGAAAATATAAATAAATAAAAAATAGTACTTAATATACCTAAACAGACTTTAGCCCATTAGCTTAGGCTTTTGGGGTAGAGTTGTATCCAGTTATATATATTAATGTACTATCAGAGTCATGGTTAACTTCCTAGCTTCCTAGCACGAGTGTCTAAATGCATTCAGGTTTGGAGTTGTGTCTGCATCCGCAACTCTTGATGTGAAAGGGAGTTTGATAAAAGTGAAGAGAGTCACAAGTAAGAGAGAAATTGTTGTAAGTGCACTTGTGAGTTTTGAGTCCCATATTGAGAAAACATAAAATATTAAAACCAAAAAAAAGTACTTAATATACCTAAGTGGGACCTTAACCCATTAACTTAGACTTTTATGCTAAGGTTATGTTCAACTATTTATATTAATGTATTATTGATAAAAATTTCTTATTTGTTTTATCTCCCAACAGGTAGAATGGAATTGCCATCCAAAGCATCTTATAATATTGGAGGCAAGCTACCCAACCAAAGAAGATATATTATTGAAAGAAAGACCTTTGTTTCTTCCTCTCTAATAAGATAATCTAATTTATTCAGCTTTGCTCGGGAGACTTTTGGAAACAATGGAGTCTTGATTGAAGGAGTATTTGATGGTGAAAGGTCGGTCATGCCCTTAATTGGTGATTCTTCTGTCTTTTTCTAAAGCAATTATACGTTCTTTCTTGATTGATTTACTTTTTCTTGTTTCTTGTTTCTTGCTTTAAAGTGATGGGAAATGAAAAAATAAAAACTATATATTATATGGTAATGGCAATTGGACTATGCTATGGTACTGGATCAGGAAAGAAAAAATAAAAACTATATATATTATAAAATGGCCTCCTCAAATGGTACAGTCCTGCCTCGAGTCTATGCCTTCGAACACAAGATAATTTCAATTATTTGTGGTGATATCATGTTGCAACGCGTCATTTCTATGTATTGGGAAGCAATAAAATCCAGAATCATATATATATATATATATATTTCAAAACCCAAGCTTCAATTATTTTCTCATACAAGACAAGTAGAAAGTAAACAGGAGTACGTAATTATTTTCATTCATTTCCATACAATTAGTATCAACTGAAACTAAATATCATTTCCATTCAAATTTATCTTAATTATCATATTTATCTTTAATTCATTTCCACTATAATTCTAACATCATCCAAAGGTGCCGCAAGTGCCTCTCATCATTCAAACTTCATCAATGAGTGTTACTTTAATTTACTAGTCCATGAACCGTACGGGTCCATCGATCACTCCCATTGGATGTTTTCCGTATATACGCCTTCTTTGGTTTACAAAGCAAAACATATAGCTTGCCGTATCTCTCATTTTGCTCTGCTGTTTCTTGCAATCATCTTCCTCCATTTCCTTCATTTTCTTTCGTCTCTTCCATTGCACTCTCTTTTTGCTCTGCCCTTTGCTCCATTCATCTTCCTTCATTTCCTTGGATTTGCAAAGAAGAAAACATGGCTGAGGTTGCAAGCCTACTTCTCTCTCCCTTTCTCCAAGCCTTTTTTGAACGAATGGCATCCGGTGACTTCGTTGACTTCTTTCGAGGACGAGAACTGAACGAGGGACTCTTACACAAGTTGAAGATAGCATTGCTGTCCGTGAATGCACTGCTTGAAGACGCGGGGGAAAAACAGCTTACAAAGCCTTCTGTGAAAGTGTGGCTGGAGGAGTCAAAAGAAGCTGTCTATGATGCTGAAGATGTCCTGGATGAGATAGCCACTGAAGCCTTGCAACGTAAGTTGGATGCTGAATTTCAAACCAATTCAAGTAAGGTACGTAAATCCATCTCTACTTTCCTTGGTCATTTTGTCAAGGTGATAGAGCCAAAAATAAAAGAGCTACTTGACAAACTAGAAAATCTAGCAAATCAAAAAGATGTTCTAGGTCTGAAAGAAGGTGTTGGAGGAGAGTCATCAAAAAGATTGCCCACGACTTCTTTGGTTGAAGAATCTGGTATTTTTGGTAGGGATGGTGATAAGGAAAAAACAATAAGCTTGGTGCTCTTGGATGATGCAACAGGCAATGAAAATCTGCGTGTTATTCCCATAGTCGGCATGGGAGGAATTGGCAAGACCACCCTTGCAAAGCTTGTATACAATGACCAGAGGGTGAAGAAGCATTTTGACCTTCAGGCATGGGTTTGCGTTTCGGATGAGTTTGATGTGTTTAGGGTAACTAAAACAATTCTAGAGGAAGTAGATTCATCTACTAATGTTGATAGTAAGAATCTAAATCTGCTTCAAATTAAACTACAGAATAAATTGATGGGGAAGAAATTCCTACTTGTTTTAGATGATGTATGGAACGAGAATTATGCTGATTGGGAGGTCTTAATTAGTCCATTTAAATCTGGGGCACAAGGAAGTATAGTCATTGTAACAACACGCAATGATAGTGTTGCATCAATCATGCGCACTATTCCATCTCATCATCTAAAGATGTTAGGAGAAGAAAATTGTTGGTCACTTTTTGCAAAACATGCATTTCATGATAATAACTCTAATGCATGTCCAGAGATAGAAGTAATAGGTAGAAAAATTGTGAAAAAGTGTGACGGTCTACCGTTGGCTGCCAAGGCAATGGGAGGTCTCTTGCGATCTAAAAAGGGTGTTGATGAGTGGGAGAAGATATTGAAGAGTGAATTATGGGATTCGCCAATAGATAAGACAGACATTCTTCCAGCTCTAAGATTAAGTTACAAATATCTTCCCTCACATTTAAAGCAATGTTTTGCTTACTGTTCAATATTTCCTAAGGATTATGTTTTTAAAAAAGATGAAGTAGTCTTATTGTGGATGGCAGAAGGTTTCTTAAATGAAAATAGAAACAAAAGAATGAAAGAGGTTGGTGAAGATTACTTCCTTGATTTGGCATCAAGATCATTGTTTGAACAGTCAAGTGGCAATAAATCAGGTTTTGTAATGCATGATCTTGTCAACGACTTGGCAAAATTTGTGTCTGGACAATTTACATTCAGGCTGGAGGTTGACCATCCTCACGAAAAAATGAAAATGACTCGCCATTTGTCGTATTTCAGAAAAGAATTTAATAACTTTAAGAAGTTCAAGGTTCTTTGCAAAGCTACTCGATTGCACACATTCCTAACATTGGGGTTGTTACAAGGCGACGATTACTTCTTAACTAAAAGAGTACCACTTGATTTATTGCCAAAGTTAAGATGTTTGCGGGTGATCTCTCTATCTCACTATCGAAATATGACTGAGTTGTCTGAATCAATTGACAAAATTAAGCATCTACGTTACTTGAACCTTTCTTCCACTGCAATTAAAATGCTGCATGATTCCTTATGTAAGTTGTGCAACTTGCAAACATTGGATTTATCATGTTGTAAAGATCTTGCTCTATTACCAAGAGATATGTGGAAACTCATTAATTTACGCCATCTTGATATTAGCAAAACTGCCATAAAGGAGATGCCTATGCACTTGAGTAGACTAAAATGTCTACAAACATTAACTAAATTTATCATCAGCAAACATAGTGGGGCTTGCATTGAAGAGTTGGGAAAACTTGAAAATATAAAAGGAAAGCTTTCTATTCTAGAGCTTCAAAATGTCTTATGTCCTACAGATGCTTTGAAAGCATGCCTGAAAGACAAGACATACCTTGAGGAGTTGGTGTTGGAATGGAGTGCATTGGATACTAATATTTCAGAATGTCAAAGATTTGTACTTGACAATCTTCGGCCCCATAGTAACTTGAAAAGTCTCACTATCAACAACTATGGCGCCGAAAGTCTTCCAGATTGGGTTGGGCATCTTTCTTACTCTAAGATAGTGTCCCTTGAACTAAAAAATTGTAAACTTTGTCGAAACTTGCCACCACTTGGATAGCTACCCTCTTTGGAGCGCCTCTCTATTATTGGGTTTGAAGGAGTTGTTAAAGTGGTTTGTGAGTTTTATGGCAACGATTCTTCAACCGTTAAACCATTTGGAGCCCTGAAAGTTCTAAGGTTTGAACGAATGTTAAATTGGGAGGAATGGTCTTCTTTTGGTGCTGAAAACGAAGGTAGAGCTTTTCCACAACTCGAAGAGCTTTATATTATTAAGTGTCCTAAGTTAATAGGAGGGCTACCGGTTACTGTTCCTTCTGCAGTCAAACTTGAGATTCTTGAATGTCCGCGGCTGGTGGCTTCACTCCCAAAGACTCCTGTTGTACAAAAATTACTGTTAAGAGATTGTAATTGCCAACTAAATTACAGGAGCTCATAATTGGAGGATTTGACGCACTAGAGTCCTTTCCCGTGGGAATGGTGGCCCCCATCAACTGTCTTCAAGTGTTAGAAATCAGTAAATGTATGAAGTTAGAGCTCCCAAAACAGTTAGACTTTTCATCCCTTGAAAGATTGCGGTTGGACGATTGTGATTCCGTCAAGTCATTTCCATTAGATTTATTCCCAAAGCTTAAATCTATCGATATCTGGAGTTGTAAGAATCTGATATCTTTGACAAATTCAGAAAAACAGGAAATTGATTTAGTGACCCTGCATATTGACATCAGACATTGCCCTAAATTTGTATCTTTTCCAAAAGGAGGAATTCGTGCCCCCAAACTTTCGTTCTTTTCTGTCTGTGAAAGTCANGATTCTGTTAAAGGAATTGCCAACAACATCGCAGGAGCTCAGAATTGGAGGATTTGACGCACTAGAGTCCTTTCCCGTGGGAATGGTGGCCCCCATCAACTGTCTTCAAGTGTTAGAAATCAGTAAATGTATGAAGTTAGAGCTCCCAACACAGTTAGACTTTTCATCCCTTGAAAGATTGCGGTTGGACGATTGTGATTCCGTCAAGTCATTTCCATTAGATTTATTCCCAAAGCTTAAATCTATCGATATCTGGAGTTGTAAGAATCTGATATCTTTGACAAATTCAGAAAAACAGGAAATTGATTTAGTGACCCTGCATATTGACATCAGACATTGCCCTAAATTTGTATCTTTTCCAAAAGGAGGAATTCGTGCCCCCAAACTTTCGTTCTTTTCTGTCTGTGAAAGTCACTTCCTGAGAAGATGCATCTACTCCTGCCTTCTCTTAATTTGTTTCAAATACGTGATTGTCCAAGAGTTGAGTCGTTTCCCGAAGGGGGCTTGCCTTCCAATGTTGTAACTATTAATTTCGTAAGATGTGACAAAGTCTATGCTGGTCGGATGGGATGGGCTTTGCAAAAACTACCGTCTGTTACAGATTTGATAATCGGTGGCAAATATGAAGACGTGGTATCTTTTCCAGAGCCAGGGTTGCTGCCTTCTTCTCTGACTATTCTTGCTATCGGTTATTTTCCAAATATGAAATCTTTGGACAACAAAGGGCTTCAACACCTCACCTCTCTTCAAGAATTGATGGTCCGTGACTGCCCTAAGCTCGAGTACATGCCAAAAGAGGGGTTGCCTACCTCCCTTTCTATGATAAGGATCTCTGGATGCCCTTTGTTGAGGAAACAGTGGCAAAGCAAGAAAGAAAAAGAACGGCGAAAAATTCCTGACGTCGATCACATATTGATTGATGGGAATGAATATATTGGATGAGCCAAATGCCCTGCAAGAGTCCCATTTTCTGTTATAATATATCTCGAAGGCGGCAACAACATATTCAGCTTTCACATTTAGGTAATTGCTCTCTTCAATCAACTCATTATAATTCTTGTAACAACTTTCTCAAATTATTTCATATATATGGTTTTCTAATATTTTCATCGTCTCATATATATGGTTTCCTACCTAATTTGGGTTTTTCTAATATTAATTGTATGAAAATTTTGAATCTACAGATCTAGAAGATGTCTAGCTCAGATTACGAGTACAAGAAGCAAAGATGGTCTGTGATCCATGAATTCCAGAAGGTCAGATAAAATTTCCTACACCTAATAATTGGTTCCATTTTTTGCCAAGCAGGGTCTCTGTTATTTATATTTATTAGATTCACGCCCATGAATTGTTTGTATTTTTTTATTGGAAAATTGTAATGCAATTTTCCAAGCAGGGTCTCTGATCAGATCTTCTTAGATTGCAATGCAAGTGAATGTGTGAAATTTGCTTCACCGCTTGGAGCAGTGCAGTTTCCAATTGGATCATTGGTATTATGAAACAGAGTGCTTTAGCACTTGCCAGTTCTTCACCATTGTGCTGTTGGTCTCTCAAATTTCACTACCAGAAATTATTGTGAAGTCCGTATAAAGCTTGGGATGCTTTGTGAATATGCAGGTTTGTTAACTGATTTGTGTTTCTATATATCTCTGATTCACTGTCTGTCCTTAATTCGTTGTGGGTACTTTTGCAGGGTCTCTTTGCTTGGAGTTGAAATTGAGTAGCTGCTGCATGCCAATCTCCTTCCCATTGGGGATTTTGTTCTTAAGGGAACTCCTCTCCTCACTTTCTCAACGTAGGTGGACTTGCATTGTAAATCCCCTCTATTGTCAAAACTGAAATTCTCTTATGAGTTTGGAATTTTTTATCTAAACAGAAAAAAAGACAAGTGAATGATTTTGCCTCAGCAACTTCATTCTTCCGCATATGTTATTGATGAACTACATTTAGACCATTTGTTCAACATAAGAAACTTAACACTTGTCTTCTTGAAAAGAAAATTAAACATTACATATAATATCTAATAACTCAAATTGATTCAGGCATTTAGTTATTTTCTGATGAATATGTTCTTAAGTTTTAAGTGTAGGTTTTGGATTGTTATTCAGTATCCTTTCTCCCAAAAGCTGGAACATGGGAAAAGGTAATCAATGACAGTAGAGAATTTTCTTTGGGCTCCTGTATGAAATCTGTTAACGTGGCTTATTTGATTTAACATAACAAAATACCAGGCTACTTAATATCCACCCGGCATTGCACCAATTGGAAACTGCAGATGGGTCTTAGACGGCGTCCTTACATGTTGATTGACAAAGCCAGGTCAGTTTTCAATGTTGCTTCCTTTTTAACCTCAGCATTTTCTTTTGTTTTTCCTTTGAGTGCAAATAAAATACTTACCAAGTGTTACACTTTATCTTCTTTTCCAAAATGAGAAGAAAAGATTCTGTTTATTTTATTTATTTAGTTAGATAGATACATTTTATTGGTGCTGCCTTGCTTCAGGAGGAATGAAAATGGCTAAGCTTTCTAAAGTCCTGTTGATCTTAGAAGTTTCTTTGTATATGCAGCTTTTCCAGTTAGGTACTTGCTTTTTTCAACCTGCTAATTATCAATATGTACCTTTTTTTTGGGGGTTAATTCTCACATCATCTGATCCACATGTATGTGTATTTTCTATTTCAATCTACTATGAATGCGTTGCTATTTATAGTCATTTAGCTGCTTTTTGATTTATAGGTACTCAAAATGACACCTGTTAAGGTGACTGATGATTTATGTTAACAAAATGATTTACAGGTTGCCTATTATCTAGCCTGCATTGTGCAACCGAAGGAAGTGTATTGATGCCTTCAATTATCCAATTTTTTATATGAGAAACTGTAGCTGGTTATTAGATGATGGCATTGTCTCTTGGCTAAACAATGCAGGTGATCAGTTCCAAATTATCTTTTGTTTCTATATTGACACGCGTGACAGAAGATATCAATAATATTTCATTTGATTACTAACACTTTTGTATTGATATCATTGACAGAAAATATTTCTTCTCATTAATTGGGTCTTTGAGATGAAAATTTTCAACGGACTTGGCAATCTTAAGAAGACGGCTTGCGTACCTCTGTTTCTTCTATATGAACCAATAAATGCTCTTTGTTGAAGAAACAAAGAAGGGTGAAAGATTCCTGAATATATTGGATGAGCTCAGATTACGAGAACAAGAAGCAAAGGTGGACATATAGGATATGTGGTCTGTGTTCCAACACCTAATACTTGGTTCATATTTTCACAAACTGGGTCTCTTTTATATTCGTCATATTCACGCCCAATTATATATCAATCTGATTTTGCAGCTTCCAATTGGATCATTGGCTAATTATTGTTTATTTTTATAAAACAGAGTGCTTAACTACTTGATGTTCTTCCATTACTTCACCGTTCACCGTTTTTCTAACCTCTATAATTTTCCGAACATGAAATCTTTTTCTAACGTTTTCTCTCTCTTATAAATTTATCTTTGGTTTATTTCTGTCTAATTGTTTTTCGTTTTGATTGGTTAATTGTATGGAAAATATTTAATTGACAGAATACAGGAGATGGAAGAGCTTGGTTATGGATACACAAAGAAGAAGCTTGCATATACACGTGTATGGATTTTCTCTGCTTTAATCTATAATTTATGTATTCTTATTAGTCTTTTGATTCAGACACTTAAGTTATTGAAGTTTTTCTGTATTTGCTGAAAGTGTAGGCTCAGAAATAACAGTCAATACCTTTTCTTCGAATAGCTGCTATGTGGGGAGAAGAAGGTAATCATTGGAAGCAGACAATTTTTCTGTGGCTACTGTATGGTCCCTGTTAAGATGGATGATATTTTAAATACAATGATATCTGAATATTTCTTAGGAAACTATGTACTGTCTCTTTGCAATTGTTCAAAATGGTGCTTCTCCTTTCTCTTAGTTCAAACTATGTACTGTCTCTTTTCTTAGGAAACTAGATACCTGCTCTTCTATTTAGTTCTAAAATTGTCCAACTAACGTGTTGTGATAATATAAAAACGAAAGAAGACAAAGAGGTTGTCTCTCTTTGCTACATGTCCATAATATTGTCTTTTCTTTTCTACATTGATATCTTTGACAGAAGATATGTATGATAATTGATCATTTTATGACCAACACTTTTTTTGTTTATATCATTGACAGAAAAGATTCATTTGGATGAATTGGTTTTTGAGTTAAAGACAAAATGGAAGCCTCCATTAACGATGACAGCAATGGACCTTTTGATTCTACTGTGTGACGTCACCAAGAGGTGGAAGTTTACCCTATATCAGAATCATCCTTAAATCTTACACATTCACCATCAAGCTCATGAGGCATCTCAGCCCTCCTTGTTGAGCAAAGGGGTAATGATAGTGGAATGCAATGTTCCTTTTTCGAAATTTATTCGTGCAAAGACAATTGTCATAACGGCTTTATATAGAGTCATTTGTGTTAGAAATCGTCGAACTAACACAAACTCTATCACAGGTGCCCGAAGATCTAGGATATCTTCATCTGCAATCCAAATACCAAGCAATGAATGCTGCTGAGGCCCACTAAATTGTTTTTGGTGACATCTTTGGATTGGCATTCTTACCATTTGGTTCTTTGTCAAAGATGTCCCCATGTTTTAAGGTGGTGAACATTGAACATTCAAACTTTGACCAAAATTCTCATTGGAGACAGGAAAATGGAAAACTTCCCTTGAATCTTGAGAAGATCATTAGGGATTTGTTGGTATTTTTGACATATTGAAAATGTTCAATCTGTTTCAATATTTCACCAATTAAGAGTCGGTGATCGAGTGCTTAATTTAGCTTTGATTTTCAATTCAATTAGTTCCTTTGTCTGGATGCAAGTTGTACATTATT
Organism: Carpinus fangiana; assembly: GCA_006937295.1. NCBI lineage: Eukaryota > Viridiplantae > Streptophyta > Magnoliopsida > Fagales > Betulaceae > Carpinus > Carpinus fangiana. Next base: position 27,516,500 of record CM017324.1, read on the forward strand.
TTCAAGGAATGCATGAACAGATGTTGATTTTGGTGTGTTGAGATAAATATCATTTTAAACATACTTTCCAGGAATAATTGGTTTCCTTTTTCTCTTTACACTATCGATTGTTGGATTAAAATATTGACTGCTATGTCTATGACAACCATTTATTGCTCATGTCAAATGCTCATCCACTATAAGATATACTCTGCATAGTATGATTTCTATATTAACCTACTTTTAAATAGGATAAGGATCCTCTTCGTTATGGAGAGGGGCCGTTTTATTGTCTATACTTCATTTTGTTTATCTATATTCGGCAGATAAAACAAAATAAAATCTTAAACGTAAAACAGTTCGTCCCATCTCACTTGAAACCGAGAGGATTCCATCTAAGTACACAAAACATGGCCCTCAATTATCATAATTCTACATCCACGTACCCATTGAAACCCCGCTGCAGTACTTGCCCTTCACTTACTTTATCCCCTTCAATCTTCTTGTAGACAAAGCGCCGAGCATTCCATACATAGACACATAGGCTAAAAGCACTCATTCCTACCAACACCCAGTAGAAATAATCAAGGTGTGCACGATTCAGATTGTCCCCAAGCCATTTCTCACCACCCCTTGAGCTGATTGCCTGCACAATCAATATAATAGCATTGCAAAGGAAGCTTCCGACTCCAAGAGCACTGAGGTATGCCGCCGCTCCGATGCTTCTCATCGCCTCCGGCATTTGAGCATAGAACAATTCTTGCAGTCCGACGATCGTGAATGCGTCGGACAAACCGCAGATTATGTATTGTGGAAGCAACCACCAAATCATCATTGGTACCTATTAGAATATAAATTAAATGATAAAATTCATCACTTTTTTTGGGATAAGTAGTTATTTAACATGGTATCATAGTGATCAAGATCCCCTACAATTTCAAAAAAAAAAAAAAGTAGATTCCAAAATTATGGAATTTGGGTCATTTCTTGCATCGAACATTTTGAAACATGTTAACTTTTAAAAATGTGACATGTTACCGAAACAGTCAAAAAGAATTTTCCTCCCAAAAGGCTTTTTCCTCACTTTTGAATAGAGGCTTCTTTAGAAAAGCAAATGACAGCTTTTGGCTAAAAACTTTTCTACATTATACAAAGCAAGAACCTAATGAAAATATACTCAATTCTCATCGGTAATATGCCACATAGTTTTAGAACTACAATTTTTCTTTTTTTGAAATTGTAGGAGATCCTTATCTGTATCGAAAGTTAGTGGTCATTAATTCGAACTCTTACTTTATAATTCACCCTCCATTTTAATTAAAATATCTCACGTGTTGAGCCTCCCTCATTAAAAGAGAGTTTAAGTTCATACATACGTGATTGAGTGTGATCAAGATATTAATTAAATGATTAAATCAATCATTTCTTATCGGTTTAAGCTTTGAAATAAGTAGAGATTTAATATTACCACTGCTTTTGGGTTATCCATGAGATTATTCTCTTTGGCAATGCCGACCCTTTTCGCTTCCACGAGAGCTGCCACAACCATGTTGATGATGGAAAGAAAAAGGCCTACTCCTATCCTTTGCAGCACAGTAATGCCCGATGGGTGTCCAGTGAATTTTCTGGCGATCGGGACAAAAACTCTCTCGTAGATTGGGACTGCGATTAAGATTACAATGCCGGTGAAGGCTTGAAGCGATGCCGAAGGAAGCTGAAAGTGGGGTCCGATCGACCGGATCATTGTGCTTCCTTGCTTGATGAAGTAGGTGTGGAGTTGGGCTTGGACAACGTTGAACATTAAGCAGCTAAACCATATGGGGATGAGGCGGAGGACCAGCTTTACTTCTTCTACTTGATTCAGTGAGCATAGCCTCCATGGATTTCTGGTTTTGCTTGATGCATCATTGTTGTTGTCTATGATCATTGCCTTGTCCAAAAACCTGAAATTTAGAACTGGTGATTTAATAAACTTTTTGGAAAATTATAACTCCATTAGTTGTATGTACTGATTGGCTATTTGAAGTAATTTTGCTGCCCATGACAATAAATGTAAGAGAGCTCTTATGAAGCATATTTACTCGAACAAGTCTCGAGCAGTATGCCCATATGCTCAAATAGGTGAGTCTCTAAGAACTCTCTTATATTTACTATCCGAATCACTAACGATTCAAATATCCAAATTACTTGAGAGCGGGATCCCTTAGCCCTTGCATCTACTTGTAATTGGAACAACACATATGATTATTACATGTAAAAGAAAGTTGTGAAACGAATGACTTCTATATTTTTATTTAGTGACATCATAATTTACAGAAGTGTCTTTATTGTCTTTAAGTGAGCATTTAAAACTTTTGTATCGAGTGAGTAAGTGCCAAGCAAACTCAGATCTTCTTTGGCAGTTTTTCATTTGAAATTAATGATAAAAAGTAAAAACAAATTTAAAAAATTAATTAATTAAAAAAATTAAAAAAATTAAAAATTAAAAAAATTAAAAAAAGCATAACATAGAAGGAAAGGAAATTGGTAATACTAATAGGTGTTAATGTATTATATAAGTTTACGGACAGAGTTTTCTTTCAAACTGGATTGGAGGAACTTCCTTCAACCTATTCTATAAAAATGAGATGTGAGATGTGAGATGTGAGATGTGAGATGTACATAAGTTTTTAATATTATTTATTCCAACTTTGTTCCTACTATTAAAAAACATGTGTATCTCACATGTTCAAATAATACATGTCATTTTATACATTGAGTTAGAGGAAGTTCCTCCAAAACCCAGTTTAGAAGAAAACTATGTCCCCAAAGAAATACGCAAAACTAAGATTGAGGTCTCCTTCAATTCTAAAGTTTTCATTTAAATGAATTGTCTAAATTAAGCCATAAAAGCCTTCAAAAAAACACCTTTGGGGGTAAAGGTGGTGGTTGGCCAACTCCAACCATGCTCTTGGGGTGGCTAAACACCCACTCAAAAAGTGAGAGGATTGTCAACCACCCTTCAAAGAATAAGATAATAGTCGTGATCATACATTGGGAATTGCCAACTTGGTCACTCCCCAACAACACCCTTAGATGGCCAATCACCCCATTGGGATTAGAGGGTGGTCGGTCACGCTCTCATCTTAAAAAGTGATCCGACTACCTATTGACTTTATTATTTTGTCACTGTTCTTTTTAAATGAATGGTTTGAACTTTGAAATTGTGGGATGTAAATAAATGGCTTCCAACTGATCAGAATGATATCGGCTTAGCATTCAAAGATTGAGTGGGTTATGGCCAAACCAACTATATCTTCTCAAGGCAAAAACCAAACGTTTATAGTCATCCAATCCACCTAATTAACATCATAATCATTCACACAAATCTTCTTCTTTTTGACCTCACATATAGAGTAAGCGTGCCCCACCTCCAACTCCAAATCCCTACTTAATTTATCTTACCATTTCCTCAAAGTTGACCACTATCCAAACAGTGAAATGGAAAATGTGTCCTATCTATCACGACTTTATCTATAATCTATCAAGAAAGTATTGCATCTTCGCATAATCTAATGAATCTATACTCGGAGTATTTTGGGTCCCATTTCTCCATTATCCACATAAATAGTTGGGAACATCCGAAGAGTAATTAGCTACTTAAATTACATGTAATTCGAACAATTTAACAAAGACAAAAAGCATAGAATCCACTTGTTCCAAACAAATTTAGGCTTCGGGGACTCATCTATCTGAGATAGGTAGGTCATGCACCTAACCTCTCTGTAAGACTAAATCCGAATAATGTTTAGCAATTTGAACAACACATGAGAAAGCAATATAGAATTAACTCATTTGAGTATATGGCTGAGCTACCCAAAATTTATTTGAGCAAACAGACCATCTTATAGAGACTCATAATATGTTGCCCAAATTACTAACAATTTAAAGATATCAAATTGCCCAAAAAAAATGAATCAAATTCCAAAGATCCACTATAATTCAATATTTACTATAAAAAAATTAATAATAAAAAATCAAAAAAATCAAAAAGACAATGACAAGGACTTTTCCCACACACTCCGCACATGGCTTTAGATAGCTATACTCACCACTAAAAAAGGAGTTGCTTAATACCTGAATTGATTAGTCCGGCCCAGGATCCGAGCGTTAGGTTGACCATGAGACATGGCCCCACTTTTCTGATCTCCATAGTATACATCCCCACCGCTGCGCGTCTCATCCACGCGCCACTTCCGAGCTGCTGCAACAAACACCTGCGCCACCGTGGTGAATGGGCTCCCTGGGGGACCCTCCTTCCGGTACTTCTTCATTCCCAGCAAAAATATTGCCAATGCCACTCCCAACACTCCTGCCAACACTCCAAACCCTACTGTCCACCCAATGTTATCCTGTACCCACATTATGAAAATTTTAACATTTTTGGTCGTTCTTTAGTGCTTAAATCATTAAAACATTTTCTGGGTTTCTCAAAAAAATAAAAAAATTTAAAATATATATATATGAGTAAAAATTTAACTTAATTAATTAGAGGTTAATTAAATTGTCAACCACAGAATCCTCTTTATAAATAAAAGTTGTAATATATGTGTTTTAGAAAATTTATAATAATTTTGAGAATTTTGTTACCTGCAGATAGATTATGAGCAGTGTGGCAGTAGTTGCAGCGATCACTATTGCCACATACCACCAGTTGAAAAAGGAGCTCTTCTCCTTTCTCCGCTCCGGTGAATCCTCGTCGAACTGGTCCGCCGCAAAGGTCTGCACACATGGCCTGTGCCCACCTTCTCCGACAGACAATATGTAAAGAGCTACAAAGAACAATTCTTTCCGCCAATGCGGAGGAAACACCGACACCGATAAGGTCAATAGCACCGTTCCCTATATGTCATCATATGAAATCCACAAAATTAGACCAAGTAATGTTGACTCTTGTACGATTAAGATGATGTGGCAGTGAAAATTAGTATTTTGATTAACACAAAAGAAAAATTAAAGGTTAAATTTTATTATAATATTCTTTAGTAGACTGTTATATGATTTCTAATTGATGTGACAATGAAAATTAGCATTTGAGAGGTTGATTTTTACATTCATGTAATCTTATAGTTGCATGGGAGTATTATAGCGGTCTACTAAATAATATTTTTAAAAGAAAAAAATTCATTATTACATTAGTATATTAAATAGCGTTTTTCAAAAAAAAAAAAAAAAAAACATCAAGAGTTAATTTTTACTGTAATGTTATATTGATTGTTTGACGGTCGTATAACGGTTGATTAAATATGGTGGAATTACCAAGAGAAAGATGAGGGAGGAGATGAGGATGGTCCTGAAGCGACCCAAGTAGGAATCGGCAATGAAGGCTCCGAGCAAGGGGAAGAGTGTTGAGACGCCAACCCAGGTGTTGACATTCTTAGCGGCGACGACGGTGGGCTGGTGGAGTTCTTTTGTGAGATACGAGATGAGGTTACCGGAGACACCGTAGAAAGCAAATCTCTCTGCTACCTCCACAACTGCCAGCAGAAAAAGAAAAAAAAATGAGATCAAATTGTAAGGAAAAGGATGAGAAGAAAAGGAGAGAGAGAGAGATGATGATGATGATGATGAAGGCTTACAGATGATGAAAATGGCCGCACTCCAGCCACCCCTGGAGGATCTTGTATGAGGATTTCCAATCATCTCCATCTCTGGCGCTACAGAGCTATCCATGAAAAGATTGGTGTGAGAAATGGTATTTGAGACTTTGTGCATATATGGGTCCATTTATAGAGACGATCGATGGGTGGGTGCATGTGTGAATGTGAGTGTACGTGTCAGTGTCTGAGTTTGTTGCTTTTGGATTTTATAATATTAATGTACGCATGTGCAATTCATTTCAAGCATTTTTCAAAAAAATAATTTGGAAAAAAATATTATTTAGAGCATTAACAGCATATGTCTATAAATATGCTATTCACTTTCTTATGTTTAGTGGAAGTTTTAAAAAAATCACAAAAATCTACTCACTTCAAATTTCTTACGTTTAACTTACAGTGTTCTTCAATGTGGAAGGAACCAAAAATTGTTTTTTATACATTATTTTAATATAAAAATTTGTCTTTCATCTCTTCTCTTTTGTCTTTTTGTCTTTAATATATTAGGGATTGTTTTGAGATTTTGTGAAAAAAGTAAGGGGTAGATAAGGAACTTGTATTTTGTGAAAAAGTCATATTTTATTGATATAGGGAAATGTAAGGGAAGCTTAAGTTATTGTGAAATATATTTTCATGGAAGCAAATTAAAAGTAATTTTGTGCTCTAAACTTAGGAAAAATTAAAGGGAAACTGTTGCTAGTACTCTTAGTAGGCTGATATACAACTTGTTAATTTTTATTGTCACATTATTTCAGTTGTACAATAGTCGTATAATAGTTTATTAAATATTCTAATTTAGGGGCATGAGAGATTTTTCATAAACGAATATTTTTTGTTCAAATTTAATTTCAAGTTCTTCATAAGAAAAAGAGAGAATGAAATTATATCTAAAGGGTCGAAAAAATTACTAGAGATGTGCTGTAATTTGAAAAAATTACTAGAGATGTGCTGTAATTTTTTTTTAACCACCTATGGTGAAATGGATAGAAATTTCCTCCAAACCAGTTTAGAGGAAATATCCTTCAACCCATTTAACATAATGTCAAGTGTTTCTAAATATTTAAAATGCACATTAAATTCTTAAGATCATTAATAGCAGTTAATAACTCATACTAATGTTTTAAGGCCTTGTTTGGTTTGCGGATTGTCTAGTCCATTGGAAAAGGTAGCTACCACTGGGAATAGAAGAATGTGGAATAGATTAGCTATTCCTATTCCTTTGTTTGGTTGTAACGCTGGAATAGACTACCTAATTTTATTCCTTCATTTGGTATATTGCAATATTTTGGTGAATAGAATCGTATTGTAATCGAATTTCTAAAATACTCTTATAATACAAATACAATTTATATTAAGGACTTTCTTTCTTGTTTGTAGGGTAAATTTAATCAATACTTTAACACGCTCTTATAATTTTTTTGGTTTTTGTTTTTGCCTAGGAGTGAGATCCATCTCCATAGATCAAGAAATTGTTTATGGGAAGGTAGACCCAGCCAAGCTTATTGAGGCAATAAGAAACATTGTGAAAAAAAAGCCAGAGATTTTTACAATATGTATAGGGATCCGTATGAACAGAATAAAAAATAAAATAAAATAACACAGAAACGGTACAAGAAAGAGAGTCGGAGAAACAGAATAAAAAAATAATAATAATAAACGGTACAGAGAATCAAAAGAAATCAATAAACATAATTAAAAAAAAAAAAAACTAAGAAACAGTTCAGAAAAAGAGAGACGGAGAAATATAATCAAAAATAAATAAACGATAAAGAAATTTAAAAAAAAAAAAAAAACAGAGAAATGGACAAACATAATCAAAGAGAAACGGTACAAAGAATCAAAAAACATAACCAAAAAAAAAAAAAAAAAATTGAGAAATGGTACTGAGAAAAAAAAAAATTCAAGAAACTGAAAGAGAACGAAATAACCAAGAAATAGAGAAGAGATATTGAAGAGAAGAGAGGGGAAGAGAGATACCTTGCCCAAAGAAGAGAGATCGTTGCAGTTTGCACTGAGAAGGTCGATCGCTTTGAGAGTCGAATATCGTTTTGCAATGAGATAGTCGATTTACATCACTTTTTTTTTTTCTATATACCATAGAAAATAATATTTTCATTTTTCCCTTAAACCTCTCACTTCATATATAGTATATGCAAAATTGGATCTTAAATTTCTACCTTTTTTATAAATAAAATTGTTTATGAGTTTGCCATATACGGATGAGTACTATTTTCGTCCGCAAATGGTAAGCTTTGAGTTTATCACATAATATATAATAATCTTAAGGGAAATGTTAAGTGTTCTTTTAATGTTCTCCTGATGTCCTTTCAACTGTAATGTGACTTTTTAAATTATTGTTGAATTTGAGATTATCATTATTGACTTTTAATCTATTGATAATTTTAAAAGACATATTACAGTTGAGAGAACATCAGAAGAACACTAGAAAAGCACATATAGTTTCCCTAATCTTAATTAAGACACTTCGTGGACAAATACAAAGAAAGGGAACATTTGAATGGGAGAGTATTTTTGTCTTTTTATGTTTTTTTAAGATAAAAATACCTCCTCAAATATAACTGGATCGATCCTCTCCGATTCATTTTCTCTTGTATCATACAAATGGATAAAACTTAAAAAAAATAGTAAATTTAATAAAAGTTCTTTTAGACACATGCATTGTCATGTTGTGATTTCAAGAAGAAAATAAACAAAAAAGTTAAATCATTAAATGATCAAGCTCAAAAGATACAAATTATTCAGAAGCACATATTAGACCTTATATTTTACTTTACTTTGAAATTAAATCCAAATTTTTAATTGTATCAATATATATCTTTATTACATAGTTTTTTTTTTTTTTTTTTTACATGTCCACACAAGAGGGGGAGGGAGAAGGGATTCGAACTGGTGACCTTCGCTTCATAAAGCGTGTAGTCTCAGCCAATTGAGCTACCTTTGTGGACATCTTTATCACATAGTTAATTTCAAAAGTTTTGCAACTCTAAAAATTTACCGAGTTTAATTTTATTAATTAAAAGTGATAGAAAAAATTAAAAAAAAAAAATTCCTTCTACTTGGCCTTCATGTGAGTGCTTTCTTTCTTTCTTTCTCTTTGAATCATTTGAGTGTGCTTTCTACCACTTAATGGATCTCAAGAACAATTTGGGTGGGTTTTCACCACTTTTAGTTTTTTGAGTAAATATTTGGATCTCCTTCACTAATCAACAAATTAGAGCCAATTGCTCTAACAAAACAATATTACAGATCATACAACTAAGCGTTGCTTCTATTCAAACTTAATCTATGACTTGTTTAACTGTAGCCTTTACTAGATTATGGGCAGCAAATTTTGCCTCTCGACTAATATGTTATTAAAGGTTTAATTAAAATTGTTAGAATATTTTAAATTATTTTAAATAATTTTAAAACGAGAGAGACTTGCATTTCTTCTGTTACTAAATATGGACGGTCACGACATCTCCGAGCATTAAGTGGATTTGTACTAAAATAATGAGTTTTAATCTTGACCGTTCATGCATGTTCAATAACTAAAAAAGATGTCCTGTTATTGTAAAAACCATAGGATAATAATATAATATGCATTAATGCAATTTAAATATCATGGTTTAATTTTAAATTGTAGAATTATTATTAAAATCCTAGGTGGATTTGCCGACGGTAATAATTAGTCAATTTTGAAATTAACATTCACTCCACACGTCCAAATTAACGCCCTCCACTAACACTGCGACCTGCTTTTTAAGTTTTGCCGACTTACCTTTATATCTTTGTGCTTGACTTTAATGGAGTCTCCAACAAAAGTGTTAGCTGACAATGCAAATGAAAACCAAATAGGGGTAAAGAACAAAAATTTATAAAACAAATGCTATGAACTGCACTGTATTTTGATGTGTGACTCAACGGTCTGTTCGATATTGCGATTTTACAGGTTAAAAGCGTGATCTTAAATAGTAAAAACATTGTTGATCGTTTGAGAGTGCGTTTCTAAGAAATTAGGGTTTGAAAACTTATAAAAATCTTCATTTTCAAATTGAAAACAGGCAAGAAGATGGGTTTTAGAAATTAAAAACGCATGATCAATTTTAAAGGCTAAATCGAAATTTTACCGGCTAACACTTAGTTCTGTTTTTAAAATCGCATATTTTGAAACCGTGAGATTTCAAAAGGATCCTAGTGAAATTAATGCATCCAACATTTCCATTTTTCACTACCTACTAGGTGCATTCCAAACGCAAATCATACATGTTAATTGGCAACTTTCTATGGAGCCTAGCTAGCTAACATCTCTTCTACCTTATTATAAAACTACACAATCTGCTTGATATTTTACTAAAGCAAATCATTAAACATGAAAAATACCTAAAGCATTACAGTTGTTATTACAATTCATTTAAAAAACTCACGTAACAATAATCCACATTTTATAAAAATGAGTGTTACATGGACTAGCTAGTATATGATCATAATTTACATTTTTGTGGCTAATGTAGTAAATGTCACTCCAATTGTCATATCAGTTTGTAAATGTGGTAAATGTCATGTGAACTGACTAACATATGACAACACACAATTTAGTAGATAACTTGATAAGTAGTTTGTAGAAGATCTGTAATAAAAGCTGAGAAATACATATCCCCTCAAACTACCACCACATCGTCAATATTTTTCAAACTATCAATTGTGTCAATGTCTCCTTAAACTATCAACAAAATGTCCCTATCAAACAGTGTATTGATGTTCCTATATAACATCCCAATCAAACAGCCATAAATTATTTGCCGACGCTCAACATGTACAGTAGAGCACTGTAATAAAAACAACATATAAAGATAGGCCATAAACAACAAAAGTTGGACACAAAAGTTTGCCTTTCCATGACAAAATGTCTCTCGGGTTAATTTTCAAGATTTGCTAGGCTACAAGATCTCCCTTAAGTCTTTTAATTCTTTATGGTTTTGACTCTGATACTTTTCTGTATGGGAAATGACTTTAATTGGTCTTTTATGATTTTAAAAAAAAATTCTATAAGGAACAGTATATCAAACATTAAGATTTGGATTAGCATCATGCATGCAATGCTAATAGATCGATTGATTCTATTATAATAGCTGATCAGCAGTAAAAACATCTAATTGATCTAGCAGATTAGTGAGAAGATAAGTACAAATTAATGAAAAAAGCGGCTTATTAATTACCTTTCTCTAAATCTCTCTTCTTGGTTATGAAACCCATGATATATACTACACCAAAAGTAGTAATATAGCTAGGCTTCTTAATGATTTGAGCAGACATCAGCGTGACACAATTAACTTGTTAAAAATTGGAAGAACAAGTATATATATATTTGTAGTTAAAAAGGGTCTTATTTCTTCTACTCTAAGGTTGAGAAAGAGAGACAAAAGGAAGAATTATTGCACAACTCACTTAAACAAACTCCTTCAATCAAGGAACCACAAAACCAAACCTTCCTTAATCTTTGTTTCGTTTTGTTTTTTTGTTTGTTCTGTTGAGTCATTTGCCCAAAAAATAAAAAATAAAAAAACAGAAACCACTTAATTACCATAACTAAGAACATACACCCATTTAACAATTAGAGATCGAACTCTTAAACTAAATTACTTAAGAACCAATTACTCTACCAGGTTTGTAGGACCTGTTAAAACGACTTCTTTGCTTAGTAAATAACTCAACAGCGAAGAAGTAGTTGTTAAGCACGCGTGTTTTAAGTGGTTTTCCTTTTCTTTTTTAGTATGATAAATGGGTTTGAGAACAAATTAACAATATTGATCTTAAATAGAATGTATTTTGTATCTGAATTGGCCTCCTAGAGAGTTACATACCCCTCTCTCAACAGAAACTTTTTGATTATATTAAGGTACATAAGGGGATAGTGCACAATTTGTACTCCCAGATATTTGGGCAAAGGCTACAAAAATAGGTGAAACAAGTACTACTATTTTGAAACTGTAAATGTTTCTCAGTTTCTGCTTTCCACCAATCCATTAGTACTACATTGCACTGCTACAACGCTCATTACTGCAATATTTCAGCTCCATTAGTCCTGAAAAGCACTTCAATCAATCAAGGCAACATCCTTAGGGTCCATCCTCCACATTGTGGGGCTACAAACAAAACTTTTTTCCCATTGAAAATCTATGCATTGCCTTCTTGTCTGCCAGAATTGCACCTTGCATCATGGCGTACGTCCAAATTCAAAGGCACAGGGCTTGGATCATGTACCAAGCAAATTAAGCTCAAGGGTAGAAATTGTATTGGAATATTTTCAATCTCAAATGCCTTGAATATGTACGTTTTTCACTATTTCAAGGAGGACTGCATGCAGAGAAAACTGCAGCTCCTCTTGTGTATGCCTTTGTTCTAGTGTCTTCTGAACTGACTACACTATATCTATAGACTATATGGAGATAGATTTTGAGAGATTTTTCATATACACTCAAGTTTTTTTTTTGCTCTTTAACCCAATCACCAGAATAGTACGTGCTTATTCTTTTCACATCTAAAAAGTTCTAGACCAAGTTTATAGGCCGGCACCAGGAAACAGAAACCTTGGTACTATGTCTAGTGCTAAAATCTACTTTCTCATCATAATGTCTATTCCTTATAAATCAATAGGCATATATATACCTAATCACCTAATAATCATCTTCCAAAATCCATGCAGTACATGAATATGCACTCAACTCCATTAAACATAATTAGCTTGATTAGAAGTTGATCAGTTTGTAATATGAAAGACATGCAACCAAATTCAACCAGCCTAATATAATTAACCCTAGCTGTCTACATAATTAAGCTAATAAGCTGCATTCTACCTAACATTTATAAAGCTTTGACTTCAAGTGTTATAATGACTTTATACCTACCGCAAAAACACCCTCTTATGGAGATATATATGCCCTACCATAGAAATTAGGTTTCTATGAATTCAACCCTAAGGACTCGTCACTCCTACAACGTGGATATTAGGTTCTCACGATTTTATCCGTTTGTAATTATTACTATTATATATTATATAATTTTTATTTTTTTTTTCGGGGGATGCATGTAAATTGAAAGGTTGGAAATGTCTACTTCCACTGAGTGATGTCATGTCTAGAAAGTTCGAGTGTTGCTCCTCTCAATAGATTGAATTTGGCCAGTTGTAGGTGGGGTGATCTCTATCGTTTTCTCAATCAAAATGATGACTAGTGTGAATTTGTTGAACACCCAAGGCCTTAAATGTTAGACGTACAGGAGAACATGTTTGATCTATCACTCGATTAATTATCATAATATACCTACTAAAAGTCTAAGAGAAATGTGTTAGAACGTGTTACAAATTTAAAAGATTTGCCATAAGCCACACAAAGACAATGATAATTCCATGGAAACTAATAGATTGCCTGTTATAATCTCTCTTCTTTCTTTTTTTTCTTTTTTTTTTCTTTTTAACTTCAATTACCTCCCTCAAATTCTCATGGGTTTTGCTATGTATAAAGTTGTTTTGCTATATATTGGTGTTCAATATATATTTCAACTTCTTTTAAGTCTCTCCTACCATTCGGTTTTTTCGTTATAACCCAAACCGCTAACAAGTAATTAAAATATTTCTTATACTCATGTAAATATATATATATATAACTAAAAATAAAAATTCATATATGTGTGTATGACCAGGCCAGTCATGGGTCACCTAACCCATTACCCACGGTGGGTCGTACCATTTTTTCTTCTTCTTTATATTTTTGTTTTTTTATTTTTTTTATTTTATAAATGGGGTATTATGGTCATTTCCAATCCTAATAGAATGAGGAGATTAAAAGAGGCTAAAACATTCAACAAGCACACTGCAACTTATAGATATTGCCAAACCCATGACAATTTTAGAGGATCTTTCTCTCTTCTTTTTTTCTTTATTGGGTTTACATTAATAGTAGATTTGAGTTTACTAAAACGGGTTGGACGCATAACCTAAAATGACATGTCAAAAGTTGTGGAAGTTATACAATCTATTAGCTAGATTTAATAGACTCTACATATATGGGCCTAGGCATGTAACTCTATTAGAGCTAGGAGTATACAATGACTCAATGAGTAGACTCGGCAATGATTTTCTCTATATCTATAGGTTATAGGTTACACAAAATCCAATATATATATATATATATATTCTCATTAGTGCATGGGAGAATTTGAATTGTCCCATTGACGGCCACTTTAAAAGAAGCTAGAGCAAAGAGGGGCAAGACATAGTTGCCAATATATATAGGGTTATAGGTTCTCCTCCCTCCTCTTCACAAAATCCAATATATATATTCTCATTAGTGCATGGGAGAATTTGAATTGTCCCATTCACAGCAACTTTAAAAGAAGAGCAAAGAGGGAGGAAAGACATATATAATTGCCAATATTATTTTGCATCATAATTGATTCAACAATTTTACTTTTTTTTTTTTTTGAAAAAAAAAAATGGGTTTTGCGGGTATTCTTGAACTCTAAAATTATTATTTATTTATTTTCTTTTCAAGAGCCCCTACCATGCGATCCATCTGCAAAAGGGGTCTTTTGCAGCATCCAACCACATGGTGACACATCACCGAGCTTATTTTGACAAAATAAGCTCAAATCACCAAATAAACCCAACCAAACAACCAAAGAAATACCTACGCACCAGAGACCCACGGCCACAGACCCACGTCGGCAGACCCGGCCACAACCAAAGAAAGACCCATGCACTGGAGAACCATTGCTAGACCCACGTCGGCAGTTGGTCCAGACCCACGTCGGCAGTTGGTCTAAACCCACGCTGGCCGTGGATCTGGCCAGACCCACGCCGGCAGTGGGTCTGGACCCACGCCGGCAGTGGGTCTGGCCTCTCGCCGGCCGTGAATCGACTTCAAACCGCCTTGACCCGACTTCGAACCCGCGCGTGACCCGTCAAAATTCGCCTCAAAACTCGATTATAATGCCTAAAATCCGTTTCTAATGCCTCAAAAATCATTTCTAATGCCTCAAATCTCGTTTCTAATACATAAAAACTCGTTTTTTGATTAAAATCTAGAACCTAGAGAGGAAAAGTTAACCCTTTAGGGATTTTATCACCCTAAAGGCCGAAAAAAATGGCTCCGACACCGAAAAATCGCCTGAGAAGATGACTCACGGCAAGAGAAGGAAGAAGAAGAAAAGAAAAGAAAAAATGGAACCGCAGCTTGAAGAAGAAAAGAAAAAAGAGAGGGGAAGAAGAAGAACTGAAGAAGGTGTGGCGTGGAGAGAATGAAGAAAAAGAAAAAGAAAAAAAAAATGAGAGAAGTGATAATGATGATGGTGTCGGCAAGGGTGGAGAGAAGAAAAAATAAAAAAACTGAAAGATATCTAGTGTGTTGGGGCTTATTTTATTTTGGTGCAATTTTTGAACTTAAATTGAATTGTCAGCTAGGGATTGGGTGCTGCAAAAGTTGGATTTTGCAGCCCATCTGCATTGAAGTTAAATTCTTTTCTAAATTTATAATACTCATGGCATGTTTAATTGTTATCGTTCTAGTCCCCAAGAGATAGCTCAATCGGCTGTAAACCACACTTTATGAAGCGGAGGTCACAAGTTCGAATCCCCCCACCCCCTACCCTTGTGTGGACATGTCAAAAAAAAAAAAAAAAATTGTTATCGTTCTAAGTCCTACTTAACCTACTTAATTCATTTTATAACAAGGTCAAAGTACTCCTGGACATTGAAATGGGAAATCTTTTGATCAAATCTTTGTCATAATTTAACCCAAAAAAAGAAAAGGAATATTTACATATATATGGAATCACCGATTCCTATAATAGTGCAATATCAAATCATATCTTTCAAAGACTGGATCTCAAAAGCGAGGACTTGGAAGACTTGGTCTTAGAATAAATTATCAAGAGTTTTGGGGATATGATTGAAAGATGATGGATACGTAGATTATTCAAAAAGAACAAATACATAGCACATTACCTCATAAATTGTGGGGACAGCTATATATATATATATGAGCAGTAACTATGTCCTTAGCCACTGCTTAATTTTGAGGTTCGATCTTTTCCTAGGCTTTCCCCAATGTATTTGTTCCTTTGATTTGATTTAATATATTCTTAATTATTCAAAAATTAAAAGTGTGTTTAACATTGCAATTTCATAAACAATAAAGTGTGATTTAAGTCAAATCGCAGAAAATTGATTCTTTGGGATTGCAATTTTTAAACTCAGAAAGTACGTGTTTTCAAATTGCATATAATGAAGTACTTATTTGAAAACGCACAATTTTAACGGTTAAACTACGATTTTAAATGTCAAATCACAATTTTGCCAAACCCTTAACTGAATTTTTTAAAATTACATTTTCAACTCGTAGAATTTAAAATCGCTATTTATCGCACTTACGGACCCTAGAGAGCATATAATGAATTAAGAACTTATTGATGATGATTTCCTGGTTAATTACACATTGGAGCTAGATGCCTTCAAGTAGTGATAATTAGGGCCCCTCTAAATGGACCGTGTTTTGAATTTTAATTTTTTTAATCATAGTTTCTTATCTCAAATTTGTATCAATAGAGGGTTTTTTTTTTTTTTTTTTTTTTTTTTTTTTAAATATGTTCGCACAAATGGATGGAAAATTGGGAGAAAAATTTGAACTTGTAACCTTCGCTTTATGAGACGTAATATTCTCAACCGATTAAACTACTCCTTAAAAACAAATAGATGAATTATTTGATAGAATAAATTGATTCTTTATTATTTTTATTATATAGGATTATAATATTTAATGGTTTCTAGCTAGTTAGTGCCTGCACGTTTGATCATGGTGAATATTGTTCCCAACATTTGAGACCCAACTTGTGGTATGTCGGGAGGCCAGGACCCCGCCACATGTGCCATTAGCTAATTAATCCGGTTCTAGTAATACAAAGCGTGAAATTTGAAAGGCAATTATTACAACCATTTAAGACGTATATAGGTGCACCACAACATTAATTATTTGGTTTAGAAAATATTTGGAGGATTGAAACTCTACCGAACCTCATGAAAATGACATCAATGTTACCGTTCTTCTTGGTGTTTTTTTATTGTTCTCCTAATCTTAAGTAGATAATATTTTCTAAAAAAGCTGGAACATAAGATCCGGATCAAGAGAATACCTAGAAAAACGTAGCAATATTCCTCTTTTACATTGGGCACCACTAATAGTCTAATACACCTTTCAAAAAAACTATAAAAACCTTTTTAGGAAAAAATAATAATAATAATAATTAAAAAATAAGTCACAAGGTGACCAAACCGTGGGTCACCATTTTTTTTTTAATAATAACCATTTTTTAATTTTTAATTTGAAATTAATGGTAAATTTAAAATTTTAAAAAAGAAAATTCGGGAGTTTAATGATCATTTTATCACTTTTTTTTTTTTTTGACATGTCCACACAAGAGGAGGGAGGGGAGATTCAAACTAGTGATCTCCGCTTCATGAGGCGTGATCCTAGCCAATTGAGCTACCTCTTGGGGACATTGCATCAAATTGACATATGGGGTACATTGCATCAAAATGAAAGTTCAAGGAGTGAAATTGAAAGTTTTTAAAATTTAAGGAATCTTCTCAAAACGCCTGGTAGTTCAAGGATCTAAAATGAAATTTTAATAAATAAATAAACAAAGCACTTCTGAAGAAAAAAAAAAAAAAAAAAAAAAAAAAAACTCGAAAACTCAAAAACTTATCAAAAAGTTACCAAGACGTGTATATATAAAAAGATAAATTAAATCCAAAATAATAATAATTTGTTGGCATCTTATTTTCTGGAAATGGAATTAATCTGGGAGTACTGATCATATATATTGGATCTATCCTCGAACTAATTAATTAAACGTCATGTAGGGTAAGGTAAGGAAATAAGGCTGCAAGGCACGTGAAATGTGATAATTAGTATCCAAATGTATGGAACTTGCTTTTCTTTTTGAAATCTTTACCATCATCATGTGTATGATGTATTTATGACCTTGCACCTCGATCTAAAACTTTTGTCAGGGACTCGCATGCAGGTGATCATATATAGGGGATATATATATATACATATATATATATAATTGCAGATGTATAATTAACAACATTAATGTTATTATTAATTAATCTTTTTAAGGTTGTCCAAGATTCTCCTGTCAATCACTTTCTAGCTAGTTGGGACTTTTAAGGTTTTTTTATGGAATTTTTTAGTTCTGCCTACCCATATTTTGCCTCCTTGAAGCTCCTGCTTCATTGAAATCCAACGTTTTTTTTTACCATTTTAGTAAAGTTGCTTTGTTTGTTACTGTGTTTCGAGGGTCAAGACGTGTCCCGACTAATTCCACTAGGTCCAATTCAAGAACCGAACCCAAGCCAAACCCTGGACTTTTTCAACCACATTGTTAGAGAGAGATATCTAGAAACACAAAGATGTTGCAGATGTTGCTAAAATATTAAAACATGCATATACACCTATAAGATATGATCATGTACTTTGTTTGGATCGGAGTTTGGTGATACCATATTTACTGTCCTAGAGACACCACATGTGGCCCTGTGGTCTCATGTCTCCCCATCAAGCTACATACTTATAACCCTAAGCTCTTTCTCTCCTCCAACATCATATATCCGATTCATCCCCCTCTTCCTTTTTTGCACAAAACCCTTGGCAATCCAAATAATAATTAAACATACAGGATTCAAAGCACTCAACCCAGCCAGCATGCACCCAGTAGAAGCAATCAAGTTGTGCGCAGCTGAGATGTCAGCAAGCCATTCTTCACCACACATATATAACGGCACTTCTACTGAAAAAATCCAACTCCAAAAACACTAAGATATGTGAAGTGCTGCCCCAAAGCTTCTCATTGACTCAGTCATTTGATCATAGAACAGTGAACATATCAGCCAAACCACTAAGCATATATATATATTGTGGTAGCGGCCACCACAGCTTCATTGGCAGTGTTGCTTTAGGGTTTTCCATGAGCTAGCTTATGGCCTTTTACAGTAGTACTATTGATCCTTCTGGCTTCTACTAGAGCTCACACGGCTATGATAAGAATGGACAAAAATAGACCAATGCCTACAACTCCTTTTCTTATATTGGCCCCTTCTTAACAAACAAAATAGTATCAATTTTTAAAAATAAAAATGCTAGACGTACAATTGATTTACAACTCTTTTACAATTCACCAAAACATTTCAGCACATCATTAGAGAGTGTTAAAATCTATTTTTAATAACTGACGTGGATCCAATCGAATCCTAATATATACATGTCAACAAGTTGTAAAAAAGTTATAGACTAATTGTAAATCTAGAATTAATCATTTTTTTCTTATATTTGTACAAGAGTATCTTAAAAATAATAATAATTTTTACAAGATATCCCGAACTACGCCACATTTTTCATAATTCTCTTTCTCAAATTGATAAATTTACCATAGATTTAATGGTAGATTTGTAAAAGAGATATGATGGACAAGAGATGTGCAAAAATTAAAGAATGACACCAAACACATCTCTTTCAAGAATTTTATGAAATTCTTAATTAAAAAAATTCCGAGAGATTTAATTCTTTGAAATATATTTTCTCGATATTTGATCATGGGGGTCATGTTTGATACTCCACTAAACGTCATGTAGGGTAAGGAAATAAGCAATGGAGCCAGGTGATATATTATTGTTATTTTTAGTATCCAAATGCAAGGAACTAAATTCTAATTGCTTTTTGAAATATTTACCATGTATTCATTACCTTTGGCCTATAAACATTTTGTCTATCGCTGATGGACTCGCAGGTGCATCGTGCATGATAGGGCCAGGGATGTAATGGGTTTGAGCATTTGCAAAATTATACTGTACTTGGCCTCTTGCATTTCTTGAAATGGATGGAGCATATCAATTCAATCGAAATATAAACGAGATGATATGCTCATGTCTCCCCACCAAGCTACATACTGATAACCCTAAGCTCTTT
The DNA here is from genome assembly GCA_006937295.1 of Carpinus fangiana. Classification (NCBI taxonomy): domain Eukaryota; kingdom Viridiplantae; phylum Streptophyta; class Magnoliopsida; order Fagales; family Betulaceae; genus Carpinus; species Carpinus fangiana. The sequence continues at coordinate 27,536,139 of CM017324.1, forward strand.
CTCTCCTGATCGTAACAGATTCATCCCCCTCTACCTTTTTGTACACAAAACGCTTAGCAATCCACACATAAACACACAAATTCAAAGCACTCAAACTAGCCAGCACCCAGTAGAAGTAATCAAGGTGTGCACGGTTGAGGTTGTCACCAAGCCATTCTTCACCACAGCTTGAACTAATCGCCTGAACCACACAAATAACAGCACTGCTGAGGAAACATCCCACTCCATAAACACTAAGGTAAAGTGCTGCTCCTAAGCTTCTCATTGACTCCGGCATTTGAGCATAGAACAGTTCTTGTAGCCCTACAAACGCAAACAGATCTGCCAAACCACAAAGCATATATTGTGGTAGCAGCCACCACAGCTTCATTGGAACTACTGCTTTAGGGTTTTCCATGAGGTTGTGTTCTTTTACAATGCTGATCCTTCTGGCTTCTACTAGGGCTGACACAACCATTATAAGAATGGATAAAAATAGGCCAATTCCTATCCTTTGTAGTGAAGTTATCCCAGATGGGTGTCCTGTGAATTTTCTAGTCCAGGGGACAAAAATTCTGTCATAGATTGGTATGGTGATTAGAATTGTGAAGCCAGCAATGGCTTGAAGTGATGCTGGGGGAATTTTGAAATGGGGTTCGATTGATCTCATCATTGTACTGCCTTGTTTGGTGAAATAGGTTTGTAGTTGAGTGATTACTATGGGGAACATTAAGCAACTTAACCATATGGGGATAAGGCGAAACACAAGCTTCACTTCTTCTACTTGATTTAAAGAACATAGCCTCCAAGGATCTCTGATTTTTCTCATGGCATCGATGTTGTCAATTATCATTGCCTTGTCCAAACATCTGCACTTTATTTGTAACTTGTAAGAGAAATCTTCTCTTGAAGAGAATTTTTAAAAAAAAATTTATAAAAAAATTTATAAAAATAAAAATAAAAAAGAACAAGCAATAAATTTGACATGGAATGCTATGTCCTCTCTACCAATAGAAAAATTAGCTAGATACTATAATTTTATCCAATATCTATCTAATATATATGTCTAACATGGCAGTAGTACTTTTAACTAACTTTTAGATTAATTCTCGTTAAATAAAAATAATTGTTGAATGCTTCCACTAAGGAGGCGACCCATTTGGCAAGATTATGCACGTACAGTCCAGTTAGCACTACAGAGAGCTTTACATTAATTAAGGAATAAGTAAATAAATAAATGTGTCGCTCCAAGGCCCTTTCAATTTTTATCCAATTTTTGTTACTTAATTTGTAAATGTTATATGATCAGTTTGTGAGGGAGTTGAGCATTTTCCTTTGAAAGTGAATCATGACAAGTTCAATGCTACATGCAAGGCAATAATCACAGTGAANCCCCCCCCCCCCCCCCCCCCCTTCTTTGTAACCATTTTTTTCCAATTAAATAAATAAATAAATAATTAACAGGATACTATGAGATGTTTTCTAGTCTTTGAGTAATGCTACATATCACATTCCCACAATATTAATGTGGCAATCCTAATCAACTATTAGATTCTTTTTCTTTTTCTTTTTTAACATTAATGATTGATTAAATGATTGGTTGAGACTCTCACATCAGTATCATATGGTAAAAATATGGTATATAGCATTACTCGTAGTCTTTAGTTATAAATAGATCACATTTTTATCTTATAAATATTCCAAAATGCTCACATGATAGTCTCAACTAATACTTGGATCAATCCTTGTTAAAAATTAAAATAAAAACAATAATAATAATAAATCATGAGTTAGTTGGGACTGTGATATCAGCATTGTAGGATAAAAATGTTGTTTCTAGTATTACTCTTATTTGACGAGTGATGTTAGGAATATTATTACTTTTAACCTACGGTTTTTATAAATTGAGGTGACAATCCATTTGGCACTATCGCGTCAACCACTAAATAATTAAATTATATTTTGGTTGATATGGCAAAATTGCAATATCATATAAATTGTCACATCAATTCATAAGGTCATGTGACACTTACACATGAGCCACTAAAAATTAAATTTAATTATAATTGATATAACATTATCGCATAGACTGCCATGCCAATGTATAGAAAACTATACCCAAGCACCTTCCATATTTGACATGAGCACATTCACATTCAATATCCTGCTTTATCTTGAGAACAACTTATGAACTTTGCCTAGTACATTAAATGTAAAGAAAACATGATAGAGATCTCTACCAATTTTGCTACTGATCATATCGATAATATTTTGAACAAATATGAAAAAGCTAATACGAGACCCATGAAAAAGCTAATACGAGACCCATATGCCCAAACGTAAATTTCATAATTATTTTACGGATTTTTAGCAATTCAAACAAAAAATTTAATGAATTAACCTTGTCAGTTTTTTTTTTTTTTTTTAATTGGACCGTGAAACAATACGAGTACTATACCCAGATAATAGAAACATACCTCAACTGATTAGTACGAGCCAAAGTTCGAGCCATAGATTGACCGGCCCTGTTGGACCCATCCCTCTCCTCTCCACGATAAACACCACAACAGTCGCGCATCTCATTCACGCGCCACTTCCGAGCCGCCGCCACAAGCACCTGCGCCAATGTAGTGAGTGGGCTCCCTAGGGGACCTTGCTTCCGGTACCTCTTTATTCCTAGCAAAAATATTACTAGTGACACTGACATTGCTGCTACCAAAATTCCAAATCCGACGGCCCAACCAACATTGTCCTGTTTGCACGTTATAAAAGGATCAGGAATTCTTGAGAATCATGATCTAAAATAAGATTAATTAGGAATTTTGAAATTACAAATAATATTATTAGGAACAATTTTATGTTCTAAACCATTTCTTTCTCTTCGTATGTAAAAAGCATTAAAAAAAAAAAAATTAGGAACAATTTTCCCATCATTAAAATATTATTGAAGCTTTGGATGGGTTTGATTCATCTAAAATTTGGGGATTACAATCTTCTTCATTTCAAGTGATGTTAAGAAGAATTATTTTATGATCTAAATTTCACACACACACACACATATATATATATATATATATGATGGTGTATATGTTGTAAAACAATGTATGTTACTACATTTAAATTGTTAGAGAAACTTCATTTAACCCCCCCCCCCCCTCCCAAAGTTCAAAAAAATTTAATTTAGTCTATTGAGCTTTACAAAATATGTCAGATCCCCCCTCTGTTATGATTTTCTGAGAAATTTTCTCCCATCTGTTATGATTTTCTAAGAAATTTCCAAAATACCCATGTATTTTTTCCCATCTTTTTTTTCTACTACACTTCTTTTTTTTTAGAAAAAAAAAAAAAAGTAATTTAAGGCTAGTTTTGTGATTTCATAAACTTTACAGCAGTATAGTGGTCATTTAGCCCCTTGACCATCTATTTTAACCTCAAATTCTAACTGGACGGGTGAAAGTGCAAAGTTTTTGAAACTCGATATACTAAATTCAAAGCTTTTGAACTTTGAAAATAATACTGGAAAAGATATGAAAGTTCAAGAATGTTAAGTGAATTAAGCTTTTCCAAAATTTTAAGTGACTTGAGTGCACTATATATTCACAAAACCAACGGAGATTACCTATTCCAAAATTTGGACAAAGTTATACATCAATGTGTTTACAACTTCTACTAAAATAATCTCTTCTCCCTTTCCCATCTTTGAATAGAAAACCCAAAAAACAAACAAACAAACAAACAAACCCTTCTACTAAAATAAGAAGCTCACAAATAATTAGATAGATGTTAATTTACCTCCAAGTATATTACTACGAGTGTGGCACAAGTGGAGCCAAACACTAATCCCAGAAACCACCAATTATAGAATGAGCTCTTGGCCTTCTTATCCTCTTCTGAATCCTCCTCAAATTGGTCCGCCGCGAAGGTTTGCACGCATGGCTTGTGCCCTCCTTCTCCGACTGTTAATGTGTAAAGTGCTATGAAGAACATTACTTTACGATTATGGACAGGAATTACTGACACCGACAATGTCAACATAACGGTTCCCTGTCACATAAAACACATGCATGACAAATACAAGGTTTAATTTAGATCAACTATACACAAACACACACCAAAATTCAAGCGTTTCTTTGCATCGAACGGCTTGAAAAATGTTGTCCGTTAAGAAAATGGCATGTTCTTCACGATTCTTTTTGTTGATAAAAATATACTCAATTTTCATCAATAGCATGCATGGAGGTTTTGTATGGAAGACAATGGAAGGGATTCACCAGAAGATAAATTATGGAGGCGAAAAGGATGGTCTTGAACCGACCCAAGAAGGAATCAGCAATGAAGGCTCCAAATACGGAGAAGAGACACGACACACCAACCCAGATGTTGACATTCTTAGCCGCTGTCGGAATCGGCTGGTGGAGTTCGTTTGTGAGGTATGTGATGAGGTTCCCCGACATGCCAAAGAACACAAATCGCTCAGCCACCTCAACAACTGCACGCAATTTTATATAATTAGAACAAGTGAAAAAGGAGAGGGTCAAAGATGAAGATCAAAGGAGGTGGAGGAGGGATGGCTTACAGATTATGAATATGGCGGCGTTCCAACCACCCCTGGTGGGTTTTTCTTGTGTGGAGACCTTGTGATCATTGGTATCTCTATCTTCAAAATTATCAACCATGGCTGAAAGTTTATGTGAAGATTTGGACTTGGTATAATATCAAAGAGTTGGATGGAAATTCTTGTGCATTTGGGTCCTTTTTATATGCATTAAATTCATTATCACTTAACTTCTTCTTTCGCATTTATTTGGTTACTTCAAATGGTATCTAGTACTATCTAGTGTAGTTGAGTAAGTTTATTGGGGTCATTAATTAGACAGCTAATTAATTATATAGACAAATTAATGGATTAACATCCCAGCAATTGCTAGAATGGAAGGAATATTTGTAGGGCCTATAATTTCAAAAACTCAGGTCATTCATTTATAATGAACGGCTTAGATTAAGGTAACTAAGCCTTAAAAAAAATTAAATAAATAAAATAACAAAAGGGTAATACTACCCCTTGAGGTGATCAACCACCGACATGAAAAGTGGTCGACTACCAGTCTACCACCATTTTTTATCTTTTGAGAAATGGTTAGTACTCATGAAGTAATTCTAAAAGTCTCTCTTGTGTTCCTCTTAAATCCCTTTAAGAATGATATAATTATTAAAATTAATATTTTATCAAAATTCAATAATAATCAATCACATGCTCAATGATGATTTTAACAGTAACGTCATTCTTGGAGGGACTTAAAAAGACTTATAGCATTTACTCGTACTCATGAGGTGGCCGGTTAGGAGGTGTGGTGGGCCATCCGGTGCCGAATCTAACACCACCTCTTTACCCGTCAAGAATGGGTAGTTATAAATACCCCACTCAAAAGATAAATCTGTAGTCGATCGGCTGCCACCTCTTTAGTTATTATTATTGATTTTTTTTTCCTAAAACTTATATGGTTTGATCAATTCAGGCCAAATGAACAGCGTGGATCTTGGATCTTTAGAATTGTGTGCCTAGGCTTTGGTTCTGGTACGTGCTGTATAAAAATTACAGCAAATTTTATGTAGTTTTTTTAACCGTGTATATTTAATTTCAAGTTTTTTAAAATAATTTTTCTGTTTTTTTAGCAACTAATATTTAAGCTAAATCCTTTAAAAAAATAATAAGAAGAAGAAATTTCAAGTCAATCGGTCCATAAAGACATGTATTTGGAGCCTAATTAATGCATGCTTGTTGGTATTTTCTTTTTTCTTGTTGGAAAATAACCGAAAAGGGAGAAGAGTTAATAAAAAGAAGAGGAGTATGGCAACTTGTCATGCATGTTTCTCATGCTCTCTCCGGCCACCATAGAAATTGACACGTGGATGCATGCATGTGCATGTATATTGTGCCTCCATATCACACTATCACTGTACGTGTTTAACTTTAGAGCCAGCTGATCACTACTTTGCAGTAAAAATTTCATCCTCCTTCTCACACCCCCCAAGGCATGAAAATGGTAGATGCATGCCAAGAACCTCACTCTCATTTAATACACAAAATGACGAGGTATTTACAATCACATTGACATCAGGTTCTATTAATGTTCTTCATATTTTAATTTTTGTTTTTGTTTTTAATCGATGAGTATTGTTAAGCACAAGCCCTGTGTTTATATTCTAATCAATTCTACCGTTTCTCTCCCTCCATTTCAGATAAATTTGTTAGATTTTACTTTAAGAAAAAATATTTAATTTAAAACGGATGCTAGTTTAACAAAAACTTCTAATGATTTTTTAGTGGAAATTAAGACTTTTTAAGACGTTAAATATATGCCCCAATCTTTGGCCCTTGCCAAAAAAATAAAAAAACAAAGGGAAGCCATTATTCTTTTTTCGATGGCTCCATTCATCTATCAAGATTCAAATACTTAATACTATGTATACTCATACATAGTATCAAGACATTTTAATCCAACCTATAGGTCGTCTTCTTAGTGACTCAACCACAAAGTGACAACCTATCTGATCTTATACTTAACGAATTGCTTCGATCTGATTCCATACTCGACGTTTTTGGCTGACTCTGATAGTAAATTATACAAAATTCAAATAAAACCAATCACCCTTAAATACTGGCTTAAAGGAAAGAACCCAGAAACTTATAGATATGGTGAAGATTACACTTTTAAGCCATAGGATCTTAAACATATATTCTCCCATAAACATGTTTGAGAGACAGAGAAAGCCTATCCTATACATCCCCTTCAACTTTTTTGTACACAAAACACTTAGCAACCAACACATAAACACACAAATTCAAAGCACTCAAACCAGCTAGCACCCAGTAGAAGTCATCAAGGTGTGCGCGGTTGAGGTTGTCACCAAGCCATTCTTCACCACAGCTTGAACTAATCCCCTGAACCACAAAAATAACAGCACTGCTGAGGAAACATCCCACTCCAAAAACACTAAGGTAAAGTGCTGCTCCTAAGCTTCTCATCGACTCCGGCATTTGATCATAGAACAGTTCTTGTTGCCCTACAAACGCGAACATATCTGCCAAACCACAAAGCAGATATTGTGGTAGCAGCCACCACAGCTTCATTGGAACTATTGCTTTAGGGTTTTCCATGAGGTTATTGTGTTTTACAATGCTGATCCTTCTGGCTTCTACTAGAGCTGACACAACCATTATAAGAATGGATAAAGATAGGCCAATTCCTATCCTTTGTAGTGAAGTTATCCCAGATGGGTGTCCTGTGAATTTTCTAGTCCAGGGGACTAGAATTTTGTCATATATTGGTATGGTGATTACAATTGTGAGGCTAACAATGGCTTGAAGTGATGCTGGGGGGATTTTGAAATGGGGTCCGATTGATCTCATCATTGTACTGCCTTGTTTGGTGAAGTGGGTTTGGAGTTGAGAGATGACTATTGAAAACATCAAGCAACTTAACCATATGGGGATAAGGCGAAAGACAAGCTTCACTTCTTCTACTTGATTTAAAGAGCATAGCCTCCAAGGATCTTTGATTTTTCTCATGGCATCGATGTTGTCAATTATCATTGCCTTGTCCAAATATCTGCACTTTATTTGTAACTTGTAAGACAAATCTTCTCTTGAAGAGAATTAGAAGAGAAAAAAGTACACACAATAAGAGGATATGAAGTTCAGGGAAAGTAACAAGAACAAGCAAGCCTATTAGGGCAATAAATTTGTCATGAATAATACTATATGTCCTCTCTACCAAGAGAATTCTATTCAACATCTGTCCAACAAGATTGAATAAAATTGATGTAGTACTCTCAACTAATCATTAGATTAATTCTTACTAAAGTAAAAAACCTAATTATTGATTTGGAGTTCCACGTCAACATCATTGGATAAATAGATAAAAGTATAGTACTTAACATTATTCATCAACAAAATAGGCAGGATTAGTTTCACTAATGAAAACCACAATGAAGGGGGAGAAATGGTATGAATGCTTCCACCTTATTAGAGATTATACCCAAACCTGTTCCATATTTGACAAGAGCTCATTCAATGCCCTACTTTATCTTTAGTACCACCGCCAACTTATGAACTTTTTTCAATTACACTAACGGAAGAGAAACGGTATATATAAATATTCTTAATAATTTTGCTATTTGACTTACTAGCAATGTAGATAATAAATGTTCCTATGATATATAATATAGAACCCGTATGTCCAAGCAAAATTTGGGATGTCCACTCATTTGACAATGGATTCATAAAGATTCTAGCTTTCATTAATTGTTTGAATTACTAACAATTCAATTCATACCGTAAATTTATTAAACCTTATCCATTTTTTTTTTCTTTGGACCATAGAACAATTTGAGTGCACCCATTGAATAGTAGAAACATACCTCAATTTCCTCCCAAAAAAAAAAAAAAAAAACAGAACATACCTCAATTGATTAGTACGAGCCATTGTCCGAGCCTTAGATTGACCGGCTCTGTTGGACCCATCCTTCTCATCATCTCCATGATAAACACCACAACCGTCACGCGTCTCATTCACGCGCCACTTCCGAGCTGCTGCCACAAGTACCTGCACCACTGTAGTGAGTGGGCTCCCCAGGGGTCCTTGCTTCCGGTACCGCTTTATTCCTAGCAAAAATATTGCTAGTGACACCGCCAATGCTGCTAACAAAATTCCAAACCCTACGCCCCAACCAACATTGTCCTGTATGCATACTATGAGATTCTATCAAATTATTCTATATTATTCTATCAAATAGTTTTCTAGAAATTATATTTTTATTTTATAATATTGACACGGCAATCCAATTATCATTGAATTTTTACCTCCACATATACTGCCACAAGCGTGGCGGAAGTGGAGCCAGCCATTATTCCCAAATACCACCAGTTGTAGAATGAGCTCTTGGCCTTCTTATCCTCTTCTGAATCCTCGTCAAATTGGTCTGCCGCGAAGGTTTGCACGCATGGCTTGTGCCCTCCTTCGCCGACTGTTAATATGTAAAGCGCTATGAAGAACATTACTTTACGATTATGCACAGGAATTATTGACACCGACAGTGTTAACAAAACCATTCCCTGTCAGACATAAAACGCACAAATAAGATTTTATGTGTTAAATTCATCTAGTTAAGCCTTTAGTTTAACATAATATCAGAGTCGGTGCTAAGTTAAAAATTTCGGAATAAGCAGTGATTTAAGAAAGCATGCATGAAGGTTTTGTATGGAAGATAGTGGAAGAGAAACAAGGTGGGAGAGATTGATCACCAGAAGATAAATGATGGAGGAGAAAAGGATGGTCTTGAACCGACCCAAGAAGGAATCAGCAATGAAGGCTCCAAATATGGACAAGAGACACGACACACCAACCCAGATGTTGACATTCTTAACCGCTGTAGGAATCGGCTGGTTGAGCTCGTTTGTGAGGTATGTGATGAGGTTCCCCACCATGCCAAAGAAGGCAAATCGCTCAGCCACCTCAACAACTGCATGCATGCAACTATAATTAGAACAAGTGAAAAAGGAGAGGGTCAAAGATGAAGATGAAGATGAAGGAGGTGGCCGGAGGAGGAGGACGAGATTGGCTTACAGATGATGAATATGGCGGCGTTCCAACCACCCTTGGTGGGTTTTTGTTGTGTGGAAACATTGTTGGAATCTCTATGCACTTCATTATCAACCATGACTGGTATGTGCTAAGAAAGTTACCAATGGAAAGATTATTTGAAGATTTGGACTTAGTACTACAAAAAGTTTGATGGTTTAATTTACTTCTTGTGCATTTGGGTCCTTTTATAATACGCATGAAATTCATTATCACTTCATTTCTTCTTTGGCATTTATTTGGGAGAGCCAGACTGTACGTAGTAAAATATTTTTCAGGGGCCAAAGTAAAAAAAAAAAAAAAAGGAACAAATTTAAAAGCTAAAAAAATACATTTTTAACAGCAAAAATTTTTTACTTGTCATATTTCTCATGCTCTCTTCACCATAGAATTTGACACGTACGTGGGTGCATGTGCATGTATATATATATATATATATATATATGTGCCTCCATATCACATTATCACTATGTTTAACTCTAGAGCATGATCACTGGTTTGCAGTAAAAACTTGCTTCTCCTGCTTTTCACACCCCCCTAGGCATGAAAATGGTAGATGCATGCTAAGAACCTCACTCTCATTTAAAGCATCCTGAAAAAGAATGGAAGTCGTTCAACATTTTAATTTCCTGCTTATACACAAAATGACAAGAGCTACTTACACTCTCATAATTGACATCAGGTTCTATTAATGGTCTTAATAATTTTTTTAAAATTTTTTTTAATCAATGAATGTTTAATAGGGTATTATTAATCACAATCCTTGAGTTTAAATTCTAATCAATTCAACCATTTCTCTCTATTTTAGTTGAATATTTTATATATTGAGTCTTACTTATCAAGAGATACTTTAATTTAAACTTTTAAAATAGACTATAGTTTAACAAACACATCTAATAATTTTTTGCTCGACTCATCTATCAAGATTCAAAAATTTAGTAGTATATATGCTCATAAACCACAAAATGAAAACCTTTTAATTCAACATATAGCTAGTAGCTCTCTTTGTAATTCAATCACAAAATGACAACTCATTCGATCTCATACTCAACGAACTGTGTCTAATATCGTACTCAATGTAGCAATGTGAGCTAATACCAAATTATGCAAACTTCATATAAAATTGATCGCCCTAAAAAACGGGCTTAAAGGAAAGAGTGCCTATAGATATATGGTTAAATATTACATTTTTAAGTCATGGGCTCGTAAACTTAGTCCCATAAACATGTTTAAGAGAGACAGAGAAAGCCTAATTAAACACCGTTTGCTATACGTACATCTAATCCAAACAGGGGAAAACATATAATTAACGTTAACACTAAATTTCTTCGTTCCATCATCAAATGCTGCTCCATTTTATGCGAGTGTATCATCCATCATCATCATCCCCTTCAACTTTTTTGTAGACAAAACGCTTAGCAACCCACACATAAACACACAAATTCAAAGCACTCAACCCAGCCAGCACCCAGTAGAAGCCATCAAGGTGTGCGCGGTTGAGATTATCACCAAGCCATTCTTCGCCAAAGCTGGAGCTTATCGCCTGCACAGTCGATATAACAGCGCTGCTTAAGAAGCTCCCGACGCCGACAACGGTAACGTACGCCGCTGCTCCCAGGCTTCTCATCGGCTCCGGCATCTGATCGTAGAACAACTCCTGGAGCCTGATAAATGTGAAGACGTCGGACAACCCACAGAGGATGTATTGTGGAAGCAGCCACCACACGCTCATCGGAACCGTCGCTTTAGGGTTGTCCAAGAGGTTGTATTGTTTAGCCACGCCGACCCTTTTGGCCTCTACTAAACCCGACACAGCCATGTTTAGCAATGACAAAAACAGACCAATTCCTATCCTTTGCAGCAACGTTATACCTGTTAAGAATATAAATGGGTTAAAATTCATCATTTTTTTTTTTAAAGTTTAAGTTTTTTTTTTGAATAAGTGGTAATTTAACACGGTATTAAAGTTTGATCTTTGTATCCTTCAATTCAACATATATCTATTTCAGTTAAATATTTCATGTGTTTAGCTTCGCTTATTAGACCACCAACAGCAGTTTTCTTTAATTTTTTCCAAATTTAAAGAACTAATTAACTAGTTTTTGTCTTCATATTTAAATAAGTACACGTCACACTAGTTGTCTTTATCATTTCTCTATACTACTATTTAAATATTCTTTAAAATCAATATTATGGAAAATAATGAGAAGTAAGAGAAAGTATTTCTTTAATAAAATAAGGATAAGATTTTAGTAAAGGGGAGAGAATCTTGTGCAAGTAGGTATTTTGAGATTTTCCTTACATTTATAGAAGGGAAAAAAAGTTTAGGGAATATGTTGATGATAGTTCTCTCTTAAGTCTTAAGGGGGAGGTTAAGCCCATAAGAGTGAGAGTGTGTTAAAATATAAATTGACTAAATAAGTGATGAATATTTAACCATACCAGATAGGTGTCCGGTGAATCTTCTGGTTAGCGGGACAAAAATTCGGTCGTAGATTGGAATGGCAATCATGACCGTGACGCCAAGAAGGGCTTGGAGCGATGCTGCGGGAAGTTGGAAGTGCGGCCCGATTGATCGGATCATTGTGCTGCCTTGCTTGGTGAAGTAGGTTTGGAAATTGCTTGCCACCACGGCGAACATCAAGGAGCATAGCCATACGGGGATGAGGCGGAGGACGAGCTTCACTTCTTCCACTTGATTTTGTGAGCATAGCCTCCATGGATTTCTGCTTTCGCTTGATGCATCAATGTTGTCAATGATCGTTGCCTTGTCCAAACATCTGCAGTTTTCATATTGTAAGATAACCCATTGGCCGGAGACATATATTAATATATCACAAATTATCATGAAGAGATCGATGCTATACTTAATTATTCTTTTACAATTATAATAAAATTAACCAAGCATATTTTTTTTAAATAATGAGCTTAACTCATCTTATAAAACCGGTTCAATAAGAGAATGTTGCATACTCCTTATAAACATGCCTAAAGTTTGTCATGGGGTAAGTAGTGTGTGGCTACATTCGTCCTAAAGTAAGCTCTGATACTATGAAGAAATTTGTGAGCCTAACTCATATCATAAAAGCGGTTCAATAAAATAAATTTGTCTACTCTTTATAAATATACCCAAAATTTTATTCACATATAACGTGAGATTATTCGCCTCAAATTTAGATGCAGACTTTACTCTTTCAAATATATAAACTAATATTTGACATTGACATGTTATGGCATGAGAACGTACACCGTGCTACAATAAAGATGATATCAAATATGGAGGATTAAATGTGGGTCCCAGTCCATAGGACCCACATGAACCCAATAATTAATCAAATAAGTGAGGCTGAGATCAGGTCCCCATTTGAAACAGTGCAGTGATTATAATTGACACGAACCTCAACTGATCGGTGTGGGCCAAAGTCCGACCCTTATGTTGACCGCCCCCGTGGACCCCAAGTACTCTCTCGTCTCCACAACAAACGCCCCAAACGCGGCCCGTATCGTCCACGCGCCACTTGCGTGCCGCTGCTGCAACCACCTGCGCCACCGAAGTGAAGGGGCTCCCGAAAGGACCCTGCTTCTTGTACCTCTTAATTCCTAGCAGAAATATTGCCAACGACGATGCCAAAGCTGTTGCCAGGACTCCAAAGCCTACTGCCCAACTGACACTGTCCTGTATATATATATATACAAGGTAACAAAATCTAGTAACTTGTGTTTAATTTTAATAAGAATTTTGTTTTATTCTTTTAAGTTTGTGGTCAAATTTATCTATGTTTATATATATGAAAATTGAGATAGAGAGGTAACAAAAAAATAATATGGGAATTAATTAATTTTGTACATATATATATATACCTCGATGTATACTACTGCTAGGGTGGAAGAAGTGGCGCCGACCATTATCCCGGAGTACCACCAGTTGAAGAAGGAGCTCTTTGCCTTCTTTTGCTCCGGCAAGTTCTCGTCGAACTGATCCGCCGCAAAGGTTTGCACGCATGGCTTGTGCCCGCCTTCCCCGACCGCTATTATGTAAAGCGCTATGAAAAATATTGCTTTCCGGTCGTGCAAAGGTAACACCGAAACCGATAATGTCAACAACACAAATCCCTGTAACATATATAATAAAACCCATATAATTAACAACATAATTAGAATAAAAAAATTCACTAATTAACTGTTAAAATTATTTAAGCAGTTAATACGAGTGCTCAGCTAGAATTGAAGGGTACATACTACATACACATGTTGTAGTTTACAAAGTTTATTATAATTAAGATGGATTGCTTATTAATTAAACACATGTAAACCATGCAGCCCGCCGCTTTTGATGTTTTACTATTATATATACGTATAGTCGTATACTACTTGTTGATTAATCAATGAAGACGTGTGTGGTGCATGGTAAATTTCAAACATCTTTTAACTTTTTCCTTTTCTTTTTTTCTTTTTTTCTAGCAAATTATAAGATATTCAGATGAATCATAAGCATCCATCGACCGAGTGAAGACACCTGTAGTAAAAAAATATAATAATAATAATCACTCTTTTCTATGTCGATCTGGTTTTTTTGTATGCAATAGCCAGGAGTGAGCACCGACTTCATGCAACCCCAAGAGCCTCATGATTAGGGATGGCAACTCGAGACATAGGTATATAAAGATAAAATTCTTTGTTCGGATTTAGGTCGTATTAAATACTAAATAGAAAATTATTTATTAAATGAGTTTAACTTCATGTCGAGTTTATAAGTTTGTGTCAAAAAACGTAACCATTCTGGTTTGTTACGTTCTAAAGATACCGAGGTTACAATCGAGCGTTTTGAATCTTTACAAGTTGAGATAGTCTTAGGTATGTATGTTGATGCATATATTGCTGCAGTTTACAAGTGGTTGAGCGCCGAAGAAGAAGAAGAAGAAGAGCGGGAAATGCCATGGAATATCAAAGGTGGAAGAGGTTTACATATACCGTGCAGTAAATGATGGAGGCGACGAGGATGGTCCTGAACCGGCCGAGAAAGGAGTCGGCGGCGAAGGCTCCAAGTACCGGGAAGAGATATGATACGCCGACCCAAGTGTTCACAATCTTCACCGCCGTCGAGGTCGGCTCGTGGAGGTCATCCGTGAGGTACGTGATGAGGTTGCTCGCCAACCCACAGAAAGCAAATCGCTCCGCCACTTCAACGACTACAAAAATATAATAAACCCAAGCAAAGAAATTAGTTTGTCCGATAGGAGTGAATACTCGTATAAAATAAAAGAAAGTTTGGCGGCCGGCCGGCAACTTACAGATGATGAAAATGGCGGCGTTCCATCCGCCTTTGGAAGATTTTCGTTGGGTGAAGCACTCCTTGCCATTTTCAAGAGTGCCCTCATCAATCATTTTCTGGTGGGTGGTGCTGCGAGCTACTTGAGAATGGTAGGTGCAAAATAATGGAGTACTTTCGTTTGATGAAAACGTTTGGCAACTCTTTGAGCTTNTCGTATAAAATAAAATAAAGTTTGGCGGCCGGCAACTTACAGATGATGAAAATGGCGGCCGGCAACTTACAGATGATGAAAATGGCGGCGTTCCATCCGCCTTTGGAAGATTTTCGTTGGGTGAAGCACTCCTTGCCATTTTCAAGAGTGCCCTCATCAATCATTTTCTGGTGGGTGGTGCTGCGAGCTACTTGAGAATGGTAGGTGCAAAATAATGGAGTACTTTCGTTTGATGAAAACGTTTGGCAACTCTTTGAGCTTTTGGGTCGTTTTATAGCTGAAATTCTCTCCATGGGCATCTACGTACTTTAACTTAATTTTCTTTTTAAAATAAGTAAAATATAGATAAATTATTATTTTTAGTTCAAATTTTTTATTACTTTTAATACTCTACATCATTTACCAACATATTCACCTCGCAACATGTATAGCTTAAACCTATAAAATTTAATCTAAAGGGTAATTACTTTTCTAGTACTTTTACGTTTTCAACTTTTTTTATTTTTTCTCACTTAAGTTTCAATTCGTATCACATATGGTACTTGACTTATAGGTAAATATTAATTTAGTACATCTATTACCATTTTATCAACCAAACTAACAAATTGTCATGAGAATGGTTTCGATCACCAATGTGGCTAGTTTGGGGGTGGCCAAACCACTCCTAAGGTCCTTTGGGGGTGGTTCAGTCACCCCAATAGCCAAAAAAGGTGGTTTCAAAGCTGAGCTACCCCCAAAAGCCATAAGGTGGTTGGAAAACCCCTAAACCGGCCGCAAGGGTGGTTGAAAACACCTCTATTACAGTCCATTAATTTAGCAGACAAAATGGTGACAGAAGTACTAACTTAATGTTTACCCAAACATCAAGTACCATATGGTCCATATATATAATACGAATTGAAACCTATGTAAAAAATAAAATAAAAACATGAAAACCTAATGTCTATAGCTCACTTTAGCATATATAAATGTAGTACATCCTACCAACAAATTAATATCTATAAATTAGCAATACTTCATGAAATTACTTTATAGTCTACATTAAATTCTAAAACATCTAACACTAAATATATAAATATTTTATAAATAACATAACATTACATACAAGTATTAAATATTAAAAATTTTAATATAGTTTCACTCCCCCCTGCGTTTCACTTGAATAGAGACCGTCCGTTCCCTCCTCCTCCTCCATCAGCACACCTACTTTTATGAGTGCTTAGGAAAGAGAGCATACTTTATCATCAATGGCCAACAGAAGCATTTTACTTTTATTCTACACGCAATTCGAAGCATGCGGTAGATCTTTGTATAAAATGTTATTAATTTTCCACGATTTTTTTTAAAAAAAAAAAAAAAAAAGAATTTCAGTCAAAAAGGTAGCCTCAGCAGAATATTCTTCCACGTTTATGAACAGTTATGTTTGATAAATCACAATTAATGAGTAATATCTTGGTACAGAGTCAAAGTTTTGAATTTTAACTTTATTTATATAGGTAATTTCACTTTAAACTCATAAATTATCACGCGATTTGATAAATATTTTTCGAACTTTAAAATTTGGAGAAAATTCACTAATCCCCCTAAAGTTAGGCTATTTTTGCAAATACCTCCCTAACGTTTAAAAGTTCTCACTTTCCCTCCTGAACTTTCAATTGCTTTCAATTTGATCCATCCGTATAAATTAGGGCACACATTTTTTTTAAAAAGACCAAAATACCCCTAATTTTCATTTTAAAAAAATAAAAAAAACATTTTGGAAGTTGAAAATTTAAATAGTGAATTTTAAACAGTAACTTTTGTATAAAATTCCAACTTCTAGATATTTTTTTATTTTTTTAAAAAATAAAAATCAGGGGTATTTTGGTATTTTTAAAAAATTTTGTGCCCTAATTTGTACGGATGGCCAAATTGAGAGCAATTAAAAGTTCAGGGGGGGTAAGTGATAACTTTTGAACGTTAGGGGGATATTTACAAAAATAACCAAACTTCAGGGGGTTAGTAAAGTTTCCCCTTAAAACTTTCAAATTTGAATCCAAAATTTTGTAATTGCAGTTAATTTGAACCATCTCCATTAGATGAGCATTGTGGGGGAGTTTGCAAAGACCTGACAGTGAAAATTGGACGGCAAGCTTGTATGGAGGAGATCGGCAGCACACTCAAAGATCCAAGAGTTTAGTTTGAGTGAATCTCCTTTGAGCAGCACCCACAAAATATGCCAAAACAAGCAAATAAGCAAAAACAAAGACAAGGAAAAGGGGAAAAAGAGGGAGAGGAAATAGGCCGGATGGAAAGGAGAAGAAAAAAACCTGAGGAGGAAGAGGGAAAAAGAGTGAGGAAGGGCAAAGAGAAAGAGGAGAGGAGGGAGAGAACAAGCGGCACTCTCTGTTAGGAGAAGAAATCCTAGTAGAAGGATGTAAAATGTTCGTTTCAAATAAAGATTTATGATTATAGTCTGTTTGAATTTACGGTTTCAAAACTTACGGTATAAACAATAGTGATTTCAAAACATGTGATTTACAAACTCAATTTTTAAAACGTAATTAAACATTAAATAAAATAATTTAATGTTTTTTAAAACAAACTCACTGCCTACTATTCGAGAACACAAATTTTTACCTATGTTTTCAAAATGCACACATGAACGGTACACTTTTAGCGGGCATTCCGACACGTGATTTTACATGCCAAAAGGAATCTAAAGACCTTTTAAAATAATCATTCCTTCCCCAAAAAGCTCTTTAAATAGTACATAGGTTTCATTGATATCAGCAGTGGTTTTGTACCTAACTTTGCAGTAACAAACAAAAGTTCTGGTTAATGCCAAGCTCACTCTCAATCGATGTGGTACACTCATTTATGCTTTTCCAGCCATCTTTTTCTCTTTGAATTGATTGAAATTTGAAGCATCTGATCTCACTCAATCAAGCTGGTTCACTCCTTTTTCTTTCTTCACATCCTTTTCTCTTTGTCTAAAGAGTTGTTGTTTGAATTAAAACTTTTCTGTTTATATACAAAATGACAAAAATTATTAAAGATGATTCTTGTTTCTTATTTCCATTTCAACACACAACGCTAGCAGAAGAAGGAGAAGTGGGATAGTAAAGTGGGGCAAGGGTGTTGACTCTTGGAGTTGGAGAGCTAAATTGCACCACAAATTTCTTTCTTGTTTCATAGGGTATTTTTCTTTTATCTATTTTATTATTTTCAGTGATTTTCTCCTAAAATGGATTATATTTTTTAAGTTGGTATTTGTTTCATGAAAGAAAAATTCTCATCTATGTTAAATCACCATTTATTTCAAAAGATTAATTTAATACAAAAGAATTAATATTAATTATTTAATTAATCTTTTATCACCATTTATTTCAAAAGATTAATTTAATACAAAAGAATTAATATTAATTATTTAATTAATCTTTTAACACTTTCGGTCTGAGGTCAAACTCTTTCTTGATAATTAGAGAAACCAAACAAGTGGATATTTAATTAAAAGGGAGACAATGTTGGAACTTATTAGTTACTTGACTCTATTTAAAATTGCTTAGTTGGGAAAAAAATATTTTTATAGGGAACAATATAATAGAGAAGGGTGGGTTTATATTGTTTGAATGTGGATGAATTAACTATGCTTTAAAAGGTATGACACTTGGGGCTACAAAGTCCACTCTTTCACCACAAAACAATATTGTGAACCCACAGAAAAAATTTCTCAGGGCTAGAGAAACCAGATGGAGTTAGCATTGGGAAAAAAAATTTGTCCTCATTAAAAAAAAACGAAAATTGTATTTTGACCTCATATTTACCCCCCAACGACGACAAACAATTTTCTGCTGAAAAATCTTAGACTGACAATTTTTTTATAATTTGTTATACATGTCAATATGTGATTGAAGAGATTAAAAAAATCAATCACCTTCCGAAACGTATCAATAAATTGTAAAGAATCATAAGTTTAACGTATATCCTATTTCAATTAGAATCAAACCCCCCCCCCCCCCCCTTTTTTCCCCAGAAGAATTAAACCCGTTTAGAATTGAGAAATTAGTTCAATAACATAACATATGGAACACATATTTCAATTTCATTGAGACCCAAATCAAATCTGCAATTTCTTATATGATTACCTAAGGTTTAGGATGAACAAATTGCTACTCATTATTATTTGAACAAAAAAAAGAGAGAAATGGAAGTCTAGAGTTAGTAGTTTCTCGTATAATTGGCATGAACAATTCTCCATACTTACCAGATATTTAACAAGTTTATAGATTGAATTGAACAACTTTTTTCGACCCAATTTAAAAGAAAAGTTTGTCATTCAAAAAAAAAAAAAACCCTTTTGTGATTCCTTAGAATCCAAACAAAGCGATCCTACAAACCACATTGAAAGACTTCCATCTGCCCACAAATCGATGAGCAACCATATACAAGTATCCTATGTATCACACAATTTACTTTATTTTACCATGCCATATGGAATCACCTATGTTTTGGTACAGGGTAAGCATGAGAAGCCTATGTCTAATTAGCAAATTTCATTCCATCATGGCCATCTATTAACCATGATCAACAAAATTAACTAGTGTAATTCAATTACATGTTGTGCATATTAAAAACTCTTAAGTGGCTGTTTAAGGTTGTATTTGGGCTGGTAAATCAGGGGCCCATTGGGCTTCGTAATTGTGTTTTGAGTATATGCCTTAGCTTATTGTGTTTTCTTGCATGCCCCAACTTCACACCATTTGTGCTTCCTTATCAAGGGGTGTGACGCTTACTAATGGCGGATGTAAACCTCTAAGAATGAACCAGTCCAAGATTTATTGTATTCTTTTTCTCTCTTGCTTTTATTATTATTTTCTATTTTTCTATTGCTGTCTCCTTAAGACCCAATCTACACTATGACAACGATCTGGAGTTTTTACGATCACACACGTCGCACGTGCCTCTACATGTTGCTCGAATGCACTAACGTCTTCTTCATACGCCTTATGTGCCGTCATCAAATTTGTTTTCGGAAAGAAAAGAAAAGAAAAGAATGTATATCGATTCACCAGCCGCATTGTGAAGTTTATTATTGACTCGGCTACTTCAACCACTCCCACGTGCCATCGTGATTTTCTTCTCTTACCTCACATGCTCGCACGCATTTGTACGTGCCATCATGTTCTCTTGTGAGTATTTTTCATGTTTTGGCGTCGGATTGGTGTCTACTCAATTTTCTTTTCCAAACTCAAATTTGCATATAAATTTTAATGAATTTTAGAATACTTTCATTCTCGGCATATTATAGGAATATTCCTCATTCAACTACCACATTTAAAAATAAATAAATAAAAGTATGTACTCGATTGTATCATTATAAAAAAAAAAAAAAAATCAATTCAATACAATAAAAATGTTGCTATATAAAACACCTGTCAATGGTGGATGATTCTTTTCTTTTTTAAGCTAATGAAAGTTAGATTTTTACTGTGACCCATTGTTTTTTTTTTAGCCATTGGATTGCCATCAGTTGTCATGGCATAAATCTAAAGATAGAAAGAAGGGAATTGGATGCTACCAATTGGAGGTGAGTTGCTCCCATTAACTTCTAATAAGTATAATCCCCTTACTTGCAAGTTGCAAAGCTAATTCACCATAAGGGTGGCGGTTTAATGGCTCAAGAAAATTCTAAAGTGGTTAGGGCATATATTATGGCGTGTGTTTAAATTTTCGCAATTGAGAATTCTTACATATGTCTAATTAGTATTAGTCGCCTTAGACTCCTATTGATGTCTTGGTGGGATTGAGTCAGTCACTCTAGTTTGACCATGCCTAGTTTGGGGGTGGATGAACCACCCTCGTGACCAAAAGCAAAATATAAATATATATGTGTTTGGGTTTTGTGTGTGGTCCAACCACCCCGTTTTTTTTTTTTCCTTTCTCTTTTATTTTTTTAATAGTTTTAGTTTTTTAATATTTTTATTTTTCTTTTAATTTTACTTTATAAATATTATTTTTTATTGCCCAAAACGACCCAAATGGTGCGGTAATTTTGCACTATCGCACCTAAGCCAAATCCGGTGCTACTATGGTCACGCTCAAGTAAGATAGCTATAATTGGTCTCCTCCCTATCGTTTTTTCTTTAAAAAAAAAGAGAGAAAAAGTTGCAAAGCTAATTCCACATATATCTCTCTCTCAATTAACAGAGAAAAAGCACCAAAATCAAAACATGCCACTGTGGTACAAATTTACAATGCCAATCCATACTGCCTTACCAACCCCCCTCCAACTTTTCAACCAATTTGTAAAATATTTATTATACCCTTGCATCAAATAAAAAATTCGAAAAGAAAACACCTAAGAGAAGGCCTACGGTTTTGCCATGAGTTGTGGGTCTTCACGGCCATAATTTTTGTTTTTTCAATTTTTTGTTTTTGTTTTAATTGGTGAGCATAATTGTATTTTCATACATCGCGTGTAAGTCACATGATGCATTTTTTGTCTAAATTAAAAGAAAAATGATGACGGAGAAGACAAAGTAAAAGTTTTTATTAATTTGACACAGTCAATTACAACTTTTTAAAGTTTAAAAGGACATTACAAAATGATTAGTAATTTGAAAGAGTAAATATAATTTTCCATACATTAATCAAATTCTTTATTTTTATGAGCTAAAAGGATAAGTGGAGGTCAAATATTGAGACATCATATCCTAAGCCTTATTATTGATGGGTCATCAAATAAGAGAAGCCAACGAATTAGTGGGAAGCACTAAAAGTGATCCCTGAAGCATGATTAAGTCATTGTTTGACCCCTAATCGCACTAATATATATATATAATGGTGAAAAATTGGTTGACTTTCTTTTTTTTTTTTTTTTCAAAGGGGAAAAAGGAGATACAAATACGGGTATTTTCCACTACAAATTCTTAAAGATGAGAGAATAGGAGAGTGAGAGGGAATGCTTTCAAGCACACGGTCCACTTGGCAACATGGCGTGCACAATAATTTGTTCATCTTGATGTCTTCAATACAGTCCAATTCTAAAAAGAAAGGAGTTGCTGGCTTATGTCGACTAGGATGGTAGTAAGAGAATCCCCTTCAACAATGATGGAAGAAAAAGTTGGTGGACTTAGATAATAGACATGAGCCTTATTTTCTTTTTATTTTTATGAGTGAGCATTATTTTCTTCCGATGGTGAGACTTGAACCCATCACCTCCAATCCATCAAATTATCTAGGAATAAGTTTTTTTCACTTCACCACACACATATATATATATATATATATTCTAAGCAAATTGAGAAGAGATTGTAGGAACCACAACTTTGTTGCAATAGTTTTTGCAATCCTCATATATTCATCAATAATAATCTTTTGAAGGGAAGATAAACCAATTTTTGTTTTCAGCATTATCTATTCCTTTGATGAAATATGGCTTCTTAGCTTCAACTTAATATAGAAACAAAATAGAGTGCCTCGTTTGGAACCTCCTCGATCGGCACATCTGAAATATTTTGAGAGGATATAATAATTGATATTTAATATAAAAATTTAGAAGAGATTAAATTTTGAAAAATATGATAATTAAAAAACGACAAATTTTTAAAAATATAATTATTGGAGAAAGAATAAGAAAAAAATCATTGAGAAATAACATTTAAATGAAAATAGTGAAAATGAATAGCTAAAACTTAAACTTGAGATTGAGAAATAAAAGTATTTTTTTTATGGATAATTAAAATAAAAAAGTGATTTTTGTTAATTAAAATAAAACATATATATATTTATAATTAAAATGAATGATAAATTTACTATGTTGTTATTTATTCATTTTAAGTGTAAAGTAATTGCAATGTTGTTAGTTTATTCAGTACACGTTACACGACGCCACTACTTTGTTTTTCTCACAACAAAAATACATTTCTGGACTCTCACTCTCTTGAGTCTCCTCAGCTCTCTCTCTCTCTCAGACTCTTTCTCTCAGCCTCTGTTGTTTCTCTCTCTTTTCTTTGTTTTAGCTTTAGGGGGTTGATTTAGGGTTTTGGGCTACAATCCACCAATTCGAAGGGCAGTGGGAGTGAGAATCTGTGGTAAGTTTTTGTGTTCCCCCCCCTTTTTTTTTTATGTATATATATATTTAATTTTTTTCCGCTGTGTGTTTGGTTTCTGAGAATGTGAGAAAAATAAAGTGAGAACGAGAAAAATTGGGGGAGGGAGTGGAATCCTTTGCATTTTCTGTGTTTGGTAGCTGAGAAAGTGAGGGATTTAAAACGTGAAGGAGGGAAAATGGGGGCTTTGTGTTTTTTGTTGGTTTTGATCGCAAGAAGAAAAACGCAAACTAGAAAATTAGTACATTTTTTTTTTCTCAGCTGTGTTTGTCTGAATTGTTGTTTCTTGTGGATTGGCAAAGTTCGGACCTTGGGTGGTTTATGTTTTTTTTTTCGTTTTCTTTGGGTTTTCTCGGGAACCAAACAGAAGTTTTTGTCACGTTCTTTGAGTGCCAAGCTAAAGACATTTGCGTTATTGCCCTTTTATTGTTTGTTGCATTTAGGGTTTTGATGTCTTCTTTTTTTGGCTGGGGTTTAGGGTCATGTTGCTCTTCCTTCCATGCATCGTACGTTTTGAAGTGTTTGGCTGCTGAGAAAGAGGAGGGAAAGGAAATTGGCNAGTGGAATCCTTTGCATTTTCTGTGTTTGGTAGCTGAGAAAGTGAGGGATATAAAACGTGAAGGAGGGAAAATGGGGGCTTTGTGTTTTTGGTTGGTTTTGATCGCAAGAAGAAAAACGCAAAGTAGAAAATTAGTACATTTTTTTTTTCTCAGCTGTGTTTGTCTGAATTGTTGTTTCTTGTGGATTGGCAAAGTTCGGACCTTGGGTGGTTTATGTTTTTTTTTTTCGTTTTCTTTGGGTTTTCTCGGGAACCAAACAGAAGTTTTTGTCACGTTCTTTGAGTGCCAAGCTAAAGACATTTGCGTTATTGCCCTTTTATTGTTTGTTGCATTTAGGGTTTTGATGTCTTCTTTTTTTGGCTGGGGTTTAGGGTCATGTTGCTCTTCCTTCCATGCATCGTACGTTTTGAAGTGTTTGGCTGCTGAGAAAGAGGAGGGAAAGGAAATTGGCGACTTTTCTTTCTTTTCTCCCTTTCTCTTTTTTATCTGTGATTTTTAGGTTTTTCTTTTTACTTCAAAATTAGAAAAAAGTTATTTTCCTCTATTTTCACAGAAGCCAAACCAAGCCTTTACATTGACTCAGTTTTATTCTCTTCTTGTTTATTTTTTCTGTTAAGTTTTGCTGAAATGTTTTCCGGCATTTTTCTTGGCATATATACTGAAACTCGGGCTTTACTTGTAAAAGTGCATTTGCAACAGTCTTTCTTTTTTCATTTTTTTGGTTTTTTTTTGGGAGGCTATATAATAATCTTGGGTTTTGCATGTATGCATGTTGGTTTTGCCATATAAGTAGATTTTATCGCTTTCTCTTCTTGGGCTTATTTTGTACTTCTAATCAAAATATGTTGCTTCTCGAGATGTTGCAAATTTATATGCTCAGTTGCAAATGGATAAAAAAGAAAAAGAAAAAATGACGCTTTGTTTGCTTGCCATGAAAAGCAAAGAAAATTTATGAAATCTAGATTTATCAACATTTGGAAACAAAGTCTTAATTCTTAAATTAATACATATTACAGGAAACACAATATCTTATTGTATGTCGTTCAATTCTATCTTTTGCTGTATTTCTTTCATTTGTCATCAACCAACAGAGGGTATTTTTTTGGAGGCCATATTATAAGTTATAAGTTTCTAAGTTTTTATTTATTTTCCTCTGTTTCTTTGGCAAACTGATTAGGCTGCATTTATTTCTGAGAATTACAATTTTCTCTACAGCTGGATATCATAAGTCAGCTAGCTTATTTATTGTTTTAAAAGTGCAACTACTAGGTGAGGTGAATCTTTTGTGACTTTGAATCCAAATCATTAATGGATAATTAGTGCCAAATTTCTTTTCTTTCCAATATTTTTTTTTTCTCAATTACCTTCACAGTTTTGTTTAATCCTAAATATTATAAAACTACAAAATTTGGAGTACTGTAACTTGCTGTTCTAAATTTTTTGGTGAGAAAATGATTGATTTTTAGCTGTAATAAAATATTCATTCCATTCTACATAATAATCGTTTTAGTGCTTATAATTATGGGCAAATTTCTTTTCCTTTTGCATCATTTTCTCTAATTATCTTCTCAGTTTTATATGCTCCATAGTTTGTAAATACTGCAGAATGTGGAGCTGTAATAACATTTATTTTCATCTGCTAAAATGGTTCTCCAATAAGGTGGAAATTACTTTCTTTTTTTTTTTTAAGTAATAAGGTGTAAATTACTGAAAGCTTGAGCTAAATGAGAACTGCTTAAAGCTATACTTGCAATATCTCTGAAAGTTCCATGAAGATTACAGCTTCTTTCTCTCTGTACTCTTGTTTATTTTCCATGTGTCACCTCATTTTGTTTACCTTCTTAATCACACTTAATGATGATTGACATTTGCTCCGCCAAACTTGGGTTGATTTTGCAGATCCTGTAATACCTTATGCATGTGTTGAACAACTTTTGCTTCTCAAGCTGGTTTAGGTGGATCAGAAAACTACTTTAACAATGAATTGATTGTTACTGATGGTTACGTGCTTTATTTTTGCTATTTATGCATGTCTGTTGAGCTCCTTCAAAATGATTAATTGGAGCTCTCTCTTTCTCTTTCTCTCTCACACACACAACACACACATGCACACAAAACACACACTCACAATATACACACTCTCAACACACACACACACACTCACAATACACACACTCACAACACACGCACAAGCAGAAGTATGCACGCTTGAGCACAAATACACCAAGAGAGGTATTACTTGCTCCCTTATTATTTTGATATGCGGTTGTATAGCGAATTGATGACTAGGGTAAACTTCTGGCTCATGTGGTTAGGTGAATTTCTTTGCTTCTGGTTCATGCAGAGCCTATAAGGCAGCCCTGTCTCCTGTTTCTACTTTTTATGTAATCTTGTTTTGCATATTGAATGGCAAAAAAAATTAATTTAGTAAGGAAGCTCCTTTTTTGGTAAGCTTGTTGACACTGTTGAGTAATTATATATTATCCTTTATTGTTGGCACTTAATTAGGATTTTCTTTGCAGTACTTTTTAAGGTTTTCTGTAAAAGAGATGGAGGAAAATGGCTCTTCAACTATTTTAGATGGGGAGATTGTTGGGATCAGATTTTCTTTGGCCACTCGTCATGAAATTGTAAGTAGAATGAATTTTCTCATATGCCTGTTTAACTTTTCTTGTTGTCTTTGTATGAGGTATCTTCTTGGCATTCGGTTAATGGTAAACACTTGATAAAAATTGGAGGGTTTTTTTTTTTAATAATTTTTAATTTTTGTCTATTTTGTTTGGATGGAGTTGCTCTAGAGCTTGCTTTGAACATTCATTTGAGAATGATAAATAATTATCTGCTATACAAAGTGCTGCCTGATAATTGGTAATTTATTGTTGACTATGCCAAGCCAAACTAGAAAATCACCTCCTACTAAGCAAAGTGCTCTTTGTATTGCCTGCCTAATTCATAAGTCACTCTATTATAATAATGGTAGGGATTCAAGCTTTGAACCTTTTACCAAATCAGTAGTAAATTTGTTAATTAATTTGTTTATACATTGTTTTTGTAGTGTACAGCATCCATCAGTGACTGCCCCATTACACATGTAACTCAACTTGCAAATCCCTTTCTTGGCCTGCCCCTTGAATTTGGTAAATGTGAATCTTGTGGAACTTCTGAACAAGGGAAATGTGAAGGTGCGCAAGTTTTCATCTTACCTTGTTATCTTGTATAAAAATGACTGGATATGATTAAGTGTTCAACTATATGACATGCAGATAATCATTCATTTGTATATGTTATAAGGGCAAAGTTTTGTTCGTTTCAGGCCATTTCGGATATATTGAATTACCAATTCCAATATATCATCCCAGCCATGTCAGTGAGTTAAAAAAGATGTTGAGCTTATTGTGCTTGAAGTGCTTGAAATTGAAAACTAACAAGGTATGACCTGATCAAGTATTTCCTCCTACTTCATTAAGGATCTTTTTTATGCCATGCTTCAGTATGTAGAGAAGACACTTCACCAATATATATATTTTTGATAAGTAATTGACAAATAGTATTAAAAGCGTTAGGCACCCCTAAGTACACATGAAATATACAAAAGAAGACACCTAACTAGAAAGAGCAAAAAACACCCCAGTAGACCCCTAAAACACCAAGGCAAGTTTACCAACTGAGCAACATACAGCCAAGGTGAAGTCACCAAAATTTTACTTTTACTTGTTCTTTGAATTGTTCCTCTCTTTATATTGAGGAAAGATAGAGGAGCTCCTTGTTTCTATTTTCACTTTCTATTAAGAAATGAAGTGATTCATATCAAGAATCCTATTAAGAGTTTTGTTTTTTTTTCAAGTCTCCTTTCTATAATTGTGCTATTATGTTTTGAGAAGTTACTACATTATTGTTTTTATTTCATCATTTTGTACAATATATTCTTCATTGTATTTCCTTTGTATCTTCTGATTCTTCTCTGTACATATAGCTTGTACAACACAAAGTTTTGTGCCTACCTTTATCAAAACATTGCAAAGGAAATCTTGAACCTTGATGCTGCATGATCTATTTTGAACATATTTCAAAAGACCACTGACTTGGAGCCCACAACACTCTTGTTTGTTATTTACTTGTCAAGAACTAATTGATGAAAAAGATGGTCTGTTAGTTTGTTTCTTTGGTTTTCAATTCCTTGGTACTTTGTGAGCCAGTTGTGGTGCACATGGTTATTGAAAATTTAAAATTTCTGAGCTTGTGCTTTATCTGCTTGATCTTACTACCATTCAGTTTCCACACAAGAATGTCGGTGTAGCGGAAAAATTGATGTCTTCATGTTGTGAGGTAAGTATAAAATGATTCAAATTTTGATTACTTACAACAAAAATTATTAGATGAATCAAATTATAGTTTCCTTGTTATTGGATATGCATGTTATTGGGTGTGCATAATGTTGTGCTTGGCTTATTTTAATTAATTTTTTATGTCACCGCATTGACATCTCGTCTCAGCATATTTGTTTACCTTAACTCTCTCTCTGTTTGAATTATAAGAAAACACAAATAACTGGATGAGTACTTACTTATCCAAAAAAAAAAAAATAACTGGATGAGTACTTATCAAAAAAACAAATAACTGGATGAGTACAAATAGATGTGTTGTGAAGAATTTTTTATTTTATTTTATTTTAATTTATTATAATATCTTTTTTCATTATATGTTTTAAGATCCTATTTCCAATGTACATAATATAATTCTTATAAAAAACAGGAGAAAAAGGCCAAATTCAAGTTTCCATAATTTTATTTATCAAAAAAAATAATTTTACCTTTGATCACATTCATGGTAGGTCTTACAAAGTTCCAATTCTTGGACAGGTTTGAGTGGTAATTGCCTTTAATTTAGAAGAGTTTGCTGATATATGCACATTATCCTATATCTTTCCGTGTATATTTTGAAAAATTGTTTTTGTGGTTTTATCTCTCTTTCTCACTTGCTCTTGCCCTTGCTCTCTCTCATTAGGCGTTGTCCCATATATTGGTTTACCGATTTTTTTGTGAAGTCTATCAGATTGTATCTATCATTTTATGTTGGGCTTGCTTTAAGCTTTATAAACATCTTTAGATCCTGGAAAACTCTTCAATGTCTTCTCATTCATAGAATTGGCAATTGATCCTTTTAGACAGATTAAGCTATAGAGAAGACTGTTTTTAAGGAAAATGCTCATTTTATGGAAGACAAAAAGAATTCGATCAATTTTTAAGCAGTTGGTAGACGGGTTAAAGAAATTATGCAATAATTGGAACAATAAAAGATTATTTCAATGATTGATTAATTTATGTTCGGTTGTCCCAGCTACATTCTTTAAGTTAGCTGATTTCTTTGGGGCAAAGCATCTTGACCTAGTCGATATAGATAATTATGGCTTTGATGTATGGGATTGAATAATGAGAGCAGGAGTGGAGTGGAATGAAGTGCATTCTCATTCCTAAATTAAAGCGTCCAATTTGATGATAGTTCATTTTTTTTTGATAAGTAATATTGTATATATAAAAAAAAAGCGCAATGCGCCTCTAGGTTATAAAAAAGAAAAAGATGTTATCTGTCAAGAGAATTAATCAATGAACTCCATCTAGAGGCAACCAAGCAAAGGAAGAAGAGATGGAGCTTCAATAAATAGCTCACTTTGAGTTAGGAAATTGACTTTTCCACCCCTCTGCACTACCTGTTATTCCTGTGTCTAAATATTACACATTAGAGACAAAGAAGCTGCTTTCCTTGCCACCTGATTATTCCTCTACTGAAACTGCCTCTCCATTATCACCTCCATCACTTGGCTAGGCAATATCCCACTAAAGTTGTGAGAGAAAACAAAAAATCATAAATGTCATGCTATTGGGCAATGCATAGCAAGTTTTGCACTGTTTCCCGCCATACATTATTCAGCTGTCCAAATTGGACATATTATGTAATTCCATGGTGTACCACTCACAAATAAATTTTCATTAGTCCTAATGAAGGAGTTTAGGTGGAAGAAGTTCCCTAATTTGGATGACTGATGTACCTTTATTTTTTTGGATAAGAGGTGATTTAAGTCTGATCTGTGGTTCGTATCATATATGATCATAACTCTTTGCTCCATAGATGGGGTTCTTGATGTTTTTTCCATATTTTTTTGGATAAGAGGTGATTTAAGTCTGATCTGTGGTTCGTATCATATATGATCATAACTCTTTGCTCCATAGATGGGGTTCTTGATGTTTTTTCCATATCCATTGTTGTGGTTGATTCTGTCTATGGTTCTAAGTTTTAAATTTGAGTTTCTAGAGAGGTTTCATGTGGGATCCCATGTAGTTGGGCCTAGGGCTTTGCTGAGTTATGTTGCAGAGCATAACTATTAATGTAAATTATGAACGCAAACAATGCATAAATTTATTTTATTGCCTTTCTCTTTTATTATGTTATTTTATATTATCAGCTTTTCCATTGCCTTTCTCTTGTAACAGTCTTTTTTCTGGACCGGGTTTTTTGTCCTGAACTAATTCAAATGAGTGGCATTATTATTACTGATCAATATATGTCGATAAAAATATCTCAAAAAAAGAAAAAAAGAGGGGCGATTCCTTTTATGGTAAAAAAACCATTCATCTAAATTATTTCATAAGAATAAAAAGAAGAAAACAGGGGATCCATTGAATTTTTTCTGGGTCTGGTTCTTATTTGTTTAGATTTGGAACATTTTCTGAGTATGGGGTGTTTTCTGACTATATGTTTCTATGTCATTTCAATTTACAAGGTTTATGATCCCTTTTTTTCATTATTTTTTCTTGGTTTAGGATACTCCACAAGTTTCTGTTAAAGAGGTTAAATCAACAGATGGCGCTTCTTTCTTGGAACTGAGGCTGCCACAAAAGACAAGACCGAAAGATGGTTACTGGAATTTTTTGGAAAGATATGGTTTTCGCTATGGTGATGACTTTTGTCGACCTTTGCTTCCTTGCGAGGTTTGCTTCCTTCTGTTATTCTGTTGATCTTTGCTATTGTGACACTCTGTTTTTGGCTAGTTGCTATCTAGGCTCAGATAAAGTGACTTCTTATCTGCTATTGTTTTATTTTGTTCATATTTATGGGGAAGTTTCTGGATGATTTTTCTGTTCTACCTTGAGCTTCATGCCCTTCCTCTTCTTTTCACATTGTAGTAGTGCTGTTTGTGGTTTTTGATACACACACATCTATATGTAAATCTGTTCTGTTCTCAGTAATTTGGTGAAGTGATCATCTCATGACGTTCTTATTGCATGTGTTGTAGTAGTACCATTGTGGTTTTTGAATCACATTTGTACATATCTACATATTTGTAGCTAATTATTGGTTTTAATTGGGGAACATGACCATCATATTGTCTTAAATTGTAACTTATAACTTATTATCATTGCATGCTTGTGCTAATATTGGTTGTGGTTTTGGCACCCGTATAAGTATCTTTATGGGTAGCAATGATATGTACTAATGATGGTAATTTGGTGATATCACCATCATATTTTCTTAGGTCGTTAGGGTAACTTAAATTTATGGCATGTTTTGGCCATGGTTGGCTAGTTCTTCTCTTTGTTGGTTTGAAGAGTGGCCGTGGCCTAATTTCTTCAATCAATGATTTTGATGGCAATAATTTGGCTGGACTTATAAAATATATTTCAAAGTATCCCATGGAATAAATAAAATTTCCAATCATCAGAAACTGAGTCAAATGCTTTATTTTGTTGAGGTTTTAAGATCTGAAAACAGAAATCATGTCATGTAAATCATATACATTTCACAAAATGCTGTGGTATTCTGCTGTTTTTTGCATTGACACATGTATTGTCTTTGACTATAATTAATAGGTGATGGAAATGCTGAAAAGAATTCCTGAACAGACTAGGAAAAAACTTTCTAGGAAAGGGTATTTCCCTCAAGATGGATACATCCTGCAGTACTTACCTGTCCCCCCAAACTGCTTGTCTGTGCCAGAAATTTCTGATGGTGTTACTGTCATGTCTTCAGTAAGTCAAATTATAAGCAAATCTTAACACCACTTTCTTTCTTTTTCTCTTGTTTTGAGGTTGAATTTTGTCTATTGGTATTTGTTTCTTGTTTTATTCCAGGACCCTTCTTCATCAATGCTCAAGAAAATTCTCAGACAGGTTGAGATAATCAGGAGTTCAAGATCTGGGACACCAAATTTTGAATCTCATGAAGTTGAAGCCAATGATTTACAATCAACAGTTAATCAGTATCTGCAAATCAGGGGCACTGCAAAAGCATCTCGTGATATTGATTCACGATTTGGAGTTACCAAAGAGCCCAACAATTCTTCAACAAAAGCGTGGCTTGAAAAAATTAGAATGTTGTTCATTAGAAAGGGTTCAGGCTTCTCCTCCCGAAGTGTGATAACTGGGGATGCTTATCAAAAAGTCAGTGAGATTGGCATCCCACTTGAGATTGCACAGAGGATTACCTTTGAGGAGAAGGTTAATGAGCACAACATTAAGTATCTACAAGAGCTGGTAGATAAGAAGTTGTGCCTTACATATGGAGATGGCTCATCAAGGTATTCACTGAGGGAGGGTTCTAAGGGGCATACATTTCTCCGAATGGGTCAAGTAATACATCGGCGGATTATGGACGGGGATATTGTTTTTATTAACAGGCCACCAACGACCCATAAGCATTCATTGCAAGCACTTGCCGTGTATGTTCACGATGATCATACTGTGAAGATAAACCCACTCATTTGTGGGCCCTTAAGTGCTGATTTTGATGGTGACTGCATTCATTTATTCTATCCACAGTCTCTTGCTGCGAAAGCCGAAGTTTTGGAACTTTTCTCTGTGGATAAACAATTGCTTAGCTCTCACAGTGGCAAACTGAACTTGCAACTGGCTATTGACTCATTGTTGTCACTGAAGACAATGTTTAAGACATATTTCTTAGGGAGAGCAGCAGCTCAGCAGTTGGCCATGTTTGCTTCATCTCCTTTGCCAGAGCCTGCTTTATTGAAGGCTCATTCTGCTGCCCCTTGTTGGACTACTTTGCAGATGTTACAAACGGCTTTGCCATCTCACTTTGACTGCTGTGGGGAGAATCACTTGATTCGTCAAAGTGATGTATTGGAAATTGACTTCAATAGGGATATAGTGTCATCTGTGGTTAATGAAATTGTGACCTCTATTTTCTTTGAGAAGGGTCCTGAAGAGGTTCTAAATTTTTTTAATTCTCTACAGCCTTTGTTGATGGAAAACATATTTACGGAAGGTTTCAGTGTAGGATTAGAGGATTTTGCAATATCCAGTGAGGTCAGACAAACAGTTCGAATGAATTTTCGGGTTGTTTCTCCTTTGCTGTATCACCTAAGGTCAACATACAATGAGCTGGTGCAGTTGCAATTAGAGAATCACATCAAACTTGTGAAGGTGCCGGTTACAAATTTTATTCTACAGTCGTCTGCATTGGGTGATTTAGTTGACTCTAAAAGTGATTCAGCTATTAACAAAGTAGTTCAACAAATTGGCTTTCTGGGCCTGCAGCTTTTTGACAAGGGAAAGTTCTACTCCAAGACATTGGTTGAAGATGTGGCCTATCATTTCCATAGTAAATATTCTTCTGATGGAGTTGATTACCCTTCTGCAGAATATGGATTAATCCAAAGCTGTTTTTTTCATGGGTTAGATCCATATGAGGAGCTGGTTCATTCAATATCTACGAGAGAAGTAATTGTTCGCTCATCAAGGGGATTGTCTGAACCTGGTACTTTATTTAAAAACTTGATGGCCATCCTTCGAGATATTGTTATTTGTTATGATGGCACAGTGAGGAACGTTATCAGCAACTCCATAATCCAATTCGAGTATGGGGTAAATTCTAGAAGTAAGGCCCATAATATTTTGCCTGCTGGTGAACCTGTTGGCGTCTTAGCTGCAACCGCGATGTCAAATCCTGCATATAAGGCAGTTCTTGATTCTACTCCAAGCAGCAATTCCTCATGGGAGTTGATGAAGGTATTCAACTTTTGGCTAGTGAAGAAGCTATCATTATTCTTCTGCTTCTGCTGAAAATGCATTGGCATCTCTCATAATTGTACATTTGTATTTGTATTTTTTGTCTTTTTCAGGAAATATTGCTTTGCAAGGTCAATTTTAAGAATGAACTTATTGACCGGCGTGTGATATTATTTTTGAATGAATGTGGTTGTGGGAGAAAATATTGCCGAGAAAAAGCAGCATATTTAGTGAAGAATCAATTGAAGAAAGTCAGTCTTAAAGATACTGCTGTTGAGTTCCTGATTGAGTATGTTTTTCCACTTCAATTGTATTTTTTTTTTAATCTTCTCTTACATATTTATGCATGCTCTGTACATGTAAAAAAGTTAAGGCACAATGCCACTGTCCTTGTTGATTATGTTATCAGTCTGTGTTCTTTTTGTGCAATATATGTTGGTTTGTAGTTGGATCTGAGAAACAAGGATTATCTGTTATTCCTTATTATGTGAGTGAAGTATATATTATGATATAAATTCATTTAGTCTTGTGAGCCTTGGTTGTCTCCTGTATATATGTGTGTGTATGTGGATGAATATATGTATGTATATAACTTGCTTTTCACCATAAACTTGTCTGCCGTGTGTGGTACCAAATATCTACTTCTTGTTGCTTTCAACGTGAATGAGAGATTGGGTTAAGTGCATATTATAAGTCAATTATTGAACTGTATAACTTCGTATAAGCAGGTGGCTAAATAGTGTAAAAAAAAGAAACTGCAAAAGATGCTCATCCTCAAAAAGATGTGAGATGCTGTGCTTTGCTTTCAAATTGTCTTCCGGGAGAACATAGAGGGAGGAATTGCTAGTTGATTATACTGTCAATGACAGATCCCATGTTATGTTATGTCTTTTCTCTATTTCTACATGAATATGATACTCTCTTGTTACCAGCATACAGCACAAGTGGATGGGCCAACAAGATATTATTCCCAGTCCTACCATGCATATTTTTGTTCATTCCCCCCTCCCTCCCTTTTTTTCTGTTCAGTTTAATTCTTATTCTGTAATTGGGAAATGATTGAGTAATTATGTACTTTATGTAATATGTAAAATTTTAAGCTATGTTTCTTATGTGCAGATATAAAGAACAACAAACT
The DNA here is from genome assembly GCA_006937295.1 of Carpinus fangiana. Taxonomy (NCBI): domain Eukaryota; kingdom Viridiplantae; phylum Streptophyta; class Magnoliopsida; order Fagales; family Betulaceae; genus Carpinus; species Carpinus fangiana. The sequence goes on from CM017324.1 coordinate 27,571,052, forward strand.
GTGTCAGAAAGTTCTGAAATTGATGCAGGCCTGGTTGGTCATATTCATCTAAATGAGGTTGGTATTTCACTGATATAGTTGCTATTGCTTGCTGATAATGATTATATACTTTTTTAATTCATAAAAAAATGATTATATCCTTTTCTGAGTAACTGAAGCGTTATTAAACAGATGCTATTGAAAGAGATGAACACTAGTATGCATGAGGTTCTTCGTAAGTGCGAAGAGACTGTTAATTCTTTCCGGAAGAAGAAGAAACTTGGTCATGTTTTTAAAAGAATGGTTTTGTCTGTCAGGTTAGTTCAGTTTAACTTCTAATTGCATGATTCCTATATGGTAATTAACTTTAATGTTTACCTGTATTCACATTGAATTGTTTGAGATGACATGGTAAACTGCTTAAATAGATGCAAGGCGTATTTTATTTTATTTTTTATGAATAGGTTTCAAGGCTTGAGAGGCTTTTGATTGCCTCGGCCTTTTGTTTTTCTCTGCCTCTATGCTGCACAGTTTTACTTTTATTGATAAAAGAAATGTTTTTATTTTTTTAAAATTTTTTTTATATACATTGCTGTAATATGAAAGTAGTGCACACATTTCTAAGTTTTTCATACACATAAAAAAGTGTAAAACTCAAGTATTGGCCATTGACCATCTATTAACAACTTTTCACACAATTTTATAGCTCCTTGGGGCTACTCTGTTGTTGCCTTTATGATCTGTTGTCCATCATCATCATTGTTGGATCTTTCTACAAGAGCAGAAGAATCATGAAGAAATCTTTTAGTTCTGATTTATCATGATTAAGGCTTTAGAAATTGCTTATGGTAGTCTCCACACAGCCATGGAAGCACTCTTGAGCGCTGGAGGTTAGGTTCTCACTTCTTGTCTGAAGGTCTTTTCATACCTATTGCACACTTCTGGCTTTTTAATCCCAGTCCTAGCTTGAATACCACTACAAATGGACTTTTTTTCTTCTAATCCAGACTTCTTCATGTTTTAATTTATAGGCGACTTCCACTTATCAAAAAAAAAAAAAAAAATTATTGGGGACTTCCAACTTTACCACTATGCTTTCACTAAGGTTTAATTAGTGGTATTCAGAATTTTGAGGTGTCTCCTTGAGTCTCACACTTTTTTAGTGTCCTTAGCACTACTGGACTTGTCCATTTATTTTTGGTTGAGATGTACCTGTTATTAAATTCTTCAGTTTAATGGTTCTCTATAAAGAGAGGACTGTGTTTTTTTTTTTTTTTTTAGGAATTATTAGGATTTTTTACTTTTTGTCCTATTTCTACTCAAAAATTGGGAATTAGCTTTGTTTTATCTGCTCTAGTTATTATGTGGATGTATATGATCATCTCCCAGAATCACTTGTGTGATTATATCATGGCCTTCATTTGTAAGTTTTTGCCCCTTTGCATGAGATTATGAGTGCACTATGGTGCACTCTAGAAGGAGTTCTCATATTTTTTAATCTTCCTCAGTGTGCTGTTTACCTTTGACTTCCTATATACTGTTTCAGATACGATAGCCTTGTCTATTAAGTCTGCATGTTATGTCTGCTGCTTTTCCTTCTGCGAGTGTGGCATGCCATAATTATTCACTCAGCTGCTTGCTCGGGTGCAGTTGTTCATTCTGTGTTGATGACATAGTTAAATAACTTAAGTGTTTATGTTCTTGTTCTCTCAAGCATTAGTTGTAAATCGTTGTATGATAGTCTTCATTTCGTATCCATCATTGTTTTTTTTTTTCTCCTAGTACTTATATATATAAAAATCTTCTCTTAGTTGTCGTAGAGTTATAGCTATTGCCTTTAGCTCTATGTTTTTGTTTCTTATTTTAATCTTTTATGATAAAACTTCTTATTACTTATCAAAAAAAAAAAAAAAAAAGAAAAGAAAAGAAAGAAAGTCAGTCTTTAATGATAAGCTACTATGTCCTTCATAACGTGGTGTGCTGTTTGTTGATGCTACTCCCTGGAGCTATTGGTCAATGCTATTTGACTGCTGTATTATTTTTGCCTTGGAAACCCTTTTACCAGTTTCATATTAAAAAAAGAAAAAAGAAAAAAAAGAAAATTGGTGGGCTGTTTGTTAATGCTACTCCTGGAGCTATTTTTCTATGACATGTATGCAGGTGTCATTATTGGTCAATGTTATTTTGAGTGGTGTATTATTTTTGCCTGAAACACTTCCTTTTTTTTTTTTTTAATGAATTTGGTGTCATATTTGTTATATCTTCCAATCATCTTTTTAATGAATGGGAAAATCATAAGTATAGGAAGATGATCTTAATGAAAGGGGAGTCTTTATTAAAAGATTGAAAGATATAAGGATATGGTAACATACACCATAAACTACAAATTGGAGGTCACTTGTGTAGGCAGATCACTCCTCCTTGTTTGAATCTTTAATCGAGACTCCCCTTTCAGCCAAGAAGTGTCTGCCTCTGCGTTACTTTGTCAAAATCCCAAAGGATCATGAAACTGGTCTTAATGAAGATTCAAAGTCTCTCTAAGCAAGCAATCTCTCTTGGTTGTAATATTGGCTTTAGCATTCAGTTATTTACATGGTATAAAATAATGAAATGTTGGGTTAAATTTTGTCCCCTTGCGCGTGTGATTTTATCACCTTCTTACTCCACATTTTTACTGCTGTTTGGCGCAACACCGAACCTTTGAAAGTGAAAAGTTAACTTTTGGTTGTCTTTATTGGCAGTGAATGTTGCTTTTTCCAGCAATCTTGTCAACAGAAAAGCTCTGGTATGCCATGCTTGATGTTCTTTTGGCAAGATGCAAGTGATAGTCATTTGGAGAAAACATCACATATCCTTTCTGACATTATTTGCCCAGTTCTTCTGGAAACAATCGTTAAAGGTATATTGACCATAGCTTTTTTATTTTATTTTATTTATTTCAATATTTTTTTTTTTATAGTTTTCTATTTTCTACTATCTTTGTATGTGAATTAGATATGGTCATTGATTTTACTTCAAAAGTGGTTGCTGTTGGGTATGGTGCATTCAATTTGTGTGCTATTCTTCTTTTACAGTTGCATTCTCTTGTTTTGGTTAAATCCAACCTCTTATTCAATTGATACGGTTTTTCTCTTCTGCTGATATGCAATAATTATATGCTGGATGACAATCAAATATAAGTGGTGTTTCTTCTGTTGCAATTTTTCACAAAGTTGGAATGAAGCAATTCTTTTCTCTACGTGTTTCACTATGTTAATGGTGTCTTTTTTAATATTTAATATGTAATTGGCCCCACAGGAATGGAGGAGGAGAATTTAGAACTAGTGACCATCAATTTATAAGTCGTGGTCTCCAGCCGATTGAGTTATCTTGGAATAATTAATGGTGTCATATAACAAACTCATTGATTTCAAAATTCTGATGCATGACTAAATTTACTTGTCTGCCAAAACCAGGGTATTATCCTATTTTTTATGTTATTTCACAAAAAATTATCAATTAATTTCTTCGGTTTCCCTTCAAAGCGAAATGACTCTCATCTTCTCTCTCTCTCTGGATGCTACTTCTTCCTATCTATGTATGAACCAGGCTCTCGCCCCACACCATTCTTGTCCAATCAAATGGTCCAATGGTGGGTCGGTGTTGGGTTTTTTCTCCATGCCTTAGCACTACACCTTTTCTTCGTAACTGTGCAAGAAAGCATTGTGTGGGCGTCATAAGGGCCTCTGTGGCAGTTTTTATTTATTTATTTGGCATCGGGTATCTGGAGCTTCACTCCAACTAATCTCAAGGGTGCACAGGCCCTTGGCAAGGAGTTTTGCGCAAGTGTACCTCGGTTAATTTAAGGGTCGAACCCCCAGTTTGATGGCTCCAAGAAGCAGTTTGCACTCAGTGGGTTTTGAACCTATGACCTTGAGGAGTATACTCAAAGTCCTGGGCTGTCCAACCATTGAGCCAACCCCTAGGGTAAGGGCCTCTATGGCAATTGAGCAGCACAAAACAATGGTGGCCTGCTACCAATGTTTTATGATATATTCCTCTAAAAAATGAGAGGAATATGTATTGCTATTCGTAGTGGAATAGCTATTTTGATGGGAATAGCTATTCCTAGAAATGACATACAACTAAACAAAAGAATAGCTATTCCATTGGATTAGCCATTCCATGTATCGATTCCATGTACCAAACGAGCCCCAAGTCTTTCTTTTTCGATACTCTTTTCCTTTGGACAAATGCTTTAGACTACCCTTATTTGCTTGATTTTCATGATTTTCTTGATCTTTTTTCTATTTCTAGCTAGGTGTTGCTCTTGTATACTTCATGTGTCATTGGGTTGTGCCGTATGTGTTTTTTGTTGGTTTTTTCGGTTACTTATCAAAAATGATTGCAAATCAGTGAGTACTGGTTAAGTTTTTCCATTATGAACTGGAGTTTTAGGTTCTAGTGGCTTCAGTTTTTCTTTTGGTTACTATAAAGTGATTTGTTTTATACATGCGACCTGCATTTGCAGTGAATCCCCAGTTAAGTAGTCATGATGGGAACTCCAATTGTCTTACCTTGGCTATGTCTTATTTGATGCTGCTAATGAATTGATGGTGGTGTTTATATATTAATTTCTTTTCACCATAATGTGACAAGTAATTGTTCCACTCTGATATTTTGCTTGGGGTTAAGTTTCTTAAGGTAAAACTTATCTAAATGAAATGAAAAATGAAAACTTGATGACTGGGGGAGTTCAACATTTTATTTGTTTAATGCTTCAAAAGATTTAATGTCTAGTGATGGGGACACTATTTGTTATACCAAGAAGCATACAATTGTTAAGTAACTTGCTTTACCAAGCCATTGATTTTTATGCTTGAATTTGATTGAAGAAGCTCTTAAGCTACTCTTCAATTTCCTTAATTTGAATGCTATACGTTTTTCTTTAGTTTGAAATGGATTCTTTCTCTGAAACAGATGCAAGTGCACTTTATTTATATTTTCTTGAACTTTGGCCCATATGTTTGGCCGTCGGCTCTTAGGGTTTCACTTACTTGGTAGCATATTGCATAAGTAGAAGTGGGGGGGGGGGGGGGGGGGGGGGGGGTNTTTTGAAGGGTTTTCTGGGGGGGGGTGGTGCTAGCACTTTAGAGGCTTTTGAGGGTGACTAAGCTCCATTAAGCTCATAATCTTTTGAAGGGTTTTCTGTATAATATTTCTTTCAACCATATTGGTAGTTTTATACCTTTTCTGCTTTTTTTTCTTTGCTTCTTTTTTTTATTTTATTTTTTTGATGTGCTTCTTTTCTTTAGAGCCTCTGCTTATGACATGTTTCCTTTCAGTCGGTATATGTAACCTTTTCAACTATCGAAAGAAATGATTTGTGTGGAGTTCCTTATTTCAAAGACAAATTGCTCATGCGCTAACCTGGTCCGGAGTTCCTTATTTCATCCACACCTAATGAAGTTTCCTTGTATTCAAATTTGCATAATGATATTACACATTGAATATTAGGTCTTGTCTAAGTATTATCTTTTTCAGTCTTTCTCATAGATGATGTGATTGGCGGTCATATGTTATCTTTTGATATGTTAAGAATGCCAAAGTATCTAGAATATGAAATGAGATGCACTATTCCTCTTCAATGTGCAGGAGATCCTCGGATTTACTTGGCAGACATAATATGGGTTAATCCAGATACGACAACTTGGATGAGAAACCCTTGCAATCGGAATGGTGAATTGGCACTGGACATTGTTCTGGAGAAATCTGTCGTGAAGCAAAGTGGCGATGCTTGGAGAATTGTCCTAGACTCTTGTCTTCCTGTACTTCATCTAATTGACACCCAGCGTTCCATACCATATGCGATAAAGCAACTTCAGGAAATGCTAGGGGTTTCTTGTGCCTTTGATCAAGCAGTTCAGGTATCATGGACATATCTCTCCCTCTATGTTCTTCTGGCTCCCTCTAAAAGAGATGGAACTTTTTATAGTGAATCTTAGATAAAATGAGATATCATATCTTAATTTCAGTTGTCCAATTCTTATTACCTCTTTTCTTTTTCCCCCATAAAGAAAAGACTTAACGCTGTGGCTCACTTGCAGCGCCTGGAAAAATCAGTGACAATGGTAGCAAAAGGTGTTCTTAAAGAGCATCTCATTCTCTTGGCAAATAGTATGACGTGTGCTGGAAATTTGGTTGGCTTCAATTCTGCCGGATATAAAGCATTGTCGCGCGCATATAATGTTGAAGCGCCATTTACAGAAGCAACACTTTCTGTAAGTAATATGAATTTTGTTTTGAATGCTTTGAAATATATATCATTCTAAGTCTTATGGTTGTCAAAATTCGAATCTTACTCGTGATCAGAAGCAACACTTTCTGTAAGTAATATGAATTTTGTTTTGAATGCTTTGAAATATATATCATTCTAAGTCTTATGGCTGTCAAAATTTGAATCTCACTCATGATCAGTGAAGTGCCCTGAAGTATGTGAAATATGATTAAACAAACTTGATGCCCAAGCTAGAGGTTAGCATTTATAGCTCAGAAGATAAAGCCAAAATATAGCTGCGAAGATCAAGGCTCGACTCCTTGCAAAAAGTGCATAAAAAGAATATTCTATGTACCCATGAAAGGATATTTGCTCACTTGCAAAGAAACAGAAATCTCATGTTTGTAACACTAACTAATATAAAAAGATCTATTGATTTCAGCCATCCCAAGTTCACAACAGTTTAAGCCAAATGAGGAAGATTGCAGGTTTTCTGCCATGTTGATATTCATGTAATAGGTGGGTGATGCAGAAAGACTAAACAGAAAAACTAATTAAAGAGCTGGGAAAGAAGAAACAAGAAAAAGAAGAAAAACTAATTAAAGAGCTGGGTGATGCGGAAAGATTATAAAAAAAATGCACAAGAAATAAAGAGCTGGGAAAGAAGAAACATGAAAAAGAAGTGAATGACTGAGTGACAAAGAAAACTGGGAACTTTAGCAGGAAGGAAGGAGGGAGAAGAGGGAGGGGGAGGGCATGATGCCTTTGGTGATCTGATCTTAAGAGGGCTGATTGCCTAAGATATTTGTGTGGGGACTTGGGATGTGGTTTAGTGTCTGTTGGGCATTGCCTATTTCTCGTCAAATTGATTTTATTTTTGGACATAATGCCCAACTGCAAATAACAACCCATTGCTAGAAAACATCCCAAGTTTCATGAGATCCCACCAATTTTATGTTTTAGATCCTGATCCCCGCTAAGGCTACTGCTGTCTTATGATCCTAGGCTTTCCTTTTTCCTTTTCCGGGGCCCCGCTTGCAGGGTATCTGCTCTTTGCTCGCTTTATACACCCAGAGCTACTCGCTGTGCTATCACTCCATTCACTCCCTCTGGGGTGAAGCAATCTGGATGGATTGGTTAAGTTTGGAGCATGAATCATACGACTTCACAACTTAAAATGAGATTTGTAAAACTATATATGCATTTTTATCTGAACTGAGAATTTAATAACCATACTAATGCTTCCCTGTCAGATAAGCTTCATTAGTTTTCATTTCATCTCACCTACGTGGTTGCAGACACCAAGAAAATGTTTCGAGAGAGCTGCTGAAAAGCGTCATATGGATTCACTATCAAGCATAGTTGCATCTTGTTCCTGGGGTAGACATGTGGCAGTGGGTACAGGATCTAGATTTGATATCCTCTTGGACACAAAGGAGGTACGTGGGATTATAAAGTTCTTTCCTGAAAGTCAGCACAGCCTATCTTGAACATACTCCTTGGCTACTAGAATTTTGTACATTTCATTTGAATATTTTTTTCTGTTCCAGGTAGGATTGAACCAAGAAGGCGGAATAGACGTTTATAACTTTCTCCATATGGTGAACAGTACTGCAAATGGAGAAGAATCACTGACTGCCTGTCTTGGTACAGAAATTGACGATCTTATGCTGGACGATGAATATGCAGATTGGGTCCCCTCCCCAGAGAATAACTCAAGTTCTGAGAAGCCATTCTTCGAAGACAGTGCTGAATTTGAGAGCAGTTTTGATAATCAGCCAGGCGAATCAACATGGGATGCTGCAAACCCTTGGGGGAAAAAGGCTGGAGATGTTGATGGTGAGAACCCTTGGGGGAAAAAGGCCGGAGATGTTGATGATGCGAACCCTTGGGGGAAAAAGGCCGGAAATGTTGTTGATGGTGCAAACCCTTGGGGGAAAAAGGCTGTAGATGTTGTTGATGGTGCAAAACCTTGGGGGAAAAAGGCTGTAGATGTTGTTGATGGTGAGAGCCCTTGGGGGAAAAAGGCCGGAGATGTTGATGGTGCAAACCCTTGGGGGAAAAAGACCGAAGATGTTGTTGATGGTGCCGGCCCTTGGGGGAAAAAGGCCGGAGATGTTGATGGTGCAAACCCTTGGGGGAAAAAGGCCGAAGATGTTGTTGATGGTGCGAGCCCTTGGGGGAAAAAGGCCGGAGATGTTGATGGTGCAAACCCTTGGGGGAAAAAGGCCGAAGATGTTGTTGATGGTGCAAACTGTTGGGGAAAAAAGGCCGGAGATGATGTTGATGGTGCGAGCCCTTGGGGGAAAAAGGCCGGAGGTGTTGATGATGCAAACCCTTGGGGGAAAAAGGCTGGAGTTGTTGATGGTGCAAACTCTTTGGGGAAAAAGGCCAGAGATGTTGACGGTGCGAACCCTTGGGGGAAAAAGGGGGAAAAGACCGGAGCTGTTGATGGTGCAAACCCTTGGGGGAAAAAGGCCTTAGAAAATACTTCAGTTGGTTGGGGAACCCAAAAAGCTGAATCAGGCGATGCCTCGACCATAGCCCCTGAGGACTCTTCCAGGTCCAGTGGTCAGGGTGCAGCAACCAAAAATGTTTCTTCTGGTTGGGGAACAGGTGGAGAAGAATTACGAGATTCTTTTGTCTCTACAAAAGCACAAGAGAACTCTTCTAGATCCCCAAGCTGGGATGCTGCGAGTCCTTGGCAGAAAAAGGCTGGAGATGTTGCTGAAGAAGACTGGACTAGGAATGAAAATCCATCCCCGTCTCTGGAACATGCTGAGTCACCTGCCATCAATCATTCACGGGGGCAGCTGAAGTCACCAGAATCTTCTCAGGGTTGGGGTGCTTGGAATGAGGCAAATCAATCAGCAAGTTTGCATGGTTGGGATTCGCCAAATGCTGGTGATGGTGAAAGAGATGGACAGCATCAGTGGGGAAGGCAGAGTGCAGAACCACCATCCAAGAAAAATGCCTTTGAAGGCTCAAGGGGTTGGGGTTCAAATGACGGAGAAAGGAAATCTATTCGCCCAGCAAAATCCCCGGGAAGAACACAGGCTGATTCTAGTGCAGTTGGAATATACACTGCTACCAGACAAAGATTAGATATGTTCACTTCTGAGGAACAAGATGTTCTCTTGGATATTGAACATATTATGCAGTCCATTAGAAGAATAATGCATCAGCCTGGGTATGTTGTCTATGATATATATATATGTATATATATAACAATGTATGATTCTTGTTGTTGTTCTCTTTAGTGCTGAACAATTAGATAGTATTGTAAAATAGTTATAATTCATTTTAGTTTGTTGGAATGGGCCTGTAACCAAAGGATATGTGCACTTATTGTCATGTTACATATGAAATGGACCAGCTTTATTTAGGGCATTCTTTATGCAGCTTAATTTGGGGGACGTTGAGTCTACAATGTGGTAGATATTGATTTAGCAATTGCCAAGCCAGATGCATTTGTGCTCTGTTTTCCATACTTGACCTTTCGGCCCACTGCTTAAATGCTGCATGCTACCCCTATTCTTTAGGCTTGTACCTTTTGCTGGATTAGATCACTGGCAAGGCACACACTCACTTGGAAGTGGTGTTCGGGGTATCACTTAACCTTTTATTTCATGTAAATGTGCCTTGGTCATTAGGTTTGTACCTTTTTCTGAATTAGATCACTCGCAAGGCACACACCCACTTGGAAGTGGTGTTCCGGGTATCACTTAACCTTTTATTTCATGTAAATGTGCCTTGGTCGTTATCGTCCTCAGTTTTCTTGGGGGTTCATTAATGTATAATAGCTTCCGGATATCACCTCCCGGGTCAGGTAAATGTGTGTTGGCGGTTATGATCCTCAGAATAATAGCTTCTGAATCATTTCTGCTTTGATGATGCCATAAATAAATGTAACATTTAGGGTAATTGTCATCACTTTGCCTTCGTTTTCTTTGATGCCTCATTTTCAACTATTTGATCTCGAATCTTCTTTCTTTTTGTAACAGTTATTTCCTGCAATGTGATTTATTCTGCAACTTCCCATCTTGTGTTCTCCTACTCCTGTATTTCCTTTCTTTCTGAAGTTTCTGATTGTAAGTTCCTGTGTGAAGGTACAATGATGGGGATCCACTGCCAGCTGAAGATCAATCTTATGTACTTGATAATGTTTTTAACTATCATCCAGATAAAGCAGTGAAAATGGGCGCTGGAATTGATCATTTCATGGTATGCTTCACTATAATGTTCTGACTATTTAGGTTTCATATATTTTGTTGGACGTATTACACAGAATAGGTCATTGTTTGCATTACTTTTTTACATGTTTTGCATTTGTTTACATAAACTAAACTCTAATTTGCAAAGTCATCTAAACAGAATCTCCTTGCCTATCTGATGCAATTAGTTCGAACTTCAATGTGCAGAGATAAAACTTTCTGTGCTGCAATTTTATGCATGGAATTTAAGTCGGTGAAAATTTGGCTTGTAAATCCATTGATGCGGAAAGATCGGAAAAAGCTTACACTCCACCTACCCTAAGTAAATTGCAATGACCACAACTAGTTTTGCATTTTATTAGAAAGAGTAACTTTTGAAGTGATAACTATCTTTCTACATGTATTATACACTGCACTTTCTTTGTCAATTCTTTTACACTTCTTTTGTTGCTGACCTTGCACTTTGGTCTATCGTTTTCTGTTTGATTACTACTGAGGACAATGTCTGAGACCGTAAGGGTATTTTTTTTTTCTGTCCAGTGATTGCATGTGATCCATGCTCTTTTGTTTTGATTGGTCAATACACTCATTCAGCACCTAACAAATGGATCTAAAACAGTTGATTCTCTGTCATCTTATATTCAGTAAATCTGGATTTTCATGATGGGGTCGTTCATTTTATTCTCCACATCTGTATGATGTGTGGTGATCTAGTTACACTTTCTGCATGGACTGTAGATGCTGCTGAACCCAAATGTTAAAAAGTTAACAAATACTAGGACTCACAATCCTGAGCAGAAAATGTATTTCATTTTCTGATACATGTGGGCTGATTTATTTAGCATCTGGTCGGGAAACTTTATTCCTATTGATTTTGATTTGACTGATTTGCAGTATTGTTCTATTAAACAGTAGGAAAGAGATTTTTTTTTAGTACTTTCATGAAATCCTGTCTGTCACCGACTGTATTTTTCCATAATTGTGTTACATGATAATTGATGTTGTTTGATATAATGTTGAGACTTGATATGACAGGTTAGCAGGCATAGCAGTTTCCAGGAAAGTCGGTGCCTATATGTTGTCTCAACTGATGGTCGAAAAGAAGACTTCTCCTATCGGAAATGCCTGGATAACTACATCAAGGGGAAGTATCCAGACATTGGTGAAACATTCATTGCCAAGTATTTTAGAAAACCCCGTTCTGGAGGGAACCGGGAGAGAACCCCCACTCCAGAGGGATGGAACCGGGACGGATGGAACCGGGAGAAAACTCCCAATCCAGAGGGATGGAACCGGGAGAAAACTCCCAATCCAGAGGGATGGAGCCGGGAGAAAACCCCCAATCCAGAGGGATGGAGCCGGGAGAAAACCCCAAATCCAGAGGGATGGAGCCGGGAGAAAACCCCCAATCCAGAGGGATGGAACCGGGAGAAAACCCCAAATCCAGAGGGATGGAACCAGGAGAAAACCCCCAATCCAGAGGGATGGAACCAGGAGAAAACCCCCGTTCAAGAGGGATGGAATCAGGCAAAAACCCCCGTTCCAGAGGGATCTGAGAAAGAGCATTGGCAGTGAGGCTGCAGATGTGGCCTTAGTTTTGTTAATTGTAAATCCTTTAGCTTGCTCCCTTGATGTAATTAGATAGAGACATTCCTATCAGCTGTTATTTTTGATTTGTACATATGCAGGGCGTGTGTTAAGGATTCTTGTCAGCTCCTCCCTACAAAATCACCAAAGCCCTCTTCCATGTGAACTGCTAATTTTTTCAAATGTCAGCAGTTCTTATTTATCCAAATACGTAGCTTAATCTTGTAGCATGCTACTTATAATGTGGAGAGGGAAATTCATAGGCTGTTTATTCTTGTTTCTTTTGATATCTCAGTGTTCAATTCTTATCAAAATTCTCCAATTTGTCCCGTGTTCTCTTCTTTCCCATTTGTATTAATTAAGAGTAATTGTCATGAGCAAATGTGATTTTGACAGTTGAAAAGGGGTTTCTGCAGCTGCATCGATTTGTTTAGCTGCACCTGTCCACTATGGCTGATGGACATGGTGTTGGATGGGTTTATTTATGTTGGGGAATGTTTTGCAAGGCAGTGAGGCTTTGCATCTATTCTCAATGAATGCAATTTGTGAAGGAAACTATTCATTCATCAAGCTATTCATTTTTCCCCTTGTGGGGTTGATTTTGGTGTTACACTAGGCGATGAAAATTTGTATTTTGTAGAGTAAGAAGCCTTGTGAACCTTGTATTAATGGCTAATCAAGTTATAATTGGAGATTCTTAAAATTACTTATATAGTTTAGCTTAGGCTAATAAAAAATTAATGTGGGACGTAACGTAACATTCATGAAACAACTTTACAATCCTCTCCAATTTGAGATCTAATTTTTCGAAGTCTCACAATTATAATTCCCTAGAGTTTTTGAAGTAAATTTTATATAGTAGACTATTCAAATAATTTTAGAGGATCTTATGTTTATTAATTAATTATATAACATCTACTAAAGTCTAATTGGGTTTCTTCAAGCTTTGTTCATTGATTAAGCGTTGGTTTGTTAAGATTGGTTAACTTCACAATTATGTGTAAGTTTGAATTAGTTAAGGAATAATGATCTCGTTTGTTTTGGTATAAAAAATTAGTTATCAGAAAAAGGTTTACCTTGTTTATGAATGTTATCAGAAAAATTAGTTATTTATGTCGATCTTCCATACTCTCACATATACAATTGTGAGAGTACTTCTTATGAGGCTTATCTACCTGAGCAAGTTTTGAACTATCAAAACACTTACTCAGATAAGTGGGTCTCACAAGGGTCATCTCAATGGAAAAACGTTATACACTCTCATTCTCACACTTTCAAGTGCACACTTCTTAATGTGACAGTTAAATTTTTGTTAGATTTTAAATTGATTACTATTGAATTTTGGATTTAATGATAATTTTCATTGTTAAGTCAAGAAGTGTGCGAGTAAGAGTGTTCGTAGAATTTCTTCTTACAATGACATAACCAAATTGCAAACAATATGGACAAACAATTATACTGGATCTCTATCCTACTTCCGAAGACCTTATGTTCTCATATATTATCTTCTTTTGCAGCTCATTTTTGTTGTCTCTCTCGTATATTATCTTCTTTTGCAGCTCATTTTTGTTGTCTCTCTCGTGAGATATTTTCTTAAATTTTATGAAAATATCAGAAGTATTTGACAAATTTTGTAGACGAGCTAAACACCGTACAGAAACAAATAGCCAAAAATAGACATTTTGCTAGAAATTCTCGTTTCCGAGGTACACGTAACACGCCCATCAGTTAACAGCATCTATAACGGCCATTCAATCGTTGACGAGACGATAAAATGATGAGAAATTGCTTATTTGTTAATATGACTGTTTAATCACACAAAGTGACAAAACACATATAGATAATAGACTGATCCACAAGCTAATCAGAGCTTACTCTCCACTGGGTATGCCCTCTCTCTCTCTCTCGCTCGCTCACTCTCAGTTTAGTTTGTTTGCGTTTGAAGGCTGACATATTCTCTGTGATTGTGTAGGCAGAGTGATTGTACGCAATAGGCCAATCGCCAATGGTCTCTTTGGTTGGGCAGCTGGTTTTATCCTTAGAAAATGGCTACAAGGTCTGGGAGGACCCATCTTTCATCAAGTGGAGGAAGAGGGACCCTCACGTCACTTTGCATTGCCATGATTCTGTTGAAGGTTACTACTTTCAATTCCAATGTTTGTATTTGTATCAAATGTTGTTTCTTTCTGTTCTTGCAAGTTTTTTTTTTGGGCTTTCCTTTTTTTATTTTTTATTTTTTAATTTTTAATTCTAGCTATATTTTGAAGTCTTAACAAATGGGTTTTCAAGTTAAATTGATTTTTATACTGTAGATGGCGGAATTAATTAATATTCTTTCGTTCGAATTTATCCAAACTGTTAGAAGTTTTTTTTTTTTTTTAGAAATGAAAAACAAGGGAGAATGGACTGGTATTTTTCTTCATGAAACCTGAATTATAAGCGATGGGGTCAAACTGATTAAGTGTGGGATGTAGGAGAGGTTTGGGGTGCATGAGGGAGGAGCATGTGATTATGTGAAGTAATTGTGGTCTTTATAAAATATGGTTCCTGATGGAAGTCTCTGGGCTGCCTGTAAATATTTAGGCCTCACACCGATTCAGTGCGGTATGCAGGAGTGGTTTTGGGTGCATTAGGGCGCATGATATAATCTGATTTTGTCTATTTGTCTTACACCAGGTGTAATTGGATTTCTCTTCACGTAATAAGCACCTTGATTTTGTCATTTCTTATTTTTTGTTTTAGTGTGTTACTTTTCACCTCTTACATGTGGAGGAATCTGACGTTTTGTTTATGAATAGGATCACTTAAATTCTGGTATGAACGCAGCAAAGTGGATTATGTAGTTGCTAATTCTGCTGTTTGGAATGATGATGCCGTCCGTGGAGCTCTTGATAGTGCTGCTTTCTGGGTGAAGGGCTTGCCATTCGTTAAGTCTTTGTCTGGCCACTGGAAGTTTTTCTTGGCTCCCAGTCCTAATAGTGTCCCTAATTTTTATGACAGTGCATTTCTGGATTCTGAGTGGGAATCTTTGCCAGGTACTTGTATATGTATAGATGGAAATATACACGTACATTTATACATGGATATGTACATACCCATGCACACAAATACAGACACTAACAGAGTCTTGTATGGATGTGTACATATATATATTATGTATATATTCCCTTTCCTCTTTGAATATATATATATAAAAATATATTTTAATTTTGATTCCAATCATATAAATATTCCCTTTTCCTGCACTGCTTGTGAACTTGTGGTTATGTGTTCTTAACTTGCATTGTCTTTTGAATTTCAACGTGGCACATCTAGTTAATCTATCACACCTATGTAATTTTGGTAGGCATGTTTGGAAAAGGATGCACTGTGTATATTGGGTTTTCTCAAGTTACTCTTAGCTAATTGGTAGCGGCAACATTTGAGTTGAGATGAGCTTTCTAGAACAGTTGGTAGTAAATTGTGCTAATAACATTCACAAATGCTAAGTGTAACATCTAGGATTGTGAAATTATATTATAAGTTCCTGCTAAAATAATTTCAATATCAAATACTTATTTTTATTTTTTATTATCAGATATAAAAGGCTGAAGATCAATGTGGGATGTTGATTATTTCATGATGTTCATGTTTGTAATAGAGTTTTGAGTTTTTTAATCACTGTAGTGGAAAAATCATCAAATTCTTCTATTTAATCACTTGATTTTTAATCATTTTTAACATTGTGTCATATTTAATGCTATGAGTGTTCCTTGGTTGAACATGTCTCACAATTTTGTTTTCTCTAAATGGAACAGTTCCTTCAAATTGGCAGATGCATGGATTTGATCGGCCTATTTATACAAATATAGTATATCCATTTCCACTGGATCCTCCATCTGTTCCTGTGGACAATCCCACTGGTTGCTACAGAACGTATTTCAATATCCCTGAAGAATGGAAGGGTATGATCTATATGAAGATGAAACAATTTTTAGCTCATTACTGTGTTTACCTATGCTTCTTGATCCTTTTATGTATTTTCTTTTGTTCTTTGTTTCTGCTTCTTGATCAATATACATTGAATAGGAGTTTGGCTGTTTGTATTTCGTGTAAACTCTGATATTCTACTTAATATTTGACAGGTCGTAGGATTTTGTTGCATTTTGAAGCTGTTGATTCTGCCTTTTGCGCATGGGTAAATGGGGTTCCTGTAGGATATAGGTAATTAAACATGCTTCTAAGGAAATTTTTGTAAATTCAACTAATTGTCCTATATATTGGGGCTTCTATTTGGATACCCTATACAAAATGAAATAATAATTACCGCACACATTTAAGTTAATCAAATATACTGATCATATCAGTATTTACTGTTCTATATTTTATCATAATGCAACAATGTGTGTCTTTTGTCCAGTAGAATGGAATTTAAAGTTTTTATATGCTAACAAATTGTTTAATATTGTGTTAGGTCAGTCAGGATAGTAGACTACCTGCGGAGTTTGAAATCACTGATTATTGCTATCCTTGTGATTCGGACTCTAAGAATGTTTTAGCTGTTCAAGTATTTAGATGGAGTGATGGTTCTTATCTTGAAGATCAGGATCATTGGTGGTTATCTGGTATTCATCGTGATGTGCTTCTTCTTGCCAAGCCACAGGTTTCGGTTCTGTCCAATCTCATTTCCATGTTATGTTGTTCTGTTGCAGTTAAAATAATTAACGGGCTGTAGTTGGAGTACTTTGTATGTAGGCAGGGTACTCATGATGAATTTTGTGGTTAGTACACAATACCAAGGGCATTCTACCTCTTTTTATGACAGTTCATATAAGTCAAACGAAATCAAACTCACAGATATTATGCAAGTTATTTTTCTTCTGCTCATTTCCTTTTACATGAAAGGGAACTAAACATTACCGTATGATGCTACAAATTGATGAATTACCAGTTATTTTCTTAGACTGTGATGCAATTCTGATATGACCGAGTAAAAAGAAATTAAGAAGGTTAATCAGAAAGCTTGATCAAACTAATTACACAGCAAGAAGGTTGCAAAGCAGATTTAAGAAGAAAATATGCATGCTTAACTATAGATTAGAGATGCTACTTATTATATAATTTTTCTATCCTCACATCACTGAATCAAGGAAAACTAATCACAAAATACATTTGATATGCTTAAGCTTGTTGGTTATCTCAGATAAGTTGTTTACTCTCTTCCAGTATTTTGCCATTTCCTTCCTTTTGAATTACCAAGGAACCACCATAAAACAGAGTTCTTCAAATGTTCTCTTGTCTAATAGCTGTAGATCTTCCACTAGTAGGAAGGTCTGCTGAAGAGGTTGGAGAAGTCCAAGACATCTCAAATACTAGAGTGTACATAGGATTAGATTCTGAAAGCGTCTGTCTCTTAAAATGCACCTTCTTTATGTCTAGAAGTTATGATCAGTGAAATATAGCCTTGTACACTTGGATGTTTGAATGGTATTTTTGAAAGTCTCTTTCCCTTGTATGACCACATGCACCTTGTTTATGTCTAGAAGTAATGATCAGTGAAATATAGCCTTGTACACTTGGAAGTTTGAATGGTATTTTTGAAAGTCAATTTCCCTTGTATGACCACATGCATTATCATTTTTCTATGTCTATTTTTTTCCCCTACTAGTTAGGCAGTTCTCTTGTATATTTCTTGTGTACGTGGGGGCGCCCTACGTTTTTTATGAAATTTTGATTACTTATTAAAAAAAAAAATCTGCCTATTTTGGCAACTTTGCCAAACATACAAGAGCTACAAGAGCTGCTCAGAAGTTAACTGTAAACTGTATATGGTATGCAGGTTTTCATTGCTGACTATTTCTTCAAATCGAACCTGGCAGAAAATTTTTCTTATGCAGATATACAGGTAAGCATTACAGTTCTAAATTAGGAAGTGAGATATGGGCCTGATTTTGACAAGTTGTTCTCTTTTGAGTAGAGGATATTAGGTTTAACTACTTTACTGATCTCCACTCTTCTGTGGTTCCTTAGTAAATACAAGCTTGATAGTGTATCGACTATCTCAGTTTAGCTGCTTATATGCACTAGCTGGCTTGTTTTGTATGTCAGAAACATCCTGTTGCTTATCATAAAACTTGGTCTTCTTCTATATACGCTGCAATCTTTATTCTTAGAAATAAGAGATTACCATTGTAAAAGTTTGTCACTTGTCAGTAGGTTTCACCCTCTAGGTGCCGAAGTTTCTGTCATACTTCTAGGCAGTACTTTAGGTTTCTAAGGTGCAAACTCCCTTGGCATTGCTTCTGTCTGCATAATGTTTGTGCACGTCCTTTCCCTAAAAGACATGTTATTTCTCGTCCATGCACAATATGTTCATAAATTAGTTGTCAAAGATAGTTATTGCCCTTATTCTCCAACTTTCAGTTTTCTACCGCCTTTTTTATCTAGAAATTCACTGTCATATTGCAATTTGGCTTCATGTCAGAGTTAGCTATCTTATTTGACACTATTCTGGACATCATACTATGTACATAACTGGTCCTTTAGATCACCTCTTTAGGGCTGTTTCTCGTATGACTATTGACTATACAGTTTGACTGAACTCAGTTCAGGTCAGTTGGATGATTTAGGTGAAGACTTTCCTCCGCCAGTTTTTGGTGGGAATAATACCATCAAAAGCGGTATGTGCAGTCTTCCTAGAGCTGCCTACCTGCTCATCAATGTAGTATCATGCTCTTGACATATCACATTATAGTCATCGGTTATTAGGTTTGTTAGTTACTGGCCATTGCAACATTCTGCATCAAATAGCACAAATGGTACATGAGGCTGCATGCTGGTTATCTTGACCTATTTTGCTTCCTTTTCTTTTGTTTCAGTTCTCATTGATAAATGTCGCATGCACAGACCAATTTTTGTCTAGAATTCTTCACTTATGTTATCAGAATTTATGTATGATTTCTTTTTTAATAAATTGTTCCATTACTTAAAATAAAATAAAAAAAGAAAGAAAAGAAAAGAAGAATTTATGTACGATCAGTAGTTGGAATATGTTTAGATTATGATATCCTCAGTACATCCAGTTATGGCAGACATTTTAAATTTCTATTTCCTTGCACTTATCATACAGGTTGAAGTAAAAATAGACAACTCTCATGAAACATCAAAAGACACTGTTCTTGCGAACTACATTATAGAAGCTGCATTATATGACACTGGCAGCTGGTACAACTGTGATGGATATGCTGATCTGCTTTCATCTAATGTGGCTAATATAAAGCTCAATCCATCTACCGCAAGCCTAGGATTTCATGGCTATGTGCTTGTTGGGAGAATTGAAATGCCAAGGCTTTGGTCTGCAGAGCAAGTGAGGGAGTTGAGCTCATTTAGATTTCCTTCTCATTTTATACTTAAGTAGGGTGTTGATAGATACTGGCTTATTGATAATAATTCTGAACTGCAACTGGGTCAATGATATTTCATCGAAAATATATTGCCATATGTCTGATATGACCTGGATTCTCACGCATTTAAATTTAACGGGGACAATAATAACTTGATATGTAGTTATATACTTTTTTCTTTTGTTTCTTTCTTTTTCTTTTTCTCTTTTTTTTTTTTTTTTTAGGGGGGGGGGGGTTCTATAGTACACATGACCATTATATTTCCTTGTTAGTTATCATGTTGTTAGTTGAAATGTGGGGTAGAAAGATGATTCAAGTAAAGTACTGAAATAAGAGATATGTGGGGGGAAATGAACTTTGAAGGAGAAAATTTTTGTTAGGGAACTTTTATAACTAGAAGATCTAATCTTTATTTATTTATTTATTTTTATTTTTTTTATAACTAGAAGATCTAATCTTACTGCAGACTGCAGTTTGCCTAACGAGATTTTGATGATCTGGGTTAAACTTCAGTTAGTATTTGCTGAGATTCTCTTTCATTTTCTCCACAATAGGATGACTTTATCAGAAAAAAATAGAGAAGACGCAAGATTTCAATTAAGAAAAAAAAAATTAATTCCATTTTCCCAATTTCCATCTCAAATGGGAAAATTAGTATAATTGATGTGTGAATTTGGAGGGTGGCTTCGATCAGCAAGACAACTTTTACTTTATTAGCCCAAGGCAACTTTATTCCTAATGATTGACGAAGGATATTTTTGTATGAACATGTATAATGGTGAAGGACAATACCTTGTGGAAGCTCAAAAAGAAAATCCGAGTGAACCATCATTTACATACCTTGATCATTGCCAACTAAGAACTTATAACGAAGGTTCAGCCTTTTTTGATTACATTGCCTTGAAAATGGACCTTATACAATTTACCAATATTTAATTTATTTGACCATGGGCTTTAGTTGCTTCTCATTTCACATTGGTTATGCATTTGTTTCTTTGAAGTGGAATAGTTTGATTCTCATTACCTATGATAGAAAAAGCATAGTGTGAAATTGTTGAAATATTGAAATTTCTCATGACTCATTAGAAAGCTCAAGCATTGTACTTTGAGGGATTGGATTTTTTTTTATTTTTTATTTGGTTTTCCATTTTATGTTAACTGCTAATGACACTGTTTGTTTCAGCCAAGATTATTTGAAGCTTTGCATTTTGTTGTTTGCTTACCACTTTTTGACCTAATTCAATGTTAGTCTATGAATTTTATATTTGGATATCTTATGCATTTGTTTGCATTTATTGGCAGCCAAATTTATACACATTAGTTGTTATCCTGAAAGATGCATCTGGCAACGTTGTTGACTGTGAATCGTGCCTAGTAGGCATGAGACAAGTATCTAAAGCCCATAAACAGCTACTCGTTAATGGGCATCCAGTCATAATAAGAGGTGTGAACAGGCATGAACATCATCCACGGGTGGGGAAGACAAACATAGAGTCCTGCATGGTTAAGGTGACCTATTCGAATGTTCTACTAGCTATCATCTCTGCTTGCCATGTTGATTTCTCAGATTATGATGATAGTCCTGGTTTAGGTATGCTTAAGACATTCATGACTATCCTGCTTGCAGGATTTGGTTATAATGAAGCAAAACAATATCAATGCTGTCAGAAACAGTCATTATCCTCAACATCCCCGTTGGTACGAGTTGTGTAATTTGTTTGGCATGTACATGATAGATGAAGCTAATATTGAGACACATGGATTTGATCTATCTCGGCATCTGAAGCATCCTACTTCTGAACCAATTTGGGCTGCTGCCATGTTGGATCGTGTAATAGGCATGGTGGAGAGAGACAAAAATCATGCGTGCATTATTTGTTGGTCCTTAGGAAATGAAGCCGGATATGGCCCTAATCATTCTGCTTTAGCCGGTATCTCCTTTATATAGATTTTTTTTGGCGTGTTGTTTTGGGGTTGGAAGCAGCTTCTGCAAAATATTTCTGCCTTGTCACTTTTTAATCAAACATGTTATTGAGTTGTTTTGAATCATCCTCTTGACATATTATGTTTCATAGCTTTTTTTAATTAATTTAAATATGTAGCTTGGCCAATGATGTTGTTCCTGAAAGAATATCATTTGCTCTTCATTGACTACACATGCTCAAGCAGAACCATGTTTTTTTTATTTAGAGAAGCTTTTCATTGACTACACATGCTCAAGCATTATAGTGGAGACTTAGCACATCTAACATAGAAGAGACATTCAATCTATGGAAAATAACTATTAGAATCAGTTCATCAGCTATCAGAAGTTGTTTTTCCTTGAAAGATGGCCAGAAATTATTAAAAATTCGGGAATTAATTGGTGAAAATTTTGGGAAGAGTTGAAGAATAAACTTAATGAGGGAAAAACAGTTCTTCAGTGGTGAGAAGTGTGCACTCTTAACTTTTGAACAATCAATTAATATTTAGAATTTTTACATCACTTTTTCCTCTCTTTGAAATCTTACATCCAAGTTTGTTGATCACATTTGGGAATTATATGATCAGTTTATGATAAACCTGTACTAAATGCACTTCTTGAGATGTCATTCTTGGTTTTGGATTTTGTTTCATAGTTTTGAGAACTTGCTTCCAGAGAGGGCCTTTTCCTTTCCATTCACTTTTGGTGTGGAAACTTTAATTTAGGTTGGGTGCGAGGGCGGGATTTCTCACGGCTAGTGCACTATGAAGGAGGCGGATCTAGAACCCCATCTACAGATATTGTATGCCCCATGTATATGCGTGTCTGGGACATATTGAAGATTGCAAAAGATCCAACTGAAACACGTCCTTTGATATTGTGCGAGTAAGTTACTTTAGTTGTGGCATGTTACTTTTTACTAATATTTTATAATAATGCCATATGCATTTATTTGTTCTAGCACAATGCCTCGATGTACTTGAGGATACTTATGATGCACTAATGGCAGGTATTCACATGCAATGGGAAACAGCAATGGGAGTCTACATGAATATTGGGAAGCAATAGATTGCACATTTGGTCTCCAAGGGGGCTTTATCTGGGATTGGGCTGATCAGGTCAAGAATCCTTCAAGTCCTTATTCAGATATTTGAATGATTAGTAAATTATTTTGCTTATGGTAGAAAGAAGTATATTGAGTGATCCACATCATGTCAAAAGTTGAATTTCAGGAGGTCCCATGTTTCCTGAAAAACTCTCCAACAAAATTGTTTGACTTAAAAAATAAATTTATGTGATGTACAATTGGAACCTTGTATATTAAGTGTAGAAGACATGCATTAGGATAATATGCGACTCAGGATGGATCCTGTTTTAAGATTAACAGCTTCAGTCTGAAACTTAGGACCAGGCAAAATAGGGCACAGCTGCAACAAATCTGAGATTTAAGGTTTGGGTGACAAAGAACGAGTAAGATGGTAAAACCACTATGCAGAAACAAAAAGGAGACAACAACCTGTGGTCAAAGAGAAATGATTACTGAACCCCCCACACCCCGCCCCCCNAAAAAAAAAAAAAAATGAAAAAGAAAAGGCACAAACTCTAATTCTGCATAGTGGGATACAAAAGAAGATAAATATCCACTAAACATAATGATAAACCAAGGATAACCATATAATCAGGCTGGGTGAAGTTGGTTGGTGTTTTGCCCATAAACCCCAATGGGGTACTCTCGCTGGATCCCTCTTGCATGGGCCCACCAATCTGCTACTCATTTAATTCTTTTATCTATAACTAGATAATACAGATTCTTGTCGATGAAATTAAGATATATGGCCAATTGAACAAAATTTCAGACCTTTTCTCCAGGTCAATATGAAGATTTGTTTTATTTCTTTTTTTAAAAAAATGTATAAAGAACTAGATAAGTTAGGATCACTCATTGCATCTTGTAGATCATATTAAACTATCATAGAGAACCCGAGTTAGTTTAGGATTCTTCACACATACCTACCCCTGATTTGTTTAATAAGTTTCTTATAATGAAGTCCATTCTCAGTAGAGCTGCCATGATTTTTTTTTTTTTTTTAATCACCAGTAATCGCCAAAGTTTAATTTGATAAGAAATTGTGAATCTAACCATTTAGTTTATTTTTTTAATGCTTTCCGTTAATGTGGGATCAAATTCTCTTTCAATAAGTGAGATGTAACACGTTGAATATTTAACTGAAATGTGGATAAACTATTGAGTTAGGGTTTGAATTCGTGGCTTCTACTCTAATATCATATTAAATCATTAGGTATCCTAAAAGTTTAAGCTAGTAGGAAAATGTGAATTTAATTAGTTAGTTAATATTCTAACAGTTTTTACATATTTCTTTTCAAATAAGTAGATGTCCAAAACCTGTACCACTAATTATTTCCTAAATCTGCTCTATAGTTGTTTTCCCCAGTTCCTTTTTCTTTCTCACCCCCCTCCCCCCTCCCCACTCCCTCTTCTGGGGTTACTCATAAGAAGGAAATATATTAGATGGCTAAGGATTTTCACTTTACATACAGGGGCTATTGAAGGATAGTGCAGATGGTATAAAGCACTGGGCATATGGAGGTGACTTTGGGGATATTCCTAATGATTTGAATTTCTGTTTGAATGGGATTATGTGGCCAGATCGAACACCTCATCCTGCAGTACATGGTAACTCAATGTTTTGTGTCATTCTTAAACTTAACTACGTGCTCAAAGTTTTTCTACACAATACCTGTGTGTCACTTATTTTCAACACTATACCTGTGTACATCAGTTTGTATGATGGCTCATGGCTGTAATTATTATTTTCAGAAGTCAAGTATCTCTATCAACCGATCAAGGTTTCATTAGAGAACGGAACACTTAAGGTGCTTACATACTTCACTGACCTTCAACTTATCTTTAGCGGAACCTTTCTTTATATTTGGTTGGAATTTCATGTTGCAGATAACAAATGCCCAATTTTTTGAGACAACCCAAGGATTGGAATTCAGCTGGACTGCTAATGGGGATGGATGTGAACTTGGAACTGGAGTTTTATCTCTTCCCCTGATAGAACCACAGAGCAGTTTTGATATTGGATGGAAGTCGGGTCCATGGTATTCTATATGGGATTCATCATTTGCAGAAGAATTTTTCCTAACAATATCTGTTAAGCTATTGCAATCCACACACTGGGTTGAAGCTGGTCATATCATTTCATCTACACAAGTACAGTTGCCTGCCAAAAGAGAGATCGTTCCTCATGTAATTGCTCCTCCTTTGTCCATACATTGATTCAATGAATGGAGTTAATTATTTTGTGATATTACTAACAGTTTTACTTACTATATCACTAACTGTTTACAAACAACTGCGGTTCCAGGTCATCAAAACTACGGATACTACCTTCCTCGGTGAAATTATTGGGGATACAATCAAAGTGAGCAGGCAGAACTTTTGGGAGATAAAATTGAATGCTCAGACAGGAATAATTGAAAGCTGGAAGGTAGTCTATTAGTATAATTAAAACATATGTCTGCTCTTTTTTTTTTTTTTGGGGGGGGGGGGGGGGGGGGGGGGGGAGAAATAACGACTACCCCCCTAAACTATCCACATATTTGCACTTTTAACCTCAATGTTTAAAAAGTGATACTTTACCCCCCTAAAGTATTTGACATTGACACTTGACCCCATGAAATGCACTTTACCCCTTGAAGTATTTTGAATTGACACTTTACCCCCAAAACTTAGTTACTTTTGGGAGGGGATAAAGTGTCAACTCAAAATAATTAAGGGGAGTAAAGTGCAAATGGGTGGATAGTTCAGGGAGGTAAAGTGTATTTTCCCATCTTTTTTTTTAGTGTAACTTAAAAGAATAATGTTTTCTCTTAACTCTGTTTACTTGTTAAACGAAGGAAATGAGCATTAAGAATGTTTTGACATGATTTTCTCCTCAACTAGTAAAGCCTGAAGTTTCTGGAGAACCTCTAATACATGATTGTTTCCCATTCTACTGTCTTCTAAAAATTCTTGAATTGAAAGTTATTTTTTCCTCTTGCATTAAACCAAGAATTTCCTTAAAATAGTGCTTGTTTTTGCAATTGATTTTGTGTTGATGAGACTAGAGTGGGAATGAAAAGTTAGAAATTTGGAGGAATATCTTAGAAAATAAGGGTTTGGGGGCGAAGTAGGACTAAACTCGAGTATAATAAGAGCAAGTTTTGGCAAAAGTAGAAATACAGATGGAGTAATTGTAAAATCGATACTTAGGAGATACCAAAGAGCAATCACTTTTGATATCTTGAGTTGATGTTTCATAGGGATGCGCATATTGAGGAGGATGTGGCTCATAGAATAAGAGCTAGTGAATGAAGTGGAGAAGTGCAAGACTGTAGAATGCCTCTTGAGTTATAGGTGGCTTTCTACTTCCTGTAAACCTGGGGCACTTTACGCTTTTAATGATATTTCGATTACTTATATATAAATTTAAAATAATAATAATACCTCTTGAGTTGGAGGAAAATTCCATAGGACTGTTATAAGGACCAGTTATGCTTTATGATATAGAATGTTGGGTTTTTCAGAAGCAACATACTTATAAAGGATTTTTGTTTGTTTGTTTATTCAATTTTTTTTTTCTTAATCCTTTTAAATGAAACAAAAAAATAGCTTATGAACTCAAATCCTGGTTGCACATCATGGCATATGAACTCATGACAAATGACAGCTGTAGTTCTAAGGGTATGATAGTTAACCGCAGGTTGAAGGAGTTACTGTGATGAATAAAGGCATACTCCCATGCTTCTGGAGGGCGCCTACTGATAATGACAAAGGGGGAAATGCACATAGTTATTTATCTAAGTGGAAAGCTGCTCATATTGATAGTCTTCTCTATATTACTGAAAATTGTTCTATACAGAATATGACAGACAGCCTTGTAAAAATTGCTGTGGGTTTTATTGCTGTCCCTGGCGGTGAGAAGGGTTCTCTGGCTCAGTTGGAAAAATCAAATGCTTTATTCAAAATTGATATGATTTACACAATATATGGTTCTGGGGATGTCATTGTGGACTGCAATGTAAAACCAAATTCTTCAAATCTTCCTCCATTGCCACGTGTGGGACTTGAGTTTCACTTGGAGAAGTCAATGGACAAGATAAATTGGTATGGAAAAGGGCCATTTGAATGTTATCCAGATAGAAAAGCAGCTGCACATGTTGGGGTCTATGAGCAGAAAGTAGATGACATGCATGTTCCTTATATTGTTCCTGGGGAATGTTCGGGTAGGGCAGATGTTAGATGGGTGACATTTCAAAGCAAAGATGGATCTGGGATTTATGCTTCAATCTATGGTAGCTCTCTTCCTATGCAAATGAGTGCAAGTTACTACACCACAGCAGAGCTTGACCGGGCCACACACAACAAAGATCTTATTAAAGGAGATGACATTGAGGTATTTTCTTCTCTCTCTCTTTTTATTTTTTATTTTTTATTAAATAAACTCCAGACACTACTGGTAAGAATTTTTTGAATTGCTATCATAGATACAATGGCCCTGTTATGATTTCTTATCAAGGGTGTGTGTTTGTGTATCTTACGCCTAACAGACTTTTAAGTCCATGACTTGTAGACTATATTTGTATAAGTCTATGAGGAAGTCTGTGAAATTTTATGAATATAAGCAAAGAATATATGCCTATATAAGTGTATATAAATGGTGTCCTCATTGTTTTACACAAATTTAGGTTGCTTGCAGTATTGATCAGATTCTAGGTTTCGCATTAGAAATATGTGCATCAGTATTAGCAATTTCCTTATTTACATGCCTACAGAAAGAAAAGAAGAATGTGTTTGCAGGCTTGGGTTTTCAAAGTTGCGTGTCTTTCTCACACCCCAATTGGCTGCTTCTTCCTTTACTATTTCTTTCATTCCTGCATTGTCCTTGTTTTTATCATCCATCACAGGGTGTCACCATGTTATATGTTTTTTATGGTGTTACAGGTCCATCTTGACCACAAGCACATGGGATTGGGCGGAGATGATAGCTGGTCCCCTACTGTCCATGATCAGTATCTGATTCCTGCTGTACCCTACTCATTCTCCATCAGGTTGTCTCCAATAACTCAAGCCACCTCTGGCCATGACATCTACAAATCCCAACTCCAAAACTAGTTACATTTTTAGTTTCATGACTTGATCAAACGTCGAGGACTTCTATTGCCATGAACCGATCTGTTTCCTTGAGATCATATATTACTTTAAAAGTTGGTGAATAAGTGTCCAATCCACACCAGAACAATGGCTGAATTGGGACTTCAACCTTCAGGCTATAAAGCTTGCTGTATATAAGTTGGGTTGCTCCACTGTCATCGGCCTTCTTAGTTGTGGGTTTAGGTCATCAGATGTTTGCTTGCCTTTGGGCATGATGCTTGTATGCAGACTACTTGTTTAATAAGATCTCATGAGGAAACTAACATCAGTTATAAATTATGTTGTCAATCTTGTGGAATGAAGTTAATGACATACCTACATGTGTTCATGGTACAAAATCCAGTTCAACATCAGGTCAGTTTTGATTTGCGATTTTAAAACGTGTAATTTGAAAAATCATTTGGTAAAATTGTAGTTTGTCCTTTAAAATAGTGCCTTTTTCTATGTTTTCAAGTTGCAGTTAAAAAACTCTCAAACGATGCATTTTTGCAATTTAGTTCAAAATTGCACTTTTTGTTTGTAGAATTATAGTGCCAACACGCACTCTTCTTAGGTTTGGTAAAGCCTTTTGATGTGAGTTTTTTTTTTTTTTTTTTAAATTTTTAATTTTAATTTTTTTTAAGTAGTTAAATGATTGATGTGATATAAAGTATGAAAAGTTTTGAATTTTTTGTATAAAAAAGTGAAAACAAATTTTGTTTTGCAGTGGAATATTTTGTTTGAATAGTAACAAAAATTATTATNTTTAGTTCAAAATTGCACTTTTGTTTGTAGAATTATAGTGCCAACACGCACTCTTCTTAGGTTTGGTAAAGCCTTTTGATGTGAGTTTTTTTTTTTAAAAAAAATTTTTAATTTTAATTTTTTTTAAGTAGTTAAATGATTGATGTGATATAAAGTATGAAAAGTTTTGAATTTTTTGTATAAAAAAGTGAAAACAAATTTTGTTTTGCAGTGGAATATTTTGTTTGAATAGTAACAAAAATTATTATTTTATTGATGTGATATAGAAAGTTGGAATATTTCTAAGTTAACTTTTTTAGGAAAAGGTGAGAAAAATGGGGAGGAAAGGAAAAGAAAAAGGTTTTGCCAAACATTTCCATGTAACGGTTTGGATGACTTTTAAGAAGTTTTCTTAACCAAATTCTTTTTCTTTCTATTAATTACTTACTTACCACTATTCAAATATCACTTGGTGTAATGCTATGCAGCTATGGGGTATTAACTAATTAGTAATTAACTCACGGATCGTAGGGAGCCTGCTCCTTCCTCCTCTCCCCCCTTACCCTTTCTCTTTTTCTAATCTCCACCTCTCCTTCTACATGTTTCTCTCTCTTTTTTTTTTTTTTTTTTTTTGGGTGCTTTTTAGGTGTTTTTAGGCCATATGCAGCAATTTCGGCCACTTTCATCCGCCCTCCAAGGTGTTGTGCCACCCATCTCTTCCGTCCGCTCCACCACGTGCCAATGTTGGCCAGTACCCATCATTTCCTCTACTCTGGTCACTATTGTTTTTGATGATTCTGTTTCTTATTTTGTTTGTTTTGAATAAAGAAAGTTTTGGATCGAAAATGAGTAGATCTAGTATTCTCAGAAGCAGATTTGTGCTTTTTTGGCTTTTTTTTGTTGGGGCTTGGTTTTCTCAGTTTTTTGTTTTTTTGTATTTGTTGGAGTTAGTGGCTTATATTAACACTAGTGGAAGGCCAAGTAGACGGGAGCGTAGTGAATGCCGTGATAGAGACGTTCACAGAGCGGGAGTACGGTACGGGGTATTTAAGGGATTTTCGTACGGTGTTCGTACAAGTAGGATTTATGGTTTTTTCCTATATATATATGTTATTAATGTAATCCTGAATTATTAAGAGAATAATAGCCGTCTCTATGTGGATATAGGCAAATTGCTGAACCACGTTAAATCTGTGTGTGTCTCTCTCTCTTGATCTCTCTCTTTTCAATTATATATGCTGTTCATCATTATTATGTGCGGTTACAACAATTTTTGCTTGAATAAGGATTATTCAGATCTTTGGGTTGTGGATGTGATCCATTTCCTGGCTCTCAGGCTTAGGAGGATGAGTTTTAGAATGAGTTTTTTACTCCAAAGACTGAGAAAGATGAGCTACATATCCATTGAGTTGAATCTGTCTGGAACAGATCTGATATTACAACTAAAAATTAATCGTGGGTTAGCGAATATTTTTTGTCATAGATAGGTTTTGAATTTTGATTTTTATGTAAGCATCTATGACTTATAACCTCGTAGATTTAGCTATGATTTTTTCAGAACATTTGCTCTGTGATGTAAGAGCATTTATGCTCGTGATCCTTTTTGAATGAGGCTATAATGATTCCATTTCTTTCAAAAACTCACGGATCGTCTCTCCACCTGTTTACCAAATAAATGAGACGCACATACCTGATACCCTCATCAACAAGCTTCTTTATTGTCTTTAATTTTTTGAAACTCGATCTTTCTATAGTATCTTGAAGTCAATCATTTGAAATATTCCTCTATACATATGATGTACAAGATCCCACAACACCGGAATAAAAGTATATCCCTCCCATGCAATATAAATATTTTCAAGCCAAGCAAAAGTCTTCATAAATTCCATTGCTTGCATGGTTTCAAGTTCATGATTAACCTTCTTTTACGTCATTGTTACTCTAAAAGCATGTATTAACACCCTTATTTTCATTCGCAATAAATACCAAAATTAGAAACAACCAATAATTCTTACATACAACTCTCAAAGATAATAACACATCAAATCATACAACTCTCGGAGATGACGGTATCATGAAGAAGATCATACAACCAATAATTCTTATTAATTCACGTTGCTATCACAAATTTCAATACATTTCATCATCATTTGCATATGCCAGTACATTGAAAAAAAATAAAATAAAACGTAATTATTATTCTTCCCACCTTGCTCTCGTAAGTTTCCCTATGAATTTCACCTTTATTTGCATCTGCCACGTCAAGAAATGCTGAAATATATGAAACTTTTATATGCATGTGTATCAACCTTGATCTACTCATATTGCATGCAATTAACAGCAACTGTAAAATAAACTAACTTTAAGTTAGTTTATATTGTTATTTAGTTAAGTTGGTTAATAAGTAAGTTACTATGTTTTATTCAATGTACAAAACAGAGTATATATATTGTATTCTGTGATCATAATATACTTAATGAGAATGAGGGAATTTCTCTACGGCTTGTATATATATACAGTTTATTTGTTCTTCTGTACATTCTGGATGATGATGATGATGAATTCTTTCTTCATTGGAAGGATTTTTTGAATCAAGATTTGGGTTTCTCCTGTGTGTAGGATTCTTCTTTTGAAATTTAGCATTATGATGCGGAGAGAGAAAGATATTTGTGCGGGAATGCGGAAAATGAGTGAGCGAGCAGCGATGATTGTGAGAGAGATCGGAAAACGAAGGGTTGTATACTTTCACCGCCGCTTGAATAAGGATAGCCAGAACCACTGTCATCGTCACAACAAGTCTTTTCATAACTTCTTTAGCCTTATATGGCACCCTCCCTCCTCGTATTAAACCGCAATTTATAGAACGTAAAACCTTAATCATGCAACAACAGTTAGAAAATTGAAATATATAAATATTCTAGTTTGAAATTTAATTTTTTTAAAAAGTTTAAAAGTTGAAATTCATGTAATGTAATTTGTTTAGTGTCTTTTGGTTTTGGTTAAAGCCATGCAACTTACATCTCAAATNTGTATCAACCTTGATCTACTCATATTGCATGCAATTAACAGCAACTGTAAAATAAACTAACTTTAAGTTAGTTTATATTAGTTTATATTGTTATTTAGTTAAGTTGGTTAGTTGGTTAGTAAGTTACTCTGTTTTATTCAATGTACAAAACAGAGTATATATATTGTATTTTGTGATCATAATATGCTTAATGAGAATGAGGAAATTTCTCTACGGCTTGTATATATATACAGTTTATTTGTTCTTCTGTACATTCTGGATGATGATGATGATGAATTCTTTCTTCATTGGAAGGATTTTTTGAATCAAGATTTGAGTTCCTCCTGTGTGTAGAATTCTTCTTTTGAAATTTAGCATTATGATGCGGAGAGAGAAAGATAATTGTGCGGGAATGCGGAAAATTAGTGAGCGAGCAGCGATGATTGTGAGAGAGATCGGAAAACGAAGGGTTGTATGCTTTCACCGCCGCTTGAATAAGGATAGCCAGAACCACTGTCATCGTCACAACAAGTCTTTTCATAACTTCTTTAGCCTAATATGGCACCCTCCCTCCTCGTATTAAACCGCAATTTATAGAACGTAAAACCTTAATCATGCAACAACGGTTAGAAAATTGAAATATATAAATATTCTAGTTTGAAATTTAATTTTTTTAAAAAGTTTAAAAGTTGAAATTCATGTAATGTAATTTGTTTAGCGTCTTTTGGTTTTGGTTAAAGCCATGCAACTTACATCTCAAATTGTCTATTTATTTATTTTTTTGATATGTTCACATAAGAACAATTGGAAGAGGAATTCGAACTAGTGACATTCGTTTTATGAGGCATGGTCCACAGCCGATTGAATTATCCCTTGAGGAGATCTCTATCGTTTATAACCACTAATATTGAACATATTAGGAAGTGCATCTGATGTCCTTTCAATAACAGTAATTAATGTAAAAATTAAAAAAATAAATAACGGTTATATATATATATATATGAAAGGAGATGATATAGTGGCCTCCTCGTTGGTGTTATAAGTTTCTACAATTATTTGGTATTTTATTGTTTGTGCCATTTAGAAAAAAGAAAAAATAAATAATTCACTGTTAATGAGTAAGGTGTATTTTGTATTGGCACTAACAAATAAGGATATGGTATTATCCGCGAGTATATAGGTCAATTTTAATCTAATTCATTTAATTAAACATGTCAAAATTTTCAACTTCTGACCCTCTAATTTTGTATCCGGTACGTATCAAGTTTGTAGGGTCATGTTAAAATATTCCTATCATTACGTCACGTGTTAAGTTTAAGTCGTATCAAAGTATGAATATAAGTAAACGCGGCAATTTGTGTTTACGTCTCTGCATAAGATATAAATCAAGATCCATTCAATTAATCGGTCAGACTCCTAAACTCTAACAGCTGATCCGATCAGAAGCGTCCCCCCACTTGGATTGATTGCGTAAATATGATAAAATCGGAGGACCATCTCCATACAATAGATGCGGCTCCATGCGATAACTCCTCACTCTCACATAAACCAGTAACTGAGCTTCACGACAACACCGGTAACGCTCTGAGAGTGTGTCATGAAGCTTTACACACTCGTCTCGGCCGCAACCGTCGTCGTTTTGGCATTTGTTTTGCGGTCATGGTGGACGCCATCTGCTTCTTCTTCTTCGTCGTCGTTTTTATCGTCGTCTCCAGTTGCAGACTTGGTGGTGAGGAACGCCGTGATCTTCACTAGCGTTGACTCTCTCCCTTTCGCTGACTCCATGGCCGTACGAAACGGCAGGATTCTCCGCGTTGGCAACCATTCCTTCGTTCAGGTCCTTCATCATCATTCTCTTATACCCATTTTTGTGTATATTGTTCCAGTGCACCAGCGTTGGAGGTTTGACCCTTTTATCAAATAGAGTTTAAAATCGATCAAATCAATCTCAAGGGTATAATCCGTTATCAAATCACTCCTTCGTCACAATTCTATCATGTTTTCTGACGGAATTTTGCTATGCAGCATTTTGTCAGGCTACCATATCAAAGCCTCTGAAAATAATATTTTTCTTTAGCTTGTATAATATTTCCATACGGTCCCTTAGATGGTCCATGCTGAGCAATGAGCATTCTCATTGTTTTGTTTCTCATTTTGATGCACATCTTTTATACATTTCATCTCTAAAATTGACTCCTAGAGGCTTTTTGGTGTTTGTAAGTTGTAACAGTCACTAGTTTCATGCATTATTCATATGAACGCAGGAGGTGGCAGGACATGGGACTGAAGAGTTAAATCTTGAAGGAAAAGTTGTGGTTCCTGGATTTATTGATTCCCACGTGCACTTGATTTTTGGTGGACTTCAGGTTTAACAGAAGCCTCTACCTCTAAATTGATTATCTTCCCGATTTAAGTGCCATTTTTTTTTTCCTTTTCCCCTCCCCTTAATTTTCTGCGCTGAATTGGTTGAGAAGATTATACGTTGTTCCTTAGTTCCCTTAACTCTGAGATTTCAGGTAGAGAATTATGTATAGCACGGTCATTTTTGCTCAATTGAAAACTCATCTTTTGTGATATGTTAAAAGCATTTTTATTTGAAAATGCCAAATTGCTGGTGCATCTATCATTCATATAACTAGTTAATGGTGATGGTAGACTTGGTTTGAACTGTCTGGCACTCTGTATTTCGCACAGGGGGCAGCCGTGGCTTACAGCTCCTGATTATCATTTCAGCTTTTGCAATACTTGATTATTTCACTCTTTAAAGCTCAATAGATGAGGATATGTGCACTGCAAAATGATTTATAGTATATCCCTTGACGCCATAATTGTTAGATCCATTCACACTATTACTAAGTTATGCACACCTGTAGACTATTATTCTAGGTTCCATTCCTAAGTGAGGGCATCAGAGAGCGAAATTTCCATCATATCATCTGTATGTGTTTGCTAAGTGTTTTGAAAAGTGCTTTTTGTGTTTTGATTTGAATGAGGTTTTGATATGATGGAAGTTGAGAGAGATGGGAAGGTAAAGACAAGCCTTGGTGGGCCCCTTCCGAAAAAGGGTTGTTCGTTGTTAAATCCTTCTACAGTGTCCTGGTTTGTAACAATGTCGGTCTTCTCTCGTGGAAGGGTATTTGGCGGATTAAGATTCTCTTTGAGGGTGGCTGCCACATGGAAGATTCTTACCATGGACATTCTTAGGAAGCGGTATGTCATTGTGATTGATAGGTGCAATATGTGTAAAAGGAATGAGGAGTCTCTGGACCATCTTCTTCTCCATTGTGAGGTTGTTTGTGCCATATGAATTTTTTTTTTTTTTGGGCTATCTTTGGTTATGCCAAGCCCAGTAGTTGACTTGCTTGCTTGTTGGTGGACTGTTGGTAGCACTTGGAGTGTTGCTGTGTGGAAGATAGTGCCCTCTTGCCTCCCCCTTGGAGGGAAATGAATGATAGGAATTTTGAAGACCACCAGAGGACGGGCTTTAGTCTTTTTTCATTCTATACTCTTCATTTTTGAACTGCCTCATTTGTTTCCCCTTTGGAGCTTAGTTATCATGATTTTCTTTTTGTCTTTTTCCTTTATTCTCCCTTCTAGCTAACTGGGTGTTTTCTCTTGTACACTCTATGTGTACCTGGGGATGCCTTATGCTTTTAATGATAATTCAATTACTTATAAAATAAAAAATAATAATGATAAAAGAAAAAAAAAAATTGGTTGCTTATAGCTTTTGCTGCCATATATTGCGCAAAATTTTGTTTCTTTGATGATGTGATCTTTATTTCCACCAATTGGATTTGAATCTTTATGTTGAGCTGAAATTTCATGAGTGGGAAATAGATGGTGCGGGTGGAACTCCGGGGTGTAAATCAGAAAGAGGAGTTCGTGAGAAAGGTCAAGGAAGCAGTGAGAAGTAATTATTCCCATCCTTTTTCTTACTTCTAGAGTTCTGAAATAACAGGTTGGTGGTGATTATAGATATAACCTTGTAATGACCATACTCTCCTTGAACAATGGCTGGCATGTCAATTCATACTCTCATCTAAATGACATAATGCACAGTGAATTTCATCCGTTGTCGTTGTCATCATCAAAGCATTCTCTGCATAACCATGGTTGTGGAGAGGAAGAATCTTTAGCCAGGACTAAAACTGACTAGGGATGGTTGAAGAGGGTAGCTCAAAATTATTTTTCTTTTCTTATGCCTTATCAAGCTTCTGCAGCCTTTAACCATTTGAACAAAAACTTGCAGATGCAAAAGAAGGTTCGTGGATTTTGGGTGGTGGATGGAACAATGATCTATGGGGAGGAGAATCACCGGTGGCTTCTTGGATTGATGATATTACACCTTCTAATCCTGTAAGCAGTGACTTCATTTATTTTGACTTCTAGGATGAATATTAACCATCAGAATGGTGTGGACCTACTTAAGTGTCTTTGTGCACAGGTTTGGTTGTCAAGGATGGATGGTCATATGGGCTTGGCTAATTCAGTGACACTAAAGTTGGCTGGCATTAGTCATCTATTGGAAGATCCTGAAGGTGGAACTATTATGAGAACCGCCGGTGGAGGTAATATCAATAGCACTCAATAGTGTTAACATGCTTTTGACCCACTCAAAGAACCTGATTTTATTGAACTGGCATGTTGGTTATAAGTTCAACAAGTTTTCTCTCATACATCTCAAGTTTGAAGTCTCTTCATGCTACCTTATTTCCTTTCCTTCTTTTTAATGTTCTAATCAAGATTGCTTCACTTATGACACTAAAATTAATTATGGCAAATGTTATTATGAATTGGCCAACCCCTAATGGCATGCACAAGTTAGCGCTGGATGTACCTTGCCCACTAAATTCTACCATATTCGATTGTACATCTGCAATTACTTATTTTAATCTGACTTATCAAAAGAAAATTATTCATTTTAATCTGGTAGTGGATGAAGTTCCCATTTCATAATCATATTTATGGATTCGATTCTCAATCTTATAAGTGTCACACTACTAATTAAAAGGAAAAACTTAAAAAATGCCACATGGTTGCTAAGGGCTTAGCAGTGTATGTTACTTTATTTGGTTTTAAGATTATGTGTATGTTTAAATAAGTTGATCCACTACAATAAATAACTTGTGTTATATCTTGTGTTATGTCCATGCAGAACCTACTGGATTACTGATTGATTCTGCAATGAAACTTCTTTTACCCTGGATTCCAGAGGTCTCTGTCAATGAAAGGAGGGAAGCTTTGCATAGAGCCAGCAATCTTGCCTTGATGAGGGGTGTGACAACAGTTGTTGATTTTGGGAGATATTTTCCTGGGGTGTCAACAGAGCTTTTGTGGGAAGATTTTTCAGGTCTCAGTTGAAACCTCTTGAGGATTCATTGGATGTCGCATGAATTGATATTTCTTTTCTATTTATCAAAGGAAGAAAAAAAAAATGTGTTCTATTTTTTGGATATCACTTGAACATGCAATTTGGTTAGGTGAAATGGGTTTGCAGTCAAATTGACCAAAATGGTTATGGAAAGTTGTGCAATTCTTAAATGGCTTTTTTTCGGGTAACTTCTAAAGAAAAATAAAAACCAATTTATCTACTGAAATGCAAAGAAAAAATAAAGGGGTTTCAACACCAAAGCGCAATGTAATAAAATGACCATAAAATGGATTAAGATCCATGGGACATGAAATGCACTCCTTAATCGATTGTTGAATTTCATTTAGTCATGTCAAGATAGTTATGTATTAGTGACGGGCATCATTGTAGTTATATTTTTTAAGAAACAATATATATAGAGAAAGCAGCCACACTCTGTCGATGGCTCTCTCATTCTCTTTTCTCAACGTCTGGTTCATAACTTGTAAGTTGATATATTTCTGTGTTTTTAAAAATTAATATTTTCATGGCTGTTTCATATGCAGTATTATAGCATGATGATAATTCCTTTTAACCGTCACATACTTGTTTTTACTTTTTGCGATTTTTACAGATGTCTATCAATGGGCTGATAGTTCTGGGAAGATGATGATCAGGGTTTGCCTATTTTTTCCAATGGAAACATGGTCACGTTTACTTGTATGAATTTCTTGTCATTGCTTGTTGGAAGAAGTGATTTATTACTTGATAATTTTTTTTTTCTATGTTCTGCTTACATTAGGTGACCAACTGGTGTAATATTTGCTGTTATTATTAATAAGCCAGATAACTGCAATGGAGATTCAACCTCCGTAGGACCTTGTGGCCAAATCAATTAATCACTATTTAGTACATGTCAATTTTCTGGCGTGAGTAGTTTTAAAAGAAAATATACTTTTCCACCTTGGTTTGTCTGTGTTTATGCCAGTGTTGTTTCTATCCATGGTTAGGTATTTTTGGCTTTGTTCCAAATTATTATGGATGAGACTGTGGCTTGCAAAAATATTTCCCCTATCTGATGCATGAAATGTAGAGGGAAATGTTTCAGAAGTTTTGTGCTTTTGAGTATTTAATTTCTTTTCTACTTATCAAAAAAAGTTTTTTTATTTCTTTTCTAAAGGTTCATGTGCATTATGTATGCTTCTGTTTTTGCTCCTCACTCCCTCTGCCATGGATGGTTGTGGTAGTGCTGCATTTGTTAGTAAAAGTTCAAAAGTTCTTTATTTTTATTTGTTCAGTTGCATTTGTTCACATGCAACTTGATCCTGTTGAGATTTCACTCCTTTTTTTTTTCATTATCTTTCTAATCTAATGGGTCTCTTTTTTCTGTAGCTCATTAAATTTTCTAATTCCTACTTAGGATCTAATTGAAAAAATGGGTCATGACTTGAGCCAGTGGATTTACTTGGGTGGTGTAAAGGCTTTTGCTGATGGGTCTTTGGGTTCTAATAGCGCGCTGCTTTATGAGGTGAGAACAAAGCTGTTTTGGCATTTGTGTGCCTTTTTAGTTATTGAAGTCTATCTCTTATTTCCACTTCCATCATTTCTGTATTGTTTTGGGAAGGGGGCTCTTGAAAGTCCTGAGCCGAGGAGCCAACACTTGACAGGGATTGAGCATAGCTTGTAGTTAACTAGTAACTACCACTTCATCTGTGTTAGATAAAATTTTTATACAAAACGTTTTTTTTTATTTCTTATCCACTAAATTAATTTGTCTAAGATATGTGCTTCTATTTTGTAGCCATATGTCGATGAGCCTCAAAATTATGGCCTACAAGTGACAGAAATTGGAAGTCTTTTCAACATGACTGCATCATCGGATCAATCAGGCCTTCAGGTGTTTCCTTGTCTTACTAAAACCACCTTATATGTACAAGTAGTAATTGGCTTTGCCTTTAGTTTGTTTCAGGTTGCTATTCATGCTATTGGTGATAAAGCAAATGACTTGATCCTGGATTTGTATGAATCGGTCGTTTCTACAAATGGAATGAGGGATCGGAGATTTAGGGTAAATATTGTGGCTAAGACATTGAAATGATCGATAATGTTAAGTTTTATGTTGTTCCAAATTTTAAAATGAAGGAGATCATTACTTTTGACAATGATATTTTCCTTCTTTGTTCCTCAACTGGAAAAATACTCACAGATTGAGCATGCCCAACATTTGGCACCTGGGTCAGATGCCCGATTTGGTCAACAAGCGATCTTTGCTTCAGTACAGGTTTCTTATTTCAACTATCTTTTTGGCTTTCTCTTGTTCACATCTTGCTACTGCATCAAGATGAACAAGAAACTTCCTTATATTTTGGAGGCTTGCAATGATATGTCATTCCTCTCTATAGTTTAATGGCTCTCATCTTTTTTAGTGTTTTCAGTCTTCCCGTATGTTGGATGGAACAAATCAATTTCTTTTTTTTTTTCTTTTTTTTTTCTCGCTTAATTGTGGCATTTGGTTCCATAGACCGGATAGATTGAATATAATAGATCATTTATGAACAATTGGTTAATATTATCTCATGATTTCCAAAATTGAATAGCCAGAGCACCTATTAGATGATGCTGATTCTGCTATAAAAAAACTTGGGATGGAGAGGGCAGAAAAGGGATCTTATCTATTCCGGTCGCTTTTAGCTGGCAATGCACAGTTGGCACTTGGTTCTGACTGGCCTGTAAGTATCATGACACATTCAATATTTATTTTCGTTGCATATTTTATGCTTAATAGGACCCCCATTTTTTTCTTCTTAAATTAATCAGTAATATGTGATATTCTCTACAAAATATTAGAGTCGGTGCTGTTGTTTCAGGTTGCAGATATTAATCCTTTAGGTGCTGTACGGACAGCTATGAAGAGAACACCTCCTGGTTGGAATAATGCTTGGCTTCCATCAGAGTGCCTTACATTGAATGATGCATTAAAGGCGTAAGCAAGACTGAAATATTGGATCCTTCATATGTTTTCAGCTTCTTCTTGCTATGGAATGCTATAAATTAAATTTACCATTTTCTATCGGCTTAGGTTTTCGGAATCAATAATGGCAAAGTTAAATCACCGATATCCTAACAAAAAAATATCCACCACTGAGCCACATTCAAGCAAATTGTCAAACCAAAATCAATGGTCTTTTCTGTTGATGTGAATTTTGTGTTTATTTTTATGTTTTAACTTTTCAATCTATTTGTTTTCTCTGCCGATCAGTGCTCTTTTCCATGTGTTTCAACTTTCAACCCCTCCTTTCTTCACTGTTGAACTTCTGTTGTACATGGAAATCTTAGGCCTTCATGCTGGCAGGCACACTATTTCAGCGGCTCGTGCATGCTTTCTTGACAAGGATTTGGGGTCTTTATCTCCTGGGAAGCTCGCAGATTTTGTCATACTATCTACTGATTCATGGGATGACTTTGCAGCACAAGGATCTGCATCTGTTGAGGCAACCTATGTTGCTGGGCTACGGGCCTATCCCTCAACTCCTTCGAGTTTAGAGATGAAGAACTGAAGTACAGAAAATAGATACCAGAGAAAATGGAATAGCTCTTGGCTGATTTTAATGGTAGAATACTATGATCATTGTGGAAAGTAGATTGTGTACGTTACAAAGATGTTTGTATGACTTCCATGTAGATGTAAAACATTGATGGCTACCTGTTTTATGACAAAGACAAGAAGATATTTGTCATACCTTCTACAGTGTAACTCATTTTCATGCTCAATAATCGGGAATGATTGTGCCAATATCTTTGTATAGAATATATATTTTTTTTTTTGTTTCCCATAAATAAGGCATGAAAATTGAGGTGATTTTGAACCCATGTTGGTGTTTCGATTATGTATAACTTATTAAAGAAATAAGAAATCAGGAATTAGTCTTAAATTTGTAGCTATTAAACGAGTGCGTATGGATTGGAATTCCATACAATTGGTTGGCAGTTCAAATTGCACGTAATTTGGACAGGGCTCACCTATTCCGATCAAGTAGGTTTTGTATCTCAGGCTATCCGGAACAAGTGAGCCTTGTAGCTCCTTTTATACGAGATTGTTTGAATTATTTGCAATTTAAACAATCAAACTGCATGAATCTTTATCTAGTGCATATAAGATTATTTTGCATAATCACATTTTAAATCATTACTATTAGTTTATTTCTACTCTTTTACCGATCAAAAAAAAAAATCATAACTATTAGTGTTTTCTATAATAGAAATATAAAACTTAAACATATATCAACACTGATACATTCATTGTTAACCTTTAGGAATTCTATTTATTGTAAGTTTACTGTTATTTCACGTTATTTTTTCTTTTTTTCAAAAGTAATACTATTTAGTAGATTATTATATTATTGTTATATAATTGAGATGACGTAACAGTTACAAATTACAGTCGGCCCTTTATTTATTTATTTATTTTTTTAATTCAAGTTTACTATCATATTATCGAATTATATCACAATATTATAACAATATAATAAACTATCATTATTATTATTTTCAATCATAAAGACAACTAAAAAAACATTAAAATCTTACCCTACGTCATTGTCCTAGAAAATATCTGCCACAAAAGAAATATACACGTGGGACGATATCACTCTCTCTCTCTCTCTCTATGACTCGCTCTGATAATTTTCTCTGTGTCTCTCTCTCGAACTGAGAACGATGAGTTCGTTAGCTTCTCCATGGATTCCCAGAGCCTCTTTACTCACAACCCCTTCCAAATTTCCGAAATTCCAATCCTATCCTCCACCCCCACCACCACCACCACCACCACCATCATCTTCTTCTTCGTGCTTGCGAGTGGTGTGTCGTGCCAGATCGAATTCTCAGCAAGTGGGGACCGACCTGAAGTTCGTTCTCCACGAGGCTTTGGAATCTTCTGGAATCGACACCTCTCATGCTAGAGTAACTTCCATTTCATCACCTTCTTCTATTTACTTCTTCTTTAGTGATTTATTATTATTATTATTTTTTATCCAGAGGTCATGTTCTTAATGAATTTTGATGGTGGAAGTGGTTTATTTTAGGGTTAGTAATAATTGATCCACCTATGACTTGAGTTCGAACCGTCAATAAATAATTTAACAAGTTTCATTTTAATTAGCATTTATCCACGTGTGATCGTGCCCATATAATTTTCAGCTTTAAATCGATAGAATTTGCATGCATAAAGCCAAGAAGGAACAATAACAGCCTCATTATAATCTGAGTACATGAACCAAAAGCAAATTTTATTAGACCTTCGTAAACAAAGGGTAATTTTTTAAATTCAACTGAAACTACTTGTAGATCAAGTGTAGTTTCCCTTTTAATTTAAATTCATCGATATTTTTTTTTTTAGTCTGTTTGGTGCATTTTGTATGTTATGTGATTCTTGGTAATAAAAATTATAATTTTGAATTTTTATTTCTACTTTTTATTTAAGGGAAATTAAATTCTGGTTCATGTAATATAGATTTGGTGAAATTTGATGTTTTGTGTATTGTCTGGATTCTGATATAAATTTGTTCACTTTTGGTACACTCAACGCAGTATTGGCTGATTTGATTCTTTGTCTTTCTTTTTTATTGTGTGAATTTCATGCATTGTTCTGTTCTTTTCTTAATGAAATTTATTTGTTAAGAAATCCTACATTGGTTGAATGTGTGCTTAGTCATGGGTATATGTATTTGTTGAGCATCTACACCTACTAAGTTTAAGCTTTAGGGTTGGATACTCTAACAGGGTATCAGAGGTTGGATTTATTTGTTCTTGGACTCCACGCGCCAAACTTGTGAAGTGAAAGAACTTTATACATCATCAATTTTTTGTTTTTGAATCTATATTCATCTTTGTTTATTTTTGGATGTAGTGTTTTTAATTTGGTGAACTTGATTTATGATTGATCATTGAGCAGGACGCGAGGGAGGGTTTCTGTACACAGATTCAAAACCTCTCTGATATCGAAAGGGAAACCAGCATCACGATCAATAGATGTGTTGATTTGGGGAAAACAGCTCTTTATATTGCTGCAGAGGATGATTCTCTTATTTCGCACTCTTCAGTTCCTCTCCCTGTGGATGCTTTCATTGAAAGATTGGACGATCTTTCAGTGGGCTACTGTTCTCAATATAACTCTTCATATAGTTC
Source organism: Carpinus fangiana (assembly GCA_006937295.1). NCBI lineage: Eukaryota > Viridiplantae > Streptophyta > Magnoliopsida > Fagales > Betulaceae > Carpinus > Carpinus fangiana. The sequence continues at coordinate 27,613,919 of CM017324.1, forward strand.
GTCGCCCGAGAAACTCTTGGAGAGTTTAGAGAGATATCTGTATGGCACGAAGGTATATCCATTGGAAGACTTTTGGGGCCTGTTTGGTTAAGTTTTGAGAATTATTTTGGGTTTTGAAAAGAATTTTGAAAATAAAAATAAAAATTGAGAATTGATTTGGTGGGAATCATATTTGAGAAAAGTTGAGAATTGGTTTGGTGAAGTTTCGAAGGGTGTTTTTTAAAAATTAAAAATTGAGAAATAATTTTATAAAATAAAAGAAAAAAAAGGTTTTTTTTTTTTTTTCAAATGAGAAAAGTGTTGTACCACGGTGGCAGTGCCACCACCGTGGTGGTGATTTGGCGGCCCTTGTCAAACAGAGGCTTCAACAACACCTAAATCTATATTTTTTTTAATCTATTTATTTTTCATAGATGTAATCAGCAGCCCCTACACGTGGAAAAAATTGTACATGACAAAATGTGCCCTTATTTTTCATATTTTTAATGTTGTGTTTTATTTTATGAGAAGTGTTTTGGGTGGTGGGCCACATCTGAAAATCCATTTCATTTATTGGTATTTGAGAAGAGTTTTTAGCGTTTAAGAAGTGAAATGGGTTTTCCAAAAGTTTACTAAACAGGCCCTCGGTTTTAAAATTTGAAGTTAATTTTAATTTTATGTAAAAAATGGAAATTTTATAAGGTGAGGCCCAGCGATTTATATTTCCTGCAAGCAATAAGGTTTTGCTATTGTATTATATATTGATCGATTTCATGTTTAACTGAGGCTGTTGAATGCTTAGGAAGTTTATGTCGCAAATTGCCAACATGTATATTTGTTGACTTGCATGCATTCCGCAGCAAACAAAACCATCATATACCAAGTCTAGCGAAAAAAACAAATGATTTCATATCGATCTATTACTTTTAGAAGCTAAACCAGATTATATATCATCAAGTATTTTCTCCCCTAGCTGCAATGGTATTTCAGTATTTGCTTTTTCATGATGTGGGTTCTTCTTTTCAGGGCTTCCGAAGAACCCATTCACGAAATCAATCAGAGCCACGAGCTCTTTATCTTCACTCCGTAGGGAATTTTACCTTCTGCATTGTTATTGTGAGCCTTTTTCTTATGCTAACAAACAATGGAGTTCTAATAGTATTTTTCTTAACATGTTGAACAGGTTTTGACCCATCGGTCAGGCTCCATTGCAATGCTTTCGCTTATATACTCAGAACTCCTGAAAATGCTTCGCTTGTGGGGCCTTGTGAATTTTGATGTAGAGATATTCTTTCCTCATGATCTTCATAGTCTACCCAGAGGCTATGTTAAACAAAAAAGCAAGGAGTCAGATCAGCAACACATAGTTACATCACAAATGCTATTGGTGGAGGTGACTTCAATGTTCTTGCTTGCTTGCATTTTTTTTTTTTTTTTCCCTTCTTTGGTATTCCCTATATTGCTAAGTTTTAATATGTTATAACTGTGTTGCTTATAATAATGCCTTTTATCTGTTACCTTTTAATGGGAAATTGAACAATCTTTTTGCTTAAGGCTTCTCCCTAACTATATTTGTGGTTGCAGCCTCTATATATGTGCCATGTTCTATGGTACATAGGGTTTCGTGTTTTGTAGACTATTTATTACCAAACCAAATATAGGATTTGATGTTTTATGGACAGATTCTTGCACCAAATGCCTCCGCGGCAAGAGGCTACACCACAAAGTCATTCTGTATGTCCTGTAGCACAATTTTGAATATAATCTTACCAGGCCGAAGCCTGCAGATCAAACACCTTCTTACAGTTCTAATTGACATGGCATTCTTGTAGTGTATGGATCATATGTGATGGCATGTTAACAAAAAAAGTTTATGTTTAACCACACATGTTCAAAACTAAGGCAAATATGTAAGGACCAAGCATATTCATAAATTAAATAATAATAATAAAAATAATTATAAAAAAAAAACACACACACTTATGAGCCAAACAAAGGGTTAGTCTTAGATGTGCATGTATGTGAGTGACAAAGCTCTAATGTGATATCATTCAGAACTACACAGATCAGTTCAACTTTTTGTTTTGAGTTTAAAATGAGAGGTTTGAGATAACATATCCACATAATCTTCTTTTAGTACATTAATCCTGCTATATGAAATGTACAGATTTTGAAAAATCTGAAGAATGCTTTCTGGCCATTTCAACATGATCATACCAGGAGTTTATTCTTATGGGCAGCACATGCAGCTAACTGCATCGATAAACCAAATAGTGGTGAAGAAAGGTACTCCAGTTTTCAATTCAATTGCAATGCAATATGTACTTAATTTACACAAATAGGGTGTTCATATCATAATTTTTCCTTTCAGTGGCTTTCAACTTGCATCTGCTAAGGCTGCTCAACATAGGCTAGAACGTGGGGTTTGGACTAGCGTACGTTTTGGGGACATGAGGCGCGCATTATCTAGTATGTACTATATGCAGATTTTACTCCTAGTATCTAGTATATTCTTTTTCTTTCTGCTTTTGAGCCAATGTCACTAGAAAGTAAAATGGATTTGAAGTGTGAGATTTGGCTACTCTAGAAACTTGTTCTTGGGAGGGTAAATGTAGTTTCCCCTTTTTATTATTTGTTAGAATTGGATAGTTGGTTGCTCAATGCATTTATACTCTACAAATGAAGTGTTGGTTTGAGACTTATTATCAATATTAACTACCTTTTAGAAGTCATTAAACTTGAGTGGTGAGACCAGTGACTCGTTAGTCATATGTTTTGGATAAGTGTCAAGATTTTTTTTCTTTCAATGTTAGTAAGATTAGAAATTTAGCATGGTTGAGATGCTAACCTATCTTGAGCTGTTAATGGCTCGCTCTCATTTTGCTTCCTTTAAGATTTTAATGCACAATCCACTTCTGTAATGGAAACATTCAGAAGTGTGCATATTAGCTGGCTTGGGTGCATTCTCAATTTTTAAGAATTGTGTTAGCATATTTTTTTTTATTGGATATGAAAAGTTATATATATTGGAGTCATTTTTGGAAGCTGCCATCACGAGAATTATAACCAAAATGACATCATCTTCTCATATCGCATTGCACTAATGGTCATGATTCAAGACTTTAGCTTACTGTTCCTAGTATGTTGCAAATCAGTGAATGATTACAAACTATCATCAGAGGATAAGATCTTCTCATTTGCCTCTGCACCTATTTATGTGGAAATTCTTGCCATTGTTACAGCATGTGAACGTCTTATACTCCTGGATACTGATGCTAAGGAATTAAGAGATTATAGCATTCTTCTCTACCACTGTGGATTCTATGAGCAATCACTGCAATATCTGAAGTTGTATCAGGAAGCAAAGGCACTATTCTCTATCTGTGACATAACATCTGTATTTACTTTTGAATGAACTAATAGGATTTTACTTAAAACAATTGCAGGATTCCTCCTTACAAAAGCAATTGTCTGATTCACTTAGCATCCTGGAGGAAGATGCTGTAGAGAAATTGATGATTCGCCTCAACCTCATTTCGATGGAGGAAGGTTGGAGCAAGACATCATACTTCAGAAATTATCTTGGTAATAACTCTGAACCATGGTAGTGCCTCCTGTCAATTGACTCACACAGCTAAGAAACCAGATTCAAATTTGGTTCTAGTAAAATGGGAAGAGGGATTGTCTATAGAACATCCTCCATTCAAGCAGAATCCATAAGGGTTGCAATGATTTTTGCTAAAACAGCAGCATTTCTAGATCCTAAGATCTTGGAGCCCTTTGAGTCGATGAGATCGTCGGGCCATTTGGAAGACATCATCAGTCAATTTAGAAGACAAATAATTGGAAGACATTACTCTTGTTGAGTGGATGAAATTATCCATCCAACACAATGTGAGAGTCAAATTTCCATATTATTGATGTGTACACACTGTAAATAAATCTATAAAAAAAAATGTTATATGCTTATGATGAAGTAAAATTTGCATCAAGGGGACGACGTTTTTTCTAAACTGTCTTTCAATTCAGTCTGCTAAATTGACACGTGCTATCGGGTTTTTATTAATATTACTTGTAACTAAATAAAAAATAAAAATAGATATACAACAAATTCGATACAAGCATGACATTAGGGATCTATTTCTTAATGCTTCGTGGAGTTTTTATTTTTTATTTTTTATTCTCTATTTTGAAAAAGTATTAATGAGGCTGATGATGACGAGATACTCTGGTTGATGTTAAGAAATCCATTAATGAGGCCGGTGATGATGATGATAATAATAATAGATAATGATTAAAGAAATAAATAAATAAACTGAAAAGAACCTGACCTCTTTGTCGGCAAAATCTGAGGCAAAATAGATGAAAATTCGTTAAAAATCATTGATAATTCTCTCGTGTTTTTGGCATTTGAAGGTTTTTGATAGGCTGCAAGGACAAAGTATATGATTACACTCGAAACAATTGTGATGAGAAAACGATTAAAATTAATAAAAAATTACCCCCCATCACCCCTTGCACTCTCTCTCTATATTTTTTATTATTTTTTTCTTTTTTAATTATTGATCCAAAATTTTGAGAGTAATTACAAAGCATTGTCATTTTACTTCATGAATTGACAATCTTATTTTTGACCTTATTAAACTATTATTTTATGTTCAAAACTCTCATTCCATCAGTCAAAGGTATTAACTCAGACGGTCAACCTGTCACGTGCGCCTCACATGCCATCTTAAAATTTTCTATCCCATATTTTTTCTCATTAACTATAATGTATTGTCACTTTGCCCACAGTAAAATTATTTATTTATAAGAGTAAAGTGATAATGTATTGTAGTTAATGAAAAAAAAGATAATTACCCTTAAATTTTATAAAATATGTGACTAAGGTAATGTGTCAGTTTTATTAAATACAACGTAGTTATCACCGTGAGTCTTATTGGTTCATAGATGAAGAATCTAATGGAAAGAATCGATGAATGATTTGATAACCTTACAAACAATTTTGATCTATATTAATTAATCATTTTGATTGCCATTTAGTCAATATTTTCCTGTAAAATTGGTAAACACGACAGTTTTTTTTAATTATTATTTAACTTGTCATGAACCTTCACTGTTAAATGATGCATTAAAAATGTGAAACCTTTTTCCCTAAAAGAATGTGCTCCTTATGGACCGATGAAAGGTCATGATAACAATAATAAGATAATCCAAATCCTTCATCATATCCCATCAATACCAAACTTGGCTGGCCTGAGAAAAAAGCAGACTAATCCCATTTAGAAGTCTAGCCTAGCGTTATAGCCCTATAGCCATGTAGGCTGATTAGTCACTAATCTTGACCAATTCAACTAGACTAGGACGGTCCCATACCCTTTCATTTCTGTAGATTTTACAACTTTTTTTTTTTTTTTTTTTTTTTCGGGTTTTTAGAGGCACATCAAACCTTAAAAAGAAAGAACCCTACTGCTGAATACCTAGCCTCGTGGACTGTCTTTGTTTTTTCTTTTTCTTTTTTTTTTAAAAAAAAAAAAAAAATTATTTTATAGCAAACTCATGGATCATGGCCTATCACATAAAATAGAATAAAATGATAATTTTGTGTAAGATATTTGTAAGTTACATAACATAAAGAATTGTGTATGCCTTTTTATTTGGATAAGAGTTTGTGAGAAAATGATTTTTTGTCTAAATAGGAAGCCCGCTCAAGCATAGGGCTCACTTAGACACGAGAGCCTTGTTTAGACCGGGGAGCCCTGTTTGGATAGGGGCCTCCTCTCGTGACTCTAGTTAGAGAATTTGAATCCGTTTGCGAATATATTTTGGAGGGTTTTTTTATTTAAAAAATTGTTTTGAATAATATTTTCTTATTTGAAGTTATTTGTTAACGTCTTTCATTGGAAAATAATAATAATTAAATAATATGAATGTGAGTGAACCAATCAAGTCGAGTTCATGTTCCCTTAGAAGGATTGATTTAACGTTTTAATTTAGGTGTTTTGACAAATTGTGTAGAACATGAACATCCATTAGAAAAGGTAAAAGAAAGGAGAAAAGAAAAAGGGTACCCTATAAGGCTATAATGGCACATCAACATCAAGCCGGTTGGGGCCAAAGAGAGGCTTAACTTTAAGCAGGGCAAGGAGATGTGTAGGCCAGCTATAGGGCAATGTTAGCCTAGGCCAGCTAGGGTATGATCTTCACCTCATCTAGACTAGCTAGCTAGGCTTCTCACACCAAACATCCTTAAATAAAATCTCTTTATGGTGATCTTTTACCTAACAATAATGTCTCCCTGTACATAAATAAAAAAGAAAATGCCATTGCCTCACTCCATCCACCCAAAAATTGGTGGACGTAGAGAAAATGCTTTCCACTATCCAAGTAACAAAACTAGGTCTATCAACATCCTCCCGAACTCGGGTCGATTCAAATTTATCAAGCTGATCGGCTCTTAATAGGGCTTGATTCGAGATCGATAATAATTTGTTTTTTTATTTTAATTCTAATTGAGGTAGGTCAAGCTTCGAAATTCAATTTACAAAAAAATTCGAAGTTTAGTTGTCACTTATTACTCCATTTGTGTCGATTTTGTCGTTGTCTGCCTCTCTCTCAAGTTTTTGTGCTAATTTATTCCATGATCTTCTTGTTACGCTCTCTATATCTCTAAACAAGCTAACTCTGAATAAAGCTCTAAGACATTAATAAATATGGTTACTTTTCAATTTTCTAGTACAACACCATATCATTATTTATTGAGAAAATAGTTTTTTGGCTGAATTCGTTCTTATCGACTAATGGTTATCTAACATCGCCCTATGTCTATGACTCTATGTTTATTTTTTATTTCAAATAAAAAATAAAAAAATACCCTCAAAATACATTAACAAACATACTCAATTATGTTGGTTGAGGGTATTTTTTACTAAAAATAAAAACACTCTTAAAATACATTAACAAACATACTCAATTATATTTGTCTATATTTTTTTACTTGTATGTTTTTAGGTAATAATACAAGGTTAGACAAGAAGAAATAAATATAATGTGAGCAAATATGGACAACCTAAAAAAAAACTTCAGAAAGAAAATAACATGAAATAAGGAAATATTATATCAAACGTCCACTATTTGCATAAGTAGAACTCAAGCCATTATCCAAATTCCAAAACAAAGAATTCAAGGCATTGCCATTCTTATGCAAAACCAAGACCTTTTCAAAAGGAAGGAACTCCAGTACATCAGCTGAAGTGCTAGTACATGTAGCTATGGCTTGCAGGCTGCAGCAGCCTCACCATCAAAGCTTCCACGGTAATAATTCCTCCCCCTCCTCTCTCTCTCTCTGTCTCTCTCTCTTTCTTTTCCTGCGTAACTTCTTCAGTTACTCATAGCTCACATACACCAAAAGATTCTCACATCAGAATTCAGATCACATTCTGATTTCCCTGCAAAAAGATTTTTCCATCCTTTGTTTTTCTCTCTTTTTTGTGAAGTGAAAATAACTTATGGGGTAGTTGTTAATTGTAAATCAGTCCTATTTCAGCAATATCATTTCTGTGATCACAAGACACCACACCAGAAAATTTCCCAGCTGAGCTGATCATATGGGCATGTTGGGCCTCAGAGACCTCTTTCTCATAGCTCCAACCCCTTCCATGCACCAGCAAAACCAACCCATTTCCTCTGATCACCGCCCAAACATTCCTCTGCCTTCCTCTGCCACCCTTGGTGTTGGCCTCGGCATTTTCCCGCTCCTCACTGCCACTCCATGCATAACTCCATCAAACAACAGCGTCGAAAATAATGGTGGCTCTGAGAAAATGGTGGATAGCAGTGGGAGTGGTATGAGGGCGTGCAGGGACTGTGGGAACAGAGCCAAGAAGGATTGCAGTCATAGGAGGTGCAGGACTTGTTGTAAGAGTCGTGGTTATGATTGCTCTACTCACGTGAGGAGCACGTGGGTGCCGGCGTCTCGTCGGCGGGATAGGAAGATGGTGGTGGTTGGCAGCGGCAGCGGTGGTGGTGATGGGTCTTCCGGGTCTTCTGGTGTTAAAAGATCAAGAATTGTGGCGTCACCTCCTCCACCAACTACTGCATCCCATGCTTCTACGTCTAGGAGTGCTGACATCAGTTCTGGCCACCAAGGTACTCTCACTCTTTCTTTCTGTCTCTGATTGTTACAAAGTTGTGTGATGATGGAATGTTGGAAAAGCTGTCTCTCCTTTTACTTTGTTTATGTCTTTTCTCTTTCATTTCAGGGTAGTGGTTCTTAGTCATTAGAGTTAACCCAAATGACTTGGGTTTGTAATAAAAGAAAATTGATTCATTTTCTCTCTCTGAATTATCTGTGTTTGAAAGTGGTTGAAGAATGGAATTGAGACAGAATTGACTTGGTTTTGTTGAACTAAAGATGCAAGCTTTTTTTTCTTTTATACCAACAAATCTCTCCAGAAAGTTAATGCTGGAACAGAGTTGCTAGTGTTAGAACTTAGAATATAAGATATGGTTTCATAATATGTAATAATTCCTTACAGAGTTGATTGTAACCAAATATTCTAATAGCTAGCACAGCAACTCCACAACAACAAAGAAACAACAGCCAAAGGCTATCTGCACAAAACAATGCAGAATCCAAAAACACATAAAGCAGGCACATCACCTACATTTCAAATTTACAAACAGCAATTCCTCAATTCACATCCTCAACAAACTCCATAAACACTAAAAAGATGCAAGCTTTTAAACAAAATGACTTGGTTTTGCTGGATTATAGATTTTAATAAGTTTCTCTCTTTCTCTCTGCCTTAATGATTTCAAACTGGCTGATTAATGGAATTTAGGCACTTGACTGACTTGGGTTTTGATAAACGACAGATGCAAGTTTTAAGAAGTCCTTACCGGGCCAAGTTCGTGCACCGGCAGTTTTTAGGTGTCACAGAGTCACTGCCATTGGTAATGGTGAAGCCGAGTTTGTCTACCAGGCTACTGTGAGTATCAGCGGCCACGTATTCAAAGGGTTTCTCTATGATCAAGGGGTTGATGAGAAAAATGCATTCCCATGTATTTCACAACAGCATCTTGATAGTAGTAGCAGTGGAAGGAATAGGGAGTCCTCTTCTTCTCCAATTGTGGTTCCATCAAGCTGATAATTTCTCACTGGTAAGGCCTAAAGGCACCCTATAGAAATTTCCTCTTGGTAGTAAATTTCATATTAGAGATATATGGAATGATTATTGTGTTTAAGAGTAAAATGATGAACCGTAATGATCAGACGAAGATATCTAATTTTAGAAAGAAAAAAAAAATGGCAATCTGAAGTTATAAGTTCTCTCATAGCTACAATGGAATTCCAGATCAGTATGCAATGCAAACCTCTGGCATTTGTGTGCTCTGCTTCCTAAGAAGTTCAATTTTCTTCTCCCAAATTTGTTGATCATGTGTATTTGGTCTGTAAAAGGATTTGTTGTAAAAAAAAGTGTAGCCAAAGACCAGGAAAATTGAGCTTTAAATACTAGCTACTTGGCATCCAGCTTATTATCAGATTTCATGGGTTTTTTTTTTAATAATTATTTTTCCAATGATGTTAGACTTTAAAGATAGCGTTAATTAGTTTGAAGCGTTCTAAGAAGCATTGAAGGGTCACTGATTCTATGTCAATATGGATCAATGGAGAAAAGGAAAAGCATTGCATCTGTCTTTTTCTAAATCCACCGTGGAAACAGGAAAGTCATTATATTAGTGCACCTAGGCATGACATGATTAATTCAATCTCTCATAGAAACCTTTTGCAGGGCCAATTGTTATTATTCAAGTTTCTAACAAGCTGTTTGTGCATTTTTATACAATCTCTTATTCTAGTTAGATTATAAATTAAATGATTAAAAATTAACCATTTCCTATTAGGATAAGTTGTGATTTAACAATTCTCCCTTGAAATATGTAAATATTAGCCAAAATACTTCCCTCTTTGTAGAGGGTACACATCATTATTTTGATTTATAGACGAGCTCATAGGGTTTGATCTTTTGCCCTATGTGTATTTTTCTTGCAGTAGTTGTGGTTAAGAATTATGCAATTTATATAGTTTCCGTGTGCATTCAGTAATGTTTCCTAGGGCTGCTGCATATAAAATGTGTATAATTTAGTATTTTCCCCCTATCCTATGACCTTAGGCTAACCATCTAAGTTTTAGATATAGGAGAAAAAACAGAAATAATTCATCTTTCTTCTCATGCAGTAATTAACCTTTATTCTTGATAGATCATAGAGCAGTGACCTCTATCTAGCTAGGTGAAAAGGATAATGACATGGGCAACAGCACTATGCAGCTTTTCCCTCCCTTGTTTTTTTTTTTTCTTTCATACAGGGAGGCTTCTCCGCTGCCACGTAAGAAGTTGCATGCAGAAACCATGTAACTGCAGCCTTGCTTTATCATGTAATCATGTCATATGCCTTAACCATACCTTCTTTCTTGTCTATCACATGTTCTTAAGTTTCGAAAACCACAAGAGGATGTTGTGGAGCTTAAGTCTTTTTTTTTTTTTTACTCTTTATATTTGGATAGCTGCATTTGTAGCTCCCTTGCTACTTGATTTTCATGATTTTCTTCTTCTTTTTTCTCTTTCTAACTAAGTGTTTCTCATGTATACCACCTGTATACCCAAGTAGTGCATTTTGCTTTTAATGATATTTCAATTACTTAAAGCAGCATCATGTGAACATTGACTAAAATTTGTTTGTCATATGGCAGGTGATAAATGAGATTCACTTGTGCAGGTTTTGGTTTACTGGACAAGTTGAACATCAGAAGTGGTTGCTGTAACTCATCTTCTAAAGAATATATGTAAATATAGAGCATATAAGAACCTCTCCTGTTAAGTACTTCTGTTAGAAAACAGCATTTTACGTCGGGGTTTCATGGCGACTGTATGTAGTTGTGGAACAAAAACCCTTGTCGTAAATGCTCGATTCGCTTTGAAATTTCCCATTTCTTGGCTGCCAAATCTTTATAGAGCATGCTTCTCAAAGTTCATTTGAATGAAAAAGAATTAGCAGGAGGATCTTCTGAAGTAGATTCCAAGCAGTGAGACAATGCATATATCTAGCCAATGTATTTGATGGTAGTCCAATACATTTCAATCTGGAGGGAGATTGTTTCATGTGAAAACATTTGGCTGCACTACAGAAAATGAAAAATGGTTCAGTCTGCACCTGACATGGGTTATGCTTGTTTTGTGTTCTTTCTTTTTGCCTTTTGTTTTCAAAATAAAAACATTAACGAACAACCTAAAATGTATTTACTCAAAACTATTTTTACTTTTATGTCATATCAGAGTATTTTTTCAAAGTAAAAACAAAAAATACAACCAAAAGACATTAATAAACAAACCTGTCTTAATAAAATTCATCTTATAGAATTCTAAACAGCACAATTGAAGGTTCAAATGATTTCCCTTCCCAAAAAAACAAGAGTGGCACTTCAGAGTAGTAACTGCTCTACAAGAGATGTCACTTCTCCCATACCAAGTTAGCTAAATGAAATGGAAACCTTAAATACTTGTCTTATCTTTTACATCAATAATTGACCACAAAATCAATTTACCAGTTCTATGCATTTGCTTTATGACATATTGGGCACAAAAACAACGTGGTCTCTTTGTATTTAGCTTTGGACATTATGGTTTCCTGCATGTTCATGGTACTTGGACAAACTATTTCCATCATGCTCTTTGACAATTAATGTTGAGATGGTATATAGCCCACCTAAGGTTGTAGGTGGGTAACAATTCAAACAATAAATATAAAAGAGTCTTTATATAACCCACGTGGATTCCACCCATATGAGCGTCGTGAGTTATTTTAGTTATTTCATATTTATTGTTCAAATTACTAGTAATTCAAAAAACAAAATTATTAAAAAAAACTCGATCCACTCTGGACCATAGCCCCCACACATTTGGTGCAATCTTAGGCTGCAATTAGAAAAGACAGCTTTTGGTGTGGTTGGTAGCTGCTCTTAAGGAATTAAGGTTCATGATAGAATGGCAGAATAAGTAGGTCGGCGCATTTAATTTCTTATGGCGTGCACTAATACACAGGCTATATAGAGAGGCTGCCTCAATCCTCATACCATAATTCTACCATTCTATAAGCTCGTACATGAATTAAAATTATTGAAGGGTTTTTTTTTTGGGTTTAAATAGTGTTTTGTTGTGAAATAGAAGTACTAATAATTTTGAGTATTTTGTATTTAAAAAATATTAAATTTTAATCCTTACGTTTCCATACAATTTCAATTTAGTCAATGAGTTTTTAATTTCAACAATGAGGTCCTTAGGTTTTCTCTAGTTTCTTATCTTACAGGTGGCACATCGACGAGTCTGGCCATGCAGAAGTCTGCTTTTTGCTTGTGTAATCATACATAGGCAATCTAAATCATACTAAAGTAACCTTAGATCAGTTCTTTGAACTCATCTGTTAGGTACCTAACCAATACGCCAAAACCTCCAAAGTTGATGAAACTGAGAAAGTTAAGTACTTCAACATATCTCATACTAGGTTGGCACAATCTTTCCCGGCCTACCCTTTTTTATTAGAAAAAAAAAAAAAAAGGTTGGCACAATCTAACGTCTATACTCCAAGTTGGGCCCACTAAGATCGTAACAATCTACCATATTTTCATGCCAATAATTTCTTGCTTGTCTTACAAAAATTGACCTTAGTTAAACACACCCAATCAGATCTAATACCAAGATTAAGAAACTGCATTTTTAATTTTGAATAAAGACTTATATTAAAAAAAAACAAACAAACAAACAAACAAACAAATATTTGCACCACTTGCAACTCACATGTGATGGTCACAAGGCCAAGTTTGACGTAGGGTGCTACTCGAACCAAAAATGGTAGTTCGAAAATACGAGTTGCATTGAGTCATAATTTATAAATGGGATGCTAGTTTGAGAGGGTAAATTCCGGTAAAATGTAATGTACCCATGCAACTATATAACGGTTTCTATATTGGATCCAACACAAAAACTTGTAAAACAAAATTATATTGTTTATCTACTTTGGGTGTGGATTAAGATTGACGTCAGCAATGAATAGTGCAACACGATCCATTTGACCAAATGGCCTGCAATGAAATGTAATGCCAAGAATATGAAAGTACGAAGTTTTATATAGAAAGTACTGAAAAAATAAATAAATAAATAAATAAAAGGTTTGTGACTTCATATTTGGCCTCAAAGAGTGCTACCCCACTACTCCCAGCCTAGACTTTCTTCAAGCCCTTTTCAGGCTACCACCAATAATATTCTTATACACATTCAACCCTCTGTTGATCAACAAAAGGACAAATCATATCACATAGACAAAGAAAACTAAATAGTTGGTCAGTAGTGCTCCCCCATTGTCCCCCTGCTGGGACTTCTTGTGCTTCCATCCCTTTCCTATCAGGCATCACTTTCAGACTCTCAACCTCCATCACTTTCAGACTCTCAACCTCCCTCTCTTTTTTAATAAATAAAAGAAAGTCTCCTTCCTTGCAAAATAAGGGGATATTGCCATATATAGCTTACATAGAATAAGTGACACCAACATCTAGGNCGCGCAAAAATATATAGTTGATCAAAATCTAAAGGTCATATGTGGTCCATCTAAATCTTTGTACAAAAATAACCATTTTGAACTCCTGTACATTTTTATTCAATGCCGAATTCCCAGGCACTCCCCAACTTCTGGGAAAATTGGATACAAAAAGAATCAATTCCAATATAGATTCACCTTTTGTTAATCATATACAATTGGAAGAGGCTGAAGAGCTCTGGTTACAACTTTAATCTATACCTTTACTAGAACATATCATACTTTTGTAACTACAAATTAAAATAAGATGTTGAGGGGAAAGATGCACTGCAGAATTTGCAAGGCATGTATGTCTGGCAGCCACAAAAAAAGCCCTCCAATGACCATGCCAATGGTCAAAATAATCACCTTTTGCTGTTAACTAAAGTCATTTCCTTCAAGACCAACTATACACCAGCCGAAAGTTGAAAATGTGGATCAATCTATAGCTTCAAGTATCTTCTACAAAAACTCTGAAGATGAAATCACGAAACCGTTTCGAGTATTGCTTCGGATCAACAGCAGAGATTGAAGTCGGGTCAAATTGGATTGATTTGTATGCATGCTCAAGCTTTTTGCTAATATCATAGTCTTGCAGTATGTCAATTATGCCAAAGAAAATGGTAACTTCAAATAACTCTCCTGTTGGTTCTCCAACCAGCTGAGGATCCCAGTCACTTCTTCTCACTGTCCGTTCTGCCCGTGCTGACATGTTTATACCTAATTTAATGGACGCCCGCCTGCAGCAAGCAATCAGATAAAATGATAAACACCAAAATTGCTTCTTGATTCTAGGGCTTGGAAATAACTTTAATGTAATCCTATCATATGAATGGTAAACGATTTGGAATTCAGAAAATTCTTGAAGCAGATTCAGGCATAGTGCAGTATAGTGATCAAGTTGGGAAGCCAGCAGATACTCCCAATCAGAGAGGATAAAAGAAAAATTGGATGTGATGGTGGAAAAAGAAATAAATATCTCATTAATCTAGAACAACTTGTAATTGGAAAACCATTTTCCAAAAAAATATAATCTTAAATCAGTGAATAACACAGACTTGAAATATCATGGTAAGCTAGGAACCCTGATAGAAAATTCATGTATAACTTAGGAGTTAGGACTTCTTCAAAAAGATTAGAAATGTAGGCACAATGTTCATGAATTTGACGTTACCGAGTGGGATCAAAAAGAAGCTGATCCATGTCTGTGTTAGAAAGGCGAGGGGCCCCTTCTTTGTCAGAGTCTCCATTTTCTGAAATATAAGTTCATCACTTCAGTAAGAATTCATGCCAAAACCATGAAACCAGAAAGTAATTCCAAATAGGACATAAACAGTAGTAGGAAGGCAACCTCTATATGAAGTTTCTCGAAAGTGAAGACCAACCAATAAACTGTAGTCCATAATCCTCTCCTGTTCAAGAAAGTCACAATCCCTGTCCACTTGCCTGCATGAAGGTACACTTCAGCTCACAAAGAGAAAAAGAAAATAGAACACAAACCACACATCATTCCACAAACTTCCCATATTTTAACTTTCGATTCAGAAAGAAAGACACGCGTGCACAAAGTACACAAGTTTATGAATCTAATAGAAATGAGTGAAGAGGATGGCCATTGCTCAAGCAGATAAAGAACAACAATAAAGTAAAAGCATACATCATTCTATTACTAAAATTTTGACTCCACCCTTCCAAATATATCATACATAAGGACAGTTTCAAATACTAGTAATGAAGAAAGTAGAGAAGAAGAATATGAGAGAAAAAGTGACAAGAATAAAAATTGACCTGCAGAACTCCTGGAACCTAACTTTCTGCAACCTGAATATATAATTGAGATCAAGGTCCTTAAGGGTTGTTGTTGGATCAATTTCTGCCTCAGGTTTATCTGTTGTACGACCGTGGGAAGAACCTTTCAAGTCAAACCGCCTGTGAATTGCATACTCAGAACAGAACAGATTCCCCATTATGACAAATCGAACCTGAAATGCATGAAAGTCAGTGCACCAGTTATTTTTTTTAATGAGAGGTTCTATACACCTTGACATTACCTTCTTCTGGGTAGCCCCTGTCAGTTTGACACAATGAAGACCATAAAACTTCGTGACTAGAGTGTTCTCAAAGGCCCGAACATGATTGTAGTAGGCTGGGAGCATCCGTAGGAGTACCTGTAACATTTTGGCAAGTTATAATCGCATCTAATTCCATAATTCCATAAAGGAGAATATTCAAAATTCAGGTGGTAATTAGGAAAATATCATGCAAAAGTGGCTAGGTCAGAAGGTCAGAAGAAAAAGAAGCTCATGTCACCATTATATTTCAAAAGAATACCAATAAGCTGCAAATAATTCTGGAATCATTAGCACAACTTGATAATTTGAGAATTACTCAACTTTTCTGGATACCAAATAAGAAGTCCAGATATAATTTGGAAAGCTTTTAGAAACTAGAAGTTGATGCAGCACTTGTAATAATACTAAATTAGAATCAGAAGTGGGTTGCAACGGTGTTGATCTCAAATTTGGGTGCAGGAAGCAGAAAAGGAACTCACTTTTACTTCTGCCTTCTTCATGGTTTTTATCATGTATCGGTCATCGTTGGTCAAGTAGAAAAAGCTTCCGCTTTTTCCAGGGGATGAGAGTTCCCGAAGAGCATCATTCCCACATATCGATATCATGTAATCTGCTGGATCCACCTTGAACAATTTCCTGAGAGTCCTGAAAATAAGAATAAAACGGATCATCAGGCCCTGTATGTTTCAAATCCAAATTACAAAAGGCATCTTGATGGTAAGAGTATCATAATTTCTAAGGTTATTGCTGAAGCAATGCATCATATGAGATGAATGAGCAATAGTATCTTAGTCTGCTTTCAGTGATATGACTTCCCACCTTTCAAGTCACTAATGTTATCTGGGAGATTATAGGATATTCTATGAACAGAGTGTCTAGCTCTTTGTGAGGGATAATTGCAGAAATCATATCTGAGAATCCACTTTTGTATAGCACCAAACACAGCCTCTGAAGTTATATAATGAAATCTGACATATAGCCAAAAGCAGACTACCAGTGTAGAAGTAAATCTTTCTAGGTCTGACCTGAAAACAACTGGGCAGTAGTCCTTCCACCTGAAGTCACTTGACTGATGAGGGGGAGTGTGCTTGGATCCTTCTGGTGGAAATTTTGTCCATACTTTCTCCTTTGGATCAAAAGCCGAAGACTTCAAATCAAGGGTTGTCATTGGAGCAGGCCTTCCAACAGAATGTCTGTGCTATGGCACAAAGAATCAGTTATGTGCAATTAAGATTGCAATTCTGGATAAAGATTTTGGAACATTAAGAAGTAAAGTTGGGAATATCATCCATTTTATTGCACTTTGAACATTAAAGAAAATCGAATGCAAACTCTGTTTCAAATGAAAATTCTACCTAGATTTCATAATCTTTTTAAATGACAAGGAGTAGAAGTATAACAACGCCTTAATTTTGGCCTCTATTCTCTTTTATGCCACATTGATCTAACAGACTTGTCCATGAGTGAGACAATCCAAACAACTCTAAAACATAAAAAGATTCCAAAGCTTGTAAATTTTTCCAATATAATATATCAATTTCAGTATACAAGTCATGTTATCAGTAAAAGTTAGATTTTATCATTGTTGTCCCTTCACTTCCGTTCATCCTCTGGAAGCAGTCCTCCAAGTTTCATATGTACGACTAGAAAGGTCAGAGCATTTCTTCAGAACTTTGGCATGCATTACATAGACTGCAAGATCTTTGCTACAAGCTAGATTGGAAGATTGTTGCGAGCTAAAATGGAGGATACTAAAGACATGAATAAACATAATAAATCAGTGGAATCTGAAAAGCATATTATCGAACCTTTGCATCAGAATAATGATTCCTGTGAAAAGATTTGAAAAGTTAAAACCCATTTCATGTCTTCAGTTATGAACCAGATAAAGAAATTGAATCTCTGATACAAAGCACATAAATGCATTGTGTTTCGCAGCTATATAACAATGGGGAAACCCTGACACCATTTCCTCACCCATTGCATTTGAAACTTCTAAATTTAGAGAAACATAATTTGAATGAAAAAATAAATAAAAATACATGGGAAGAAACTAAAAACCTCACCAAAACAAAACAAAATAATGTAAGCAAAAAACAAAAGTCAAGGAAACAACCAACAATTCATTAATACCTGATCCCCAACTGCAGATTGAGCATGAGCTCATAGTTCTTGTGCCCTTTCGATATTGTCAACCCCTGTTTCTTCGCTGGCTTTAGTCTCAGCTGCGGTGTTCCATTCCCTTTGTTAACCGACCCCTCAAGCTGAAGATTCCCCAATCCCTCAAGTCCATTGAAGCTACCATCCTCACCATTCTCCCAACTATAATTACTCACTTTCCCATCCGTGGACGTCCTCTTAGGCTTCACATTCCCATCATATCCTTTCCTACCTATCCCCTCCATCCCTGGCCAATTAAACATCTTCTGAGAAGGAAAAATCAAAACTTTCTCCCCTGGACAAACTTTACAATCATTCAAATCCACTGAAAAAACCTCCTGAGGATCCCAATCCAAGTTCCCATCGGAATTCCCAGGTGGGTAATATGTACCATTCTGATCTTTACCATCCTTACACCACACCCCCACATAGAAACTCCCATCGTCCCACCTAAAAGTTCCATTCCCTTGAGGAAACCCATCTTCCCAAAACCCATCATATCTATTCCCATTGCTCCAAATCATTGTTCCATTCCCATTCATACAGCCACTTCTCCACTGCCCAATATAATGATTCCCATTCTTCCACTGGTATCTGCCATGCCCATTCTGCAATCCACGCCTCCATTCACCCTCATAGTAATCTCCATTGGAAAAGCTATTAGTCCCTCGTCCATGCTTCAAGTTCATCACCCAAGAGCCTTTATATGTGTCTCCAGAAGAGCTCGTATAAGTCCCTTTCCCATCCATGTAGCCACTCTTGAACTCACCCTCATAGGTGGCGCCGGAGGGCCAGCTGAACTTTCCCTTCCCGGCGGTCCTGCCACTGTGCCATTCACCGACGTACATGCAACCATCTGTCCAAAGGTACTTGCCATGGCCGTTTGGGACATTGTCAACCCACTGGCCGGTGTAGAAGTCGCCATTGGAGAGGACTCTCTCATCGTAGACTTGGTCTGGGCCTGGCTCGTCGTCGTCAGCATGTGCCACGGACATGGTTGGCCTTTTCTTGGTAATAGCTTGTGATTTGCGCACTGTTGCTTCCCAGACCTTCACAATGCCAAAGTTTTCTTTGTTCATTCTCTTCCTCTCTCTCTGTCTCTCTCTGCTACATTGTTCTCGTTTCGTAAGGTTCATCCATCAACACCTAAATCAAACTCTCTCTCTCTCTGCTATATTCAGGAGAAGAAAAGACCATTTATTGAAACAAACTCAAAGGGTGCAGAATGGAGGGAACAGAGAAAATGACAGAAACATAAACAGCAACACAAGAACAAAAAATTCGTTTTTGTTTGTTGTGGGTTTTCTGTTTAACTGTTTTTGGATTGGTTTAGTGAAATGGGTTTTCTCAGATTTTGAAAATAAAACAAAAACCAAAAAAAAAAACAAAAAAACAGAGGTGTTAGATTGATGGGAAAAGCAAAAAGGTAGTTGGTGCCAATGACTTCCTTTTTCTTTCTTTGTTTCTGGTCTGAGTGTATTTTTGTTTTCTTTTCCTTTTTTTTCTTCTTTATTTATTTATATTTATTTTTATTTTTATCTTTTTGTCTTTCTCACTTTGGTTTGGTTTGAACAAGAGATTCAACACATTTGTCTTTGATTCCGGATTTTG
The DNA here is from genome assembly GCA_006937295.1 of Carpinus fangiana. Taxonomy (NCBI): domain Eukaryota; kingdom Viridiplantae; phylum Streptophyta; class Magnoliopsida; order Fagales; family Betulaceae; genus Carpinus; species Carpinus fangiana. The sequence goes on from CM017324.1 coordinate 27,633,370, forward strand.
CTCCTACAACAACTAAAACTCCAAACAGTTGGAGGGAGGAGAGAAATGCTGGCTGTGAGGATGATGTGCTTCCCATTTTTAGTGTCTCAAAGAGCCTAAACACCAATTATTTTACTATTTGTTTTGTCAATACCAGATTTTGCCTTAATAAAACCTTTTCCTTTTCTAATTATGTCCTTGCATTTACACTTAATTCCACATACTTCCAACTCCTTTCAAGATTTTCTAGTTTGGCACTGCCAATGACCCTTTCTCTTCCTTTTGGTCACATCTTTAAAGAGTTTGAGTTTGGCTTACTTCCATGTTAATTACAAGATTGGGATAGAACGCCAATTATTTTTTTTATTGGAGACAATCTTTACCGTTAATTTTTGAACATATGGCCTTCTGTAATTTTTTCATTGGACGTAAGTCAAAACTCTTTTTAAATCCTATCATTTGAAGGAAAAAAAAAAAAAAAAGGCAAATTTTAGCCAAGTTATTGATTTGTCAAGAAGATAGGATTTCAACTAAAATTAGCCAAGCTATTTTAATCATGGGTTGAAATCCTATGATTATTGGATAAATGTTTCTTTAAGCAATAATTAGCAAATATATATTTTGAACCACTTATGGATATAGCTTTTCGTTAAAGAAGGTTCATTTTCAACTATATTAGTATTTTCATTTTTTATCCTATGGTCATGTTCTTTCATTTTTTTTGTTTGTTTCCCTTATATTATTTTTATTCAAAGTAATTACTTCTCTTTTGTAAATTTTACATTAAAAGAATTGATAGAATTGTCTTTTTCTGCGGTATATGTTTTCCGATTCCAATGAAACCTTAAAAACCAATTTCATCCATTAATTAAACATGTAAACATAAAAAATTAATTACTCAATGAACAACAACACAAACTAAAAAATAATTAGCTAAAAACCCGGCACATGGTGCAGGCTCTAAACTAGTTTTTTTTAAATTTGAGATTTTCAAATTTATAAATTTCAGTTGTTCATTTAATCTAAGCGTCTAAAATAAGTTATATTTCAGCATTTAATGATAAAGCTACTATCAAGGAATTTAATAAGCCATGTTTCCTCATTAAATGCTGAAACATGGCTTATTTTAGATGCTTAAATGATATAAACAGTTGAAATTTATAAATTTGAGAATCTCAAAATTTAAAAAAATTATAAGGAATCTCAATCTGTAGGGGATGGGGTAGTTTGTTAACGTGTTTTGAGGGGTTTTTTTTTTTTAGGGCCATGCCACAAATGTGAAAACAGTTTTAAGTGTTTTGTGTTTTAGATTGTTTGTTAATGCTTTTGTTTTAAAAATAGAAAAGAAAGAAAGAATAAGAGAATTATAACAAACGAAACATTGTTTTTTTCCTTTCTTTCTAAATTTAGTTGGAAACAATTATTTCAATCCAATCTATTAATTAACTGACATTTATCCATAAAAGCATCCCATGCTCTAATAAAAATGCATATAAAAACTAAAATATATGTAAAAATTTTAAAGACAGATATCAATTTCACATAATAAATTTAAAAATCTTCTTTTAACCCAATTATTATTATTTATTAATTAAAAAAAAAAATACTTTGCTAGAAGTAGAAGAGAACCTAATGTGCAAATAAGGATAAAAATAGGGCAGAAATGAAAGAAAAGTCGAATTTTGTGGGGGATATGTTTAAAATGGAGGGCTTGTATCAATTAAGAGCAAAGCGCGTGAACTAGTCCCGATCGTGCAGCCTGCTAATCCCCAGACAAGGTCAAACCTCAACACTTAAATCCGATTGGCCCACAGAAGGTTTTTCTTGGTTGGATGTAAAGGCGACACGTGTCACTCTTACTGACAATCTACTGATTAAGGCATGATGATGATGGGTCATAGAAAAGCAAATCTCTCTTGTCAATATATTCCCTCTCTTCTAGATTTGTTTATTTCTCCTCTTAAAAGTGAACATTCTCTTATCTATCTCATTTTTGTCTTTAGGGCTTTTTAGTAGAAAAACAAATCAAAGAAAAACAGAAAGTCTTTGGAACCAATCTACTATCATGAGACCTCATAGTAATTGTGGTGATCAACTCTCATCCCCCACAAAAAGGAGTAGAAACTAGAAATGGTCAAAGACTTTTTTCGAGTTGCCCGCGAAAAAAACTTTTCGATGCTTAAATTAGAATAAACAGCATCAATATTGCTATAAAGAAAAAGAAGCTCTAAGTGTTTTAACTTTTAAGTAAATATTTGATATTTGAGAGAATGATTGCGTAATCGTATCTAAAATTGTCGCACATGAGACTCTCCTTATGTGAAGCATCGACTAATGAAGATATGACCTTCGTCATGTGTTGTTCGCTGATGCGGTACAATCTTGGCTAAGCATTGGACCTGGCTCTTCTCCATTTGGAGAGGAGCCGATTAGTGTAAAAATAAGGACATTATTATCTTTCTTCATCTCCATTAATTTTTTTTTTTACCCTTATTTTTACACTAACTGGCTCCTCTTCATTTCAAAGGAAATGGAGAGGATCCTTCTCCCTAAGCATTTGGTTGAATTCTTCTTTATTTTGGTAGGTGATGGGCGTAGCCAAATTCCGTGTTAAGTTCTTTGCTTGCTGGCAGGTTATGGCCTCAGCCAAATTCTTCGTCTAAAATCACAGGGTATGTAGAATGAAAACGTAGGGTGGTTTTTCTCAGCTCCACAATCCCATAGCTCTCGAAGCAATTGCTGCATAGACACGTCAGCATCCATAGTCCAACTAGGATTCGTGGTTTGGACTTTATTATCCCGACCTATATCATAAGCTCCCAAGTCTACACTAACAATCTGGGTTAGCTTAGTAATTATGTGATCTATCATAATTTAATTCGAGTACAGTCCAATTAGGTCAAACTCTAAAACTGATGAGATTCAACCATACAATTCAAAGCTATATATATATCCCTTAAATTTATTTTTAATTTTTGACTTGCAAAAAAGTAAATAATTTGTATATAAATAAGTGTAGAACTCACATCTTTTTTCTAAAATGACGTAATATTTTCAACATATCTTAACATCATGAATAAAGTTCAAATAAAAATATATGGAGTAATTACCTTTTGCCTTATGAAGTATAGCGTCTTGGCACTTGACCCCATCAAACTATTAACTCATGACATTTTTCTCCCTTTTGTCAGTCAAGGGTTAAAACTAACGGTTAACGGAGAGTTTTTTTTTTTTTTTCCTATTTTTGCCCCCACTTCAAGTCACTAAAATGACACTTATACCCTCCTAAAATGGGGGCAAAATGGAAAAAAATTCTCTCTCCGTTGACCGTCCCTTTGACTGACAAAATGGAAGAAAGTGTCATAAGATAGTAGTTTGATAAGGTCAAGTATCATAATTGATAGTTCATAAAGGAAAAGTGTCAAGGTAATAGGGTCAAGTGTCATAGTCGGTAGTTCACGAGGGAAAAGTGTCAAGGCGCTGTAGTTCATGGGGGTAAAAGGTAATTACCCCAAAATATAATCATGTAGAAGATGTGACATTTGCATTTTTCAAATTTGTTTAAATATCTAATAAAAAATCAAACATCAATGCAATATTCTAAGATCATCATATTTTAATTGAATTTGAAAATTGGTATGAATTATTAGATTCAAAACACAATGCATGAGAACACCCTCATTCTATGATTTCTATCTTTTTTTTTTTTTTTTAGCATTTGAATATTTTTGGGTCCCCAACCCAAAAAGAAGGTTATTTATTATTATTATTATTCACTTTAATTTGAGGTTGATGGGCATCTTCCCAATGTTCAGTGGATAATATTCATACACCTCAAAGAAGGCTGCACAACCCAACTGAACTGAAAACAACTTTTCTGTTTTAATAATCGACTTCAACAACCTTTACTTGTAGGAGAAGTTGGTGGCATGATTGACATTCCCACAAATTTGTTGTCTAAATTGTAATTTGGGCAAAATATGTTGCGAGAAAGTTTATACCAGATTTACCGTGTGCTGCTCCTTAACATTCAGTTTATGATAAACTTAAAATAAAAATTGTAATATCCTTGTCATCCCTCTTATATCGACTTAAAATGACTCTTTTGTTTAAATATTGTGCACCCTTGAGCTGGTAATGCATGAAATTCATTTAATTAGATCATTCTGGTGAACTTCTATAAGCAATAAATCTATTTCTTATGTGATGTTAAAAATTTCAACCGAACCCGCTTCAATAAGGACGGGATAACAAAGTAGCATATATGAATAGTTATTTCATTCCAAATCTATTTACGCATGGATTTAAATTCCCAACAAATATGAGAAGATTCTCCTGAAAAACCTATCCCATCCAAATAAGAAAGAGTGGGTTGCTCGAATTAAATCTTTATCCATTCATAAATGCCAAACGTGCTATTGGAAAATGACATGCACATGAAAATGCCAAAAAGGCACTTCCTTCCATTTGAGGTTGTATGCTAAACCGCGTGTCAATCTTAAAAACCATAAGGGTATATGGCATGGAAACTTGGGAAGGACCCAAATAAATAAATTCTAAATATGTGGTCTTTGTTATAGGTGTGCTTTGGAGAGACATGGGGCTCAAATTGTCAACATAAACGCAGGCAATTGTTGCTGATTGGGATCACACATTGGCCACCATGTTTGGGGATGGTCTCCTGTTGGGGTTGCTGCAGTCAGAGACAAATTAGTGTTTTGTCTCCTCTAATTTTCATAGCCACAATTGACGTACACCTAGCCTAGAGACCCAACACCCCCAAAGCCAGGAATTTGAGATTCATTTGTGTGACAAAAATCTTCTTCTACTTCTTCTGAATTTAATGTCTCTTTACATCATGCATTCGTAAAGAAGAAGAAAAAAAGACGCACTTGCTTGTATCTACCTAGCTATAGCATGATTTGATACCACCAAATTTGATCAATATATTTCCAGATATATATGGCTCCAAAAAGGATTGGGATTCAGTTCAATATCATACCATATCTTTTATTTGAACCGTTCGTTTTAAATGAATGGTCTGAAGTATAATAACAAATAATGAAAATGGTAACTTGTAGGGACTAAGATCCTCTCCGGTTTGTTTGGACCGGAGGGGATCCAGTCCCTTACAATGCAGGGGCATTATTGTCCATCAAAATTTTTTTGGACAATAATGCCCCTGCATTATAAAGGACTGGAGAGTATCATTCTCCGACTTGTAGGGCAAAAGTGCTATTGAAGTGGCCGAACCGTCTCTTTACAGCCAGGGGAGATGATTTGCCCCACTTCTTAGATTAGTCATTTGGGTAGCTAAATCACCTCGTTACCACCCTTTTGGATGGTCTAGTCGTATGTTCTAATTGAGGCGTCTCAATGATGACTTATTACAATTGTGTTGATAAATATACTATGAGATATAAGATTTAGAACGACTTATGAGAAAGAATTTGATAAATTTATAGCCTAGAAAAAATTTGATTAGGTATTTGTGGAAGAAGATATGGTATTTCTGACAAAAATTCGGTTGTGCACTTTGTCTGACAAGAAAGAATACGAATTCTGGCATGGAAGTAGGGTTGTGGAGACTGCACTAACACTTGCTGACATTGTGCCAAGCACAGATTTCATGCTTGTCAAAGCAATGATGATGATATTCCCATATTATGCATATCTCCTCTTATCTGTGTTCTCCAAACAGCATTATATACTCTGAGTGATGGTACAATCATACAAGATTGGACTGTCGGAGGAATTGAATATATGCCATCTGCTATGCTCGCATAAGTTTAAAGGACACAATTTTCCAAAAAAAAAAAACAAAAACAAAAGAATGATGAAAAGACGCTTTTGCCCTTCAAAATTTAAGAACATGCTCTTCTATAGTTCGAATTAGGATCATCTCATTTAAAAATCCCTCAATTTCTTCTATTTAGTGCATTTTGAAGGATAGTGCTATCCAAAATTTTTTCCTATAATTCAAAATGATCTAGAGAGAATTCAATTATGTAAATTCATGCAACGGATCATAAATGTGTCTTACTCATTTGGGATCAATAAGGAGAACATAAAATAAAGAGTAGCATCTCTCCTCCTAGATCAAATAAGGTGCAATGTGCTGTCAATAGTTCATGTAATCGGTTAGTTCATGCAAAAGGACACTTAGGTCCCACTTATTCGGAGAGAGAGTTTGAACACTTATTCAAACTGTTCGAACACGTCTAAACAATACGCTAAATAACCTCTCATTTTTGCAATGATTCACAATGTGTCTTACTCAATTTGAATTAATAAGAAGAAATATATAATCGTTTCCACCAAGGGGTTGAGAAAAGAGTAGCCGCTCCTCCTAGATCTCGATAAGGTGCATGTAACACGAGTAATTCATGTGAAATGACACTTATGCCCTCTACGCGCAATATAGCATTTCATTGTACCCTTCCTCTGTTTTTTTTTAAAAAAAAATTTAATTTTTTTTTTTTTTGGGGGGGTTTCTTTATGGATGGGATGTTTGAAGCCCTTTGAAGCAACCCCACAATTCCTGACAAGGTACAAACCCCCCATCCCCCATTGCCGAGAAATCTCTTTTGAAGTGATCCTAAAAAAGGGTAATCACATTCACAGGCTTTAGCTATTTTGGAGTGATCCCTCCTGAGAAAATTAACTTAAAATGAAGAGACAATCAAATCAATTCCTTAGATTCTTAAAATCATGGAGATTCCAACTTCGAGTGTACCACTAAAGTAAGCTGACAAACACATCTTATTGAAACTAGTCACAATAAAGAACATTATTTAGGCCTCTGAAAAATTGCACAATATTATAATATCAATTTGAATCTTCTATAATCCTCTTTTGAAGAAGAAAAAAAGAAAGAAAAAAAAAAGCAAGAATTCACTGTTTGAATTTAAATAATGTTGTGACATTATGTATATCGTTATATACACTAACTTTAAATTTTGACCATAAAATAAATACTATCAATTTCATGTAGAATGAAACCCATTGCTTGAATAGGCAGAGCTTTCTCTCATATAGACAAAGATCTCCAATAATTTTATTATTTGAAAAGAGTTTTGGAGAAATTTCGTTTTAAACCCCTGAACTGTTGCACGTTTTGAGAAGACCCTTCCAAAATTTAAGAACTTTTAATTTACACCTCCGAACTTTCAATTTCAATCAATTTACCCCCTCTGTTAGTTTTAGCGGTTAACTTCTAACGAAAATGCTTAAAAAGACCACATTTCTTTGATTTTCGTTTTTTTAAAGAAGAAAAAAAAGAAGAAGAGGAAACTAATAGTAAATTTGGAATTTTATAAAAAAGTTAGGGGTATAAATGTCATTTTATCACTTTTAACATTTAAAATCTGACGGAAGTGGGCTAAATTGATTGAAATTGAAAGTCCAAGAATGTATATTGAAATTTTTTGAATTTTGAAAAATCTTCTTAAAATGTGCGATAGTTCAAGAATCTAAAATAAAATTTTAGTTCAAGAATCTAAAATAAAGTTTTCTTGAATACTTGAATATCCCATAAAATACTCAATCACATATTTATGCAATCCTGTGAATTCAAATCACATCTCATTTGCCTCAAGAAAAACACACATACACTTACACACATTTGGGTGGGGGGGATTTATGATTATGACACAGACTGGGAACTGTGTACTTGGGATAATAAGGGTTGAAAGCAAAGTTTCAAGACAGAGGGTGCTGACAAGCTTCATCAAATTTGGAAACCCCAATCCCTTTCCATTCTCCCCACTGCACTGTTTGCTCTGTCTTTTACCAGCTTGCATGCTATCATTGATTATGAGACTCAAAAAATATGTAAACCAGTTCCCAATGCACCACCACTTTTCAGCTCAGCAGCTCAGTTGCTCAGGCTTTAGGCGGCGCAGCAGCTCTCTATGCTCAGTTGCTCAAGTAATGGAGGGGTATGGCTGATATGTGATAGGAATCACACAAGGAGGTGAAAGTTGATGATATGGATCAAAACTCAAAAGTAAAAGTAACTACTGCCACACTCTATTATGACACTTTATCTACTTTGTGACTTGTGAGCCTTGCATTTATAGCTCTCCACCCTTTTCCATTTGGGTCTTGAACTTTCACTTACACAGTAAATGGTCCATCAAAAGTACTAGAATTATATCAACACAAGGTTTTGGGTTTTTACTTGTTAAGACTCTAAACCTTTTCCATTTGGGTGTTTGAACTTTCACATACACAGCAAATGGTCCATCAAAAGTATATGAATTACATCAACACAAGGTTTTGGGTTTTTACTCGTTACAAGTACGCTTATTAGGACTCTAAACCTTAACAATTCTTTACTGCACGTTACAAACTCTTCTACTTCAAGTGATTTATATCTCATGTAACTCATTATTATTATTATTATAACTCTTATGACTTTTGTTTAAGCCTTCTGACTCTTCTTATCCTCCGAGAATTATATTTTGATAAAAAGTTTTGGTACATTGAGGATCGATCTCTTTTTACAAATCCGATGACACAATTACAATTGCTCACCTAATTCAACTTTGAAATTGCATTACTAGTTGCCAAATAATAGAACACTAGAATCATGGAGAAAGCAAGCCTTAATTGAAAGCTAATTAAGGCCTGCAAGGCACTTTTTAGCTATATTAGCAGCTATGGTAAATAATAGCAATGAGAGTAAAAGCCTCTTTGATTATGGGTTAAGTTTAAAAAGTGTTTTTAGTGCATAAAAATACATGCCAAGCAAAAATAGACATGTTGGGTAAAAGAACACTTTTTTACTCTAAAAAAGCTCTAAAATTGAGCTTTGGAAAAGTTTGCAAATGAGGTTTTTGCGAAAAACGCTCTTTCGAGCTTTTTCTATGGACAAAAGTTTTATTTTCTATCACAATCTTATACAAGCTCTAAACCAATAATGAAACCAAGGTTTCTTAGGTTAAAAAAAAAAATCATGTCTTTGTCAAGAGTAATGCTATTTTTTACACCAATTTCACATTGGCTAACATAGTGTGTTTTAAGTGACTTTTTATGTCAAGAGTCACTTAAAAGACAAGAAAGGAAAAGTCACTTCAAACATGCCACATCAACCAATGTGAAATAAATATAATAAATAAGTGTGAAAAATAGTATGATCTTCCAATTCAATCTATTAATTAAACTGATATCTATCCTTAAAGTATGTGATTCTATCATGTATTTTTAATAGAACTAAGAAAACATTTGAACATGTTTTTAGAGTTTTTGAATTGCATTTTAAAAATAAATATAAGAATTACACGCTTTAAAAATAAATGTTAATTTAATAGATTTAGTTGAAATAATTCACTTTATTTATGAGTAAACTAACCTTTTAACAAATCTCTCGTGAGTTCAACAACTCAACGGTATCTTACCCACATTGGGGTGTGCCCAGTCCATTGACTCCCATGTCAATCGGGCCAATCTTGGCCCACTATAGTTTGATATTCCGTAATAGAATTTTGGATATAAATAAATGATAAATGTTAAAAGCCCAATTATTTTGCCCAACAAATATCCAACTTTTGCCTTCTTTTGTAATTTTAAAAAATGAAAAAAAAAATGAAAAAAAATGTTTGAAGCAATAGTATCTATTTTTAGTCCTTTTTTTAAAAAAAAAAAAATGGTATTTTTTTATTATTTATAATAATGACTTTTTTTTAGTTGAGTTTCTATTATCCCTCTATTCCTCATGGGCCTTCACCAAGGTCGAGACAAGATATAGCTAACACGCCTTCAAATTGCTCCACATGGCTTTGATTATGCAGCTCCTTTAAACCAAAAGTAATGCTACACACACCCATTTCAATGGTACTCTCGTTCTTACTCCTTAACGTGACTTTTAAAATCATACTTGAATTTGAGATGTATTATATATATATAATATATATATAGCATTTCGCTTGAACAAAAAGAAATTTTGCAGACAAACAAACAGAAACAGGAACATTTTATTAGCAAACACACATACGAAACAAAGATGCATGAAAACGAGTCGAGCTGAAGAATCACATTTGTTCTTTCTGTTTAGACTGTTTGATATATATGTGTGTGTGTGTCAGTGGTTGGGTTGGAGACGCAAAGTGAATACATGCAAAGCAAGTAGAAGTTCCTTCAGTCTCTGTTTGGCCTCTACATTGATCAAGTTTCCATCTCCATCAAACTTTTTGGGAGATTCGAATGCGTTCAAGTAAAACAAGGGTTTATTGACGAAGTGAAGATCAAGAAAAACTCCAACTTGTCAAAGATGATGCTGCGCTTGTGCCCCGCCGCCCTTCCCTCCGCTACTTACGACGGCAGCAGCCTTGTCTGCCCACACATTTGGCGGTCTAGATGCCCAGTCCAAAGCATTCTTCAGAGGTGCTAGTTAGGTACCCAAAATATACATGCATGCAAAATCAATTTAGTATGTCAATATATTATCACCCTTGGTTGTTTCAAAAATTTATAAACCGATAAAAAATGATTAATTTAATCACCTTATAACACTCACGGTACCCCTCGATCGCATGGAATAATTAATAGAGGAAAAAAATGTGGAGTTATTGTTTGAATTCATAATTACCATTGTAATATCATGTTTAATCGCCGATTATTTGATAAGAAATGACAAATTATAAAATCTATTCTTTTTCTTGAAACCTAATTTAAATTACATGTTGCATGTCAAATCACTAATTACATTATTTTTACTCACCATATATAAAACTTCATCTCAAGTGGAATAATTAATGGAGGGCAAACTGTGGAATCAGTGTTCGAATTCATAATCTTTGTTATAATAGTTTGATATTATGTTAAATTATCAATTATCCTAAAAGTTTAAATAGATAAAAAAAAAATGATGAATCTAATTATTTAATTAATACTTTAACATTGTATATATAAATTAAATAAGCCTCAAATTTGTCTACAATGGGTAGTTTAATCTGTTGGAGATCACGTCTCAAGAAGCAAAGATCATTAGATCAAATCCTTCTATCAATTTTTCCTCTTCTTGTGTGGACATATAAAATAAAAAATTAAAAAAAAAATCATCGTATTTTTACGAAGAATACGATTGGATCCAATAAATATTCTAAATATACATAGCAAAGTAATTAAACCGTTTCAAGCAATAATATTTCAATTATTTCTTCCAATTGGATCAAGAGCAAGAATGATCCTCCTTTGCAACCCGTTCCCTCATCGATTAAAAAAAAAAAAAAACAGTTCTTCGAGTGCTAATTAAACTTACAAAAGTTAGCCTTGTATATTAGAGAACGAGGAAAGGAGGGTACCGGTGAGGGATAAATTATACTCAGGCGAAGCAAATAGAAGGCTATCAACTTCTTTTATTTTCCGCCGGAAGGCTTCAACCGCCGGTGGAAAAGTTCCCTGGCCTTCAAGATCAGTGTTTAGCATCGGCAGCTGCTCGATCTCTATGTACTCTATTTGCATGCCTTCGATTGACTCCTCACATAGCTGGATTGCTACAACGGACACACAGAGATAGAAGACTGTCAACAAAATTCAAATGAAAATAAATATTTTCTAATTGATTATTCTTATAAGGATACCACTGTTTAAAAATAAAAAATAAAAATAAAAATAAAAAGAAAGAAAAAAGAGAAAAGAATTTGTTGCCAGACTGACCCACAGCTTAGCCTTACGAGTTACGAGCGTGTGCATATCTTCGAGGCGATCCTAATGACGTGTGGCACGATGATCTTAATTCAAGTTGGTTTGCTTGCTAATTGGGGATACTAAATTAACTTCCTTAAAAAGGTGTCGTAATTCAGTGGTCAATATTGGAGGACAAACAAACTTGAATCACTTCGTACCATTAGTCGACATAATCGCATCAAAGTTTTGCACACGCTCGTAACCGGAGCGTTTGGGTCAAGCCAGGAGTGGGGTCCCTTTTTTTATAACCACAAACCCTAATAGAAGAGGTAACAATGCAAACTTTTAGTTTTGTATTAATTTTTTACTAATCCTTTTAGTTTGAGAACAAAAAAACAGAAGACACAGAGAAGACAAAGTACCAGCACGAATGAGGCCTCGGTGTTTGGAACTTTTACGAAGAGACCCAGATAGAGCTGCCACTCTGATTACAGGTTTTAATGCCTCTTGTGCCATCGATCTCCCTCTTTCTCTCTGCAATTGCAATGCAATTTTTCTCTTTATATTTTCTGTTGTCTCTGTGAATTGATTGCAATGCATACCAAATTTCTAGGAAATTAACCTGTAGCGAATACTAGGAATACTGTGTCTTCCAAAATAGAAGAGTCACATGAAAGCTAGGAACCGTTGGATCATGATCGGATGGTTATAAACTCATGTAGACATGTTTATGAATTGATTAATGTGAAAGGTCAAAGCATAGTATGAAATGGAATTCTAGAAAATGACAATTAAGAAAAAAATTGTAACGTGTGAGATGGGAGACAAAAGTAGACGGAGACGGAAATAGAAATTCTTATAAAATAAACAAAAATATGAAGACAACAACTTTGTAACCTAATGTCTTGCGTATTGAAACTTCTCTTCTCCTTGTATTTTTTTTTTTTTTCCAAGTTTTTTGGCGTTTCTAGAATTTTCTTTTCACAATTTTTTTTTTCTTCTTAATTTATTTTTTGCAATATTCCTTCAATTAATGTTTGAGGTTGTAGTGTTTGCCCTCTCCATTTTTTTTTTTTTGAGGGGGGGCGGCGGGGGTGGGGTGGGGTTGCTGAAGAAGGATATTGCAATCCCAATAATTAAAACATTGGGAGGACATTAAGGAAAAAAAAAACAAAAAGTATAGTTAGAGGAGGGTAAATATAATAACCCACATTATATTGCTTAATGATAAAATTAAGTCAACTTATTTAAATACTCATAAAAAAATTAAATTAATTTTGGACAATATCATGCATGATATATTATTAGAGCCGTAAGTGAGTAGAGCTACTAGTGAACATGCTTGGGCTCAATTCGGATTAGCTTGACTCAGGATCGGTTCGTTTATTAAATGAACTAAGCTTGAACATATTGTGAAGCTCATTTATTAAACAAATAGAGCGTGACAAGTCTCATGAGTTTCGCCACATGGGCCACAACCAAGTCTCAACTAATATCACAAACCAAAAAGAAATATAATTGATTTGTCTCTTTTTACAAGTCTGATGACACGATTAGAATTGGTCACCTAATTCAACTTTGAAATTGCATTACTAGTTGCCAAATAATAGAACCCTATAATCATGCAGAAAGCAAGCCTTAATGAAGGCTACCTTTGTGAAATTAATGCCCCCAAAACACTTTGAGCATATATTAGCAATAGCAGCTATGGTAAATAATAATAACAATTTACTAATGGTAGCAATGACAGTAAGAGTGGGGAGGTTTGGATTGTATTAAGAAGTTTAAAAAGTAATTGTAGTACATAAAAAGACGTGCCAAACAAAAATAGATATATTTGATAGAATAAATTTTTTTTAAAAAAAATTGCTCTCAAAAAGCTCAAAATTTGCGTTTTGGAAATGCTTGAAAATAAAGTTTTTGCGTAAAAACTCTTTCAAGCTTTTTTATAGATTAAAGCTCTAATTTCCAACACAATTCTAAACAAGTTCTAATAATACTACCAATTAAGAAACCAATGCTTTCAAGCTTTTTTATAGATTAAAGCTCTAATTTCCAACACAATTCTAAACAAGTTCTAATAATACTACCAATTAAGAAACCAATGTTTGTTCTCTTCTTTTTTTTTTTTTTGGGGGGGGGGGGGGGGAACAAAAAAAAAAATCATGCTTTTATCTAGAGTTTCACATTGGCTGACGTAGCGTGTTTTAAATGGCTTCCTATGCCAATCACTTAAAACAAGCCACATCAGACGGTGTAAAATAAATGTGATAAATGAATATGAAGAATAACATGACTCTTTACTCAAATGACTACTCTTTCTTTTTTTTTTTTTCAAATTGAATTAGAGAAAATTCGTCTAGTTCAGTCTATTAAAATAACATCTATTATTAGAGTATGTGATTTTCACATGAATTTTTAATAGAGCTAACAAAACATTATAACATGTCTTTAAAGTTTTTGATTCTTACATGCAATTTTAAAATACATATAAAAAGTATATGCTCTAAAAACAAATATCAATTTAATGGATTGAGGGAAAAGAATTCACTCTATGAGAAAACTAACCTTTCAACAAATCTCCACATTGTCCAGTCAATTGACTTCGGCCCATTTCAACCGGGGCCAAATCCGTAATAGATTTTGGATATAAATAAGTACAAGTTAATAGGGTGGGCCCATGGGTCAATCTGGTCTAGAATTCAAAATGAGATTGAAACCCCCAAAGAAGTTGGACCTGGATTCCGAAAAGAGTTAGTTCTTGTATTTTGCCATTCTTTTTAATAGAATCGACTCCTCTCTGGTTCAAATGAACCGAAAATAATCCAAATTCAAAAAAGCCGTAATTATATCACAAATTTTTTATTATAAATTAGTGCGATCCTATAAATTTTCATTTATTCTAAGTTAAACCCTATTTGAAAGAAAACCTTGTCGTATTCCTCATTGGCCTTCATCAATGCTTGGACAAGATAAAGCTAACATGCCCTCAAATTGCTCCACATGGCTTTGATTACGTAGCATCTTTAAACAAAGAGCAATGTTATACACACACCGTGACACCCCCGCTTCTATATTCTCATTCTCACTCTTTAACGTTACTTTTAAAACGATTACCATTGAATTTGTGATGAATTATTATTAAATTATAATCCTATTTTAATTTTAAAAGACACGATAAAGTTTACGAGTGAAAGCATAAAAACGAGAATGCGTATAGCATTTCTCTTTGGACAAAAGAAATTGTGCTGACAAAAAACAGGAAAACAGGAATATTTTACTAACAAACACACATACAAACATAATCGACATCAGAATATCCAAATACATCATGTGTCAAATGACAAGCGTGTTAGGACAAAATCACTAGTGCCCTTACACAATAATTTTCTAGGGACTTAGACTTGGAAGGCATCACCCTTCACAATAGGAGTGTTTTTTAAGGACATGAACGCTATTATTAAGTGTAACACATGCAAGCTATTGTGTGGGACAAATTTTTCCCAAACGAAAAAGGCATCATGGACCACATCAAAAACTCCCAACAATAGTGTTATTATAAGAGACAACCAATCGCTGCCCTCGGCTGTTGGGACACATGAAGTTGACAATTCAACAATATATAATTGAGCTTTGAGCTTTGAATTTGGAGAGAGTTGGGGGGGTGGTCCAATCTTTTGTGACAGAAGATGAAAATGATGACAACATTTTCAATGCACTGTACATTGGTCACCCTCTGGCCCGACAGTGAAGATAATAATTGGTCGAATACTATAAATATGTATATCCGATGATGATTTTCATGGCCATTTTAAGAAGTGAGCAATATACACTTAGAAGTATGTATAGCATTTCACTTATAATAACTGAGGCAATTAAGTGGGATTGGAGTTAACAATCAGAGACAAAAATCCTCCCAATTTCAAATGAAATTGATAGTATTCATAGATCATGGCCAAGTAATACCACGTACATACCATCTTTCCATCCACATGAAATAAGAAAAGAAATGATTTTCCATTACATAGTAAGAAGGGATGGAATGATTTTATATTATTTAATTTTTATTTTAAAGACGTGCTAACATTGACTTATATACACCGTTAGGATTTGAGCATTATTGATTGATCATTTTAGGACACCGATTGATCATTCTACACAAAATTTTCCTAAGTGTCCAAAAATTATATTTTCTCTCATTTGTAACCTAGGACTAATTCCAAACATACTTTAACTAAATTAGAACACTCTAACCCTACTCTTAGAGCCCAATATTACAAAGGTGATCCTGTTTTACCTCGACAATTGTCTTTATGAACTTATTAAGAGTTAAACTCATCCTTTAATTTTTTAGGAATATTATAACAAGAAAACAGTCATATATATATATATAAAATTTTGTTTGGAAATTAATAAAACTTGGACCCAGCTATTACTTATATTAAGATACCAAAGAATTTAAATTTATAATATATTTTGATATATGCTTATGTATTATATGAGCATTCTAATAATAATAATATATTCAAGGGATACTTGTCAGCATTTTAGACTGCCAAAATATAACATTTATGACTTAAAAAAAAAAAAAAAAAAAAAA
>CM017324.1:27649612-27673087 GCA_006937295.1 Carpinus fangiana
AAAAAAAAAAAAAAAAAGATATCCTTATGTAATGCTCCTCGATACTCTTATACAGAGTTTTAAGAAGTTATTTAGAATATTTACCTCTCATAAATATTTAGAAAAAATACATATTTTGAACTTGAATTAAAGAGCATATATGGACCACATCTAAAACTCCAAAACAATAAAGGACCACCAATAAAATGTTATTATGAAGGACAAGCAATCGTTATCCAAGGTTAACTTTATATTGGTAGGTTATTAGAATGTTGAGCTGGTCCTAGAGAGACAACTTTTAATGGGTAATGCTACGAGTTCTTCTTATGTCCATCCAAGAATGGCGTGCCTATTAAAATTATTATTGGGCTTGTAATTGATTATTATTAGATTTTAATCAAATGGTAATTTTAATAGACATATCATTATTGGATGGACTTAAGATAAACACAAAAGGGACTTATAGAATTATTTACCTCTAACCTCTCTCTAGTTTTTCCTCTCCAGTGAGTTCCTTTAGAGATGAGGGATGGTCCCCCTCCTCCCTTCTTTTGCTCTAATGCATTTTTATTATTATTTTTTTCTTGTTTTTGGTCCCCATCACTGGTTTCAATAGCAACCGCCACCCCTCCACCCTGTTGACTCGCCGTACCATATGGTTGTCGCCTTTTTCCTTTATTTCGATCACCTTGAGGGTTTTAGATTCAGTATGATCTAAGCTAGATCTGTTCCTTTCTGACAAGCCCAGGCCAACGACATGCCTCTCCCCTAACTTCTCCAGCCTCTCCACCACCTGTCACCACCCTCCTCCTCGCAACACTGCCACCACATGCCAATATGTGGCTTACATGCGCTGACGTGGGACCTTCACCAATGTTGTTGTTTGCTGGTTTTGTGTTTTTTTTTTCTGTATTTTAATTTTATTTTTTGCAGTTTCTTTGTAACTTGTTTGAATAAAGATTGTCCAGACCAGTGGTAGACCTACGTTGAAGGTTTGGAGGTCCTTGCAACCCCAACCCAAAAAAAAAAAAAAAAAGCCTTTAAAAAGGGGAAATTATCAATTCCCCCAATGAATTACCATGCGATTACTATTTCCTCCCGTGAACTACCAATTTTACATTACACCTCCCATGAACTACCATTTCGTTATCCAAATCCTCTTCCATCAGTCAAAGTCGTTAAGTTGGTGAACAGTACTTGTGAATAGTATCGTGAACAGTGTCATAAACAGCACGGTTGATCGTTCGACTTAACGGCCTTGACTAACGGAATGAGGTTTTGGTAACGAAACGGTAGTTCATGAGAGTGTAATATAAAATTGATAGTTCATAGGAAAAATGGTAATCGAATAGTAATTCATGGGGAAGGATAATTACCTCCTTTAAAAAAAAAGAAAAAAGACATAGCATGGCCTTCCAAAAATGACGGCTCAAAAACCCCTCAAATTTTTTTTCCCTCCCAGGTCTCCCTCATTTCCTTTTCTTTTTATTTTATTCCTCTCCTCTCCCCACCACCACACATTTGTCTCCCATCTATCATCTTAATTTTCTTATTTATTTTATTTATTTATTCGTCCTCTCTCTCCTCTCATTGCCTATATATATATATATATATATATATATATATTTTGTTGATCTTCTTCTTCTTTTGTTCTTTTCCTTTTATTCCTCTGTTTTGGACTTTGCCATCAACCTTCTCTTCTTCTCCTCATCATCCTGGTCGTTTTTCTCTTCCTTTTGTTCAGCTGTGGTCAGTGCTCCATTAATTTTTGTGTATTTTGATTGTTTTTTCCCTAGCGAAAAGAATAAGATTTAATAATACCATAAAAATAAATGGTTTTTGAAGTATCGATGAGGGGTTTCAGTACCTTTTCCAATTTTTGTGATATTTACTTTGAATTATTGTTCAATTTGCTTTCATTTGACATCCATTTGTGCTTTAATTATTATTATTATTCTCTCTCAAATCTACTAAAAAATATGCATTTGAATATGAAAAACTTTTTTTAAAAAAAAAAAGAAGAAGAAGAAATATTTGGCATATTCAAGATGCCAAGATGAGGAAATTCATAATCATTATCTTGGACATAAAATACAAAATGAGTTTATATATTTGTTAGCAACAGAAATAAAAGAGAATATTATTGAAAAAGTTAGAGAATCAAAATATTTTTTAATTATATTAAGATTTGTAATGTGTTAATGTTTTTAAAAATTCAATAAAAGTATAAGACAATTTTGTAGAATTTATAACAGTAGATAATACTACTAGATAATGTCTTTTTAATGTTCTTATAGACGTAATGAAAAAACTTGAATATAAAAATATAATAATAATATTAAAATAAATATGTTTTAATCAATATTAAAATATTAAAAATATAAAGCCCAAAAGGCCCTTCGACCCCCCAGGAAAAAATTCCTAGGTCCGCCCTTGGTCCATTCCCTTTGGTTGTGGATGTTAACAGTTTTCTGGCTTTCGGGTTAAGAAGGATGAGTTTTGACATGAGGTTTTCTACTCCTAGGACCGAGGAATATGAGTTACCTATGCTTTAAGTTGAATTTGTCTAAAATACATATGTTCTTAAAACTGAAGATTAGTCATTGATAGGTTTTGAATGTCTTACTTATGTATCTCTGACTTGTAATCTTGTAACTTCGGCTATGATTTCTTAGAACTTTTACTCTGTAATGTAAGAATTTTATGCTTGTAAACCTTCGTCAATTAATGAGAATATAATGATTTTTCCTTTTTTTTTAAAAAAAAAAAAAATCATTATCCTTTTTTTTTTTTTTTCCCTAAAGCAAGCAATCATTATCCTTGTTTGTTCATACCTCTATGTGACAAGGGTGCGTTTCCTAATTCACTCATGATCACTACTTTTTAAGTTTTTTATTTTTTTATTTCTATTAAAAAAATTAAAGAATATAACAAACAATTTTCAACACAAAATACTCACAAAAATTAAAAACATACACATCTAAATAATTTTTTAATAAAAAAAAACCTCCTTAAAAAGGTTATTAAATACGCTCATAAATCGAAGAATAATACTAAAAATTATATTTATATGTACGTATCTCATAATTATTTCACAATGTTATTATGATAATCACGACTAACAATTAAATCAAGCCTTGTTAATATATATATATATATATTTTGTGCGATAATTTGAAAATACAAATATGATATATAAATTTACTTTCCATAGAAGCAAAATGGAACGCGAGGGTACGCCTGACATGATGTTGATATATCCTTGTTTTTAAACATGTGTTGATATATATATATATATAGAACGTGCCATATATAAAAATTAAAAGCGAAAGAGAAATGATATATAGTTTTTATTTTTAAACTTAATAATAATTTTAAAATCAGATTAATTATCTCGGTATGTGTACTCTGAAAATGAAAACTCTTCTTCCGTACACTTCCCATGTGTACCAGCTACACCACTGTCACAGAACTGATTCCATGTGTCATCGATCTGCTTATCTTTGACCACACAATAATTGGACAAATGACACAAGTCCATACTGTACGAATGGCTAATCATTTGAATAGTTAATAATGTAAACAATTAATATAAAAAAGTTTTATCTCATACAAATTACTTAAACAGATGATAATACCGCTCAAAATTTATTTGAGCAGGTAAATTTTACATACATGAATTTTTTGCATGAATTACGTTCGAAAGATAGAAAGAGGTTAAAATACGATAAAAGAAAAAAAATTATTAAAATAATTATGTGTGAACGGATTTTACATTTGCTTTTAGATACATTAACGGAGGTTTTTTTTTTTTTGTTTGACATATTTATTAGACATTTTAGCTAAAAATGCAAAATAACTAATTAAGCCGCACATATCATTCTTGCCCTATTGGGGGGGCGGGGTGGTCCAATCTTTGGCGCATGAGTAAAGGGCAAAAGAAGAAAATGAACTAATTTTCTTGCTGGGATTGGAGCTAACTATAAGTCCTTCCATATGTCAGGAGGTCATTCAAATGTTTTCAATGCACACTATTTAATCACGGCATATACCTCTCATTAGATATGCATTCGAGTTTTTTTGACTGTATATGGCCCATCCAAACTTGAAGAGTATTTACTGTTTTCGCTGTCTAATTAAGTTTCTAATTAAGTTCACTTTCATATGGATAGATATTAAGCACAACTCGCACAACATGGGTGTATTTCAATTACCCAAGTCACTTTGAGGGGGAAATAAACTCAAAGATGCTCAAATTCTAGTGGAGATATAAAGAAAATGAGTCAAAGGTGGCGCGAGTTCGAGGAGTTGGGTAAGATTAATGGAGATGTCAAAAAATCAGAGGGGATAGGGTTTTGGATAGACCTAGAATGTTTTAATCTGGTTTTGTTAGCAAAACAAGGGTGATGATTGCTTCATAATCATCACACATTGGTTGCTAGAATTTTTAAGGAAAAATACTATCTCCATGCCAAAGGGTTTTTTTTGAGGCAAACATGGGCTGCAAGCAGTTGTATGCATGGAGAAGCAAGCATATGGAATTCCGAGGAACTCTTAAAAGCTAGTCTTTTATTGAGAGTGAAAAATGGAGAATCAATTAAAACTTGGGAGGATAAATGGATTACGATCCCCACATAATATGTTGCCCAATCATCGGTCAAATTCTTGGCGAAGACCCACGGGTAAAAGAATTAATTGATGAAGACTCAAGGTGGTGGAAAATCAATTTGATTAAAGAAATATTCAATGTAGATGAAGTGACAAGAATAAGAAGTGCTACACTTCTCAAATTCTTTCTCTAAAAGTTGGTTTCAAAATGATGTGTCACAATCTAATAAGATTTATTATTTTAAAAAAATATGGCACAAATTCATAGAATAGTGACTATATTGAATAGTTTTTAGTCATGGGTTTTTATGGGAATATTTGTGCTCAAGAAAATTCCTTTAACTTTGAGCTTAGCTATTTATCTTTCATTTCTCACGGGTATGATATGTGATATACCATATCATAATTTATTTTCTAGCATTACTCATATAATCACACTTATCATATTTTTTGACACTTTAGGCTAGTGATTTTGCTATTATATATATATATAAAGCGTTTTAGACTACTTAACCTAAATGAAGAATGCTACTTACTCCTATTTTTTTATTCTCATAGATGGCTTTTAAAGTTATAATTAGATTAAATCTAATAAAGGTCCATATCGATGATAATTTTAAACCTGAATTAATATTGTTGGTAGAAAGATATATTCCACTTCGCATTCTCTGAGGAATCTAAGGCCTTATTTGTTAACTTACACCCCATTACAACAAATTTCTCCACATTCCACCACACTATTCACTTCATCTATTTTTTTTTAAAAAAAAACATGTCAAATCATTCGCTTTTTATATTGATCATATCATTTACTATTTAAATAAAAAAAAATCATTACAAAACAAATTTTTTCATATTTCAATACCACTTTTTTATTTTTCATACTAATTATTTATTTATTTATTTTTAATTCATTGCATTATTATTTTTTGATGGGGAATGGTGATGGGTTTACTAAGAGATTTTTTTTTTTTTTTTTGGTGTTGAAAAGTCAACACATGAGATGGTGGGGAAATGATTTTGAGAATGGTTTCAAGCATATCTCGTTTACTAAACACCTTCTAAAACTGGTAGTTGATGTTCTGTAGTACGTTTCTTGTCCGCCTAGGAAAGGTAGTTGGAATGACTTGCTGTCCCTTCTTGTCGTCCTTTAACACTACTTCAATTCTCACTTCTCTCTCCCTCTCTTCATCAGCACGCTAGCAATATCGTCTCTCTAGCTCACTGTCTCTAGCTAGAAAGAACCACGAATATCACCTCTCTCTCTCTCTCTCTCTCTATCTCTTAAATGGCACCAAAAAAAATTGATGGGTCAGCTAAGAAAGTAGAAATCAACAAAGGAGCATGGACTGCAGAGGAAGATCAAAAACTGTCTCAGTACATTGAAATCCATGGTGCAAGGAGGTGGAAAACAATTGCATTCGCAGCAGGTTCATTACCACATGTCTTAAGATTAAACCTATATATATATATCAGTCGAGTAACACAGAGAAAGAAAGAAAAGCTTAAACCCTGCACATATCAAATAACTATGTTTTTCTTGCTTTAATTTATTTGATGGTAGGGTCTCATGGTTTTTGCTGCAGGTTTAAATCGATGTGGGAAGAGTTGCAGATTGAGATGGTTGAATTATCTGAGACCCAATATCAAAAGAGGCAACATTTCAGATGCAGAAGAGGACTTGATACTAAGGCTTCATAAGCTACTGGGGAACAGGTGAGCATATTCTTACTTGACTGCTATACAATTAGGATAATATATTTTCTCAAAAGCGAAGGAAATCTGTGAATGTGTGATGTTTGAGTACATGCATTTTTATTATGCAGGTGGTCTTTAATTGCTGGGAGACTTCCGGGACGAACCGACAATGAGATAAAGAACTACTGGAATACTCATTTGAGTAAGAAAATAAATCAAAAGGAGAAAGGAGTGGCTTCAGCAGCACAAGAGACCGGCATTATTGTGCCTCAAAAAACTCACAGTACCATCAGTACTCATGCGGACGTGGAGGGTGCTAAAGGAAGTACTGGGACCTCTGCAGGAAACCTTGACATGAACGCCTTCTTTGACTTCACCATTGATGGATCATATGGTTTAGAGTGGGCGAAGAAATTTCTTGAACTCGACGAGGATCCTTGGCTCACTGATCTTAAAATTAAAGGTGAGCATTGTTATATATGCAAATAATAATTGTTTTTTTTTTTTTTTTTCTCCTTATTCGTGAAAAAAATCTCCTAGAAATTAAACAAGCCAGCAGAATTGTGCTGGGTATTGCTTTTGTTTGTTTGTTTGTTTGTTTGTTTAGGCTAATTAAGGAAATTTCTATAACAAGAACAACAACAACCACCACCAAACAAAGCTAACCTAAAAGTTAAAGGATCCTATTCCAAAACATCGGAATAGGATCCTCTCCATTTCAAATGAAATGGATAATATCCATTTAGTGTAAAATGAGGGGTAATATTATCTTAACATTTAAGTTGAATGACTAAATTTATAATATTACTCATCATTTTACACTAAATGAATATTATCCATTTCATTTGAAATGGAGAGGATCTTATTCCTAAAACATCTACCTACCTCAACAACAAAGAATCAAATACAATTAATGCAAACCCACAAAGGAAACAACGACAGACAAACAACTTTACAACCCTCAAATCAGAACATCGAAGGAAAGCTTATAGTAATGTAACAGTACCCTTGCTTTTAAATACTATCAAAATCAACTAGGAAAGAAAATATGTTATCAAATTTCAAATCACACGTTATTTTATTAAAAACTTCTTAGAAAATTGCATATATAAAGGAATCTTATCCCTTTTTGGAAAGCATTGAAGTAAAATGTTTTGCCTTACTACACTAGTCAAACATGTATAGTGATTTTTTTTTTACATATTCACATAAGAGGGAGGAAGGGGATTCGAACTATATATGTATTGTGATTTTAAGGGTCAAGAGTTTTAAATACATCAAAAACCATGTAACGTAGAATATCAACCTCTCTAAAAACATGCATATATTTATGCTTAAACATTATTCTAAGAACCAAAAACACCTACAAATCGACCACTATCATATGCATACCACGTACACCATTTTGCAAAGAGCCAAGCCTATCAATTCGAATTACAATATTCTTGCAAGTGTTTCAACTCGATCTCTTCCTTTTCTTTCAAAAAGTTTATTGATTTTAATGTTCAAACATGCACATCAATGATAGATTATGCCCCAATAAGGATGAGCTATAGCATGGTTGTTTTACTTACATTTGGATGGTAGGAATAGCTAGTTAGAACATATATATGGATCACACATATGATATCAACACACATAAGTGTAAGTGAAAATTTCAGATTTTATATATAGGCACTGATTATTAGCAAAACAAAACTGTACTCTTGTTCTATGATGTCTTAACTCTTAATTAGGGGGACTAATTTTTGAATGGGTTTTATGTATAGTTTTAGAGCATATGAAAATTGGGTTCTGCTATAAACTTTGAATTTCTAAGTTGCCAGCACAGTACATGGCCAGAAATCAAAAAATTATTTGCAGTTTTTAGAATTTATTTGGGCATTTCATAGGCTCGAGCAAATTAAATGAGAATCTAGATTAGCTAAGTTGTAGAGCAAGAAATCCTAATATTCAGATAGAGACTTAGGATACGCAATTATCTCTTGGGATTTTACAAATTTAGTGAGGAAATTAGTTCAGAGGTCAGGGAAGCTGTTAAAAAAAAAAAAAAAAAAATTGGGTTGACGAAATTTCGAGTTAAGGTGAATTAATTATGAAATTTTGAAGCAGCAAGCAAAGTTTTTATTGTGATAATGATTTTTAGTGAAAACACATTATTTTATAACTTGGGTTTTGTGGCTCAGAACGAAATAATTTTTAGATATATATGTGGTAATTAACCTCTCATAATCTTGTACATTATTATGTTTTGCTACGCTAAGTGCACCTTGGTTAATCAGGTGGTCCAAATTCACTCACCTCGTGGCCACAAGTATGAGAATGAGTTCTTTCAGAATATGCACAACCCCATTAGGACAAAATCGTGTACGTACGTGGGACGTGGGACATAGAAGAGAAAATTTAAGAATGGGTATTTATACGTACCTATATGTTCAATTAAATGAAGTAACTTTGCTCTATGGGAATTTTACAGAAAATTATTTTAATAAAAATGAATTTTTATATACATAAAAGTGTTGAGATCGAAGATGTAATATATTATGATTTTCATGTGATTTTAAAGAGCGAAATGTTTTAACGATACTATTTTAAAGAAAATGAATTTAACTAAACGATTTTCATAGTTGGAAATTTTACTTATTGAGCTTTTTTTGCTCACCCATATGTATTTTTTTTTTTTAAGTTTCAGATTATGAGCAGCATGGATTAAGAGGCTAGCTAGGCCGGGATGGAGGCTTAAGAAATCATTATAGTTCATCTCGTCAAACTTGTGTATATTTTGAATAAGTGCACTAGCACGTACCCTATATTTTTATGAATAAATTGACACTATTTTCTTAACATGAATTTAATTCAATATTTAATATTTGTAATGGTAACCTTATAATGCTTTGCGCCTTTGATGGTCGTTGTTGACATGCCTAACCCTAACGAGAAAAGTATCTAACACATATAAAATAAAATAAAAGAACAAGAGATAGGAAGTGAAGAGGGATTGGGAGGCAATGATAATGTGTTGGGAGATCGTCTAATCACATGAGTCTCCCTCCAAGAATAGAATTAGGATAATTTCTCGTTCATTTGAATTTGAAAATATCCAATTAATTATATCATTAATTAATATTCTTATTCCATAAAAAAATTAAAAAGAAGATAAAAATACCCTTCAAAGAGTTCGAAGTGCACTTGATCATTCGAGAACCCTAATTTTCTTTTAAAACATTTGAATACTTTTCTAAGAGTATAGTATTTCAAGTATATATTCCTTGAAAATTCTTTTCTCATAAATATTTAAGGGTTTTGGGTTTTGTAAATTACTATAACTTATATAACTCGAGATTGGATTATTTAAAAATAAAGTTAATTTATTTAATTAACTAAAATGCTAAAATCTTAAGAATAAATAATTAGTGTGGATTTTTTAAAAAATAACAATCATAATATTTACTTTATATATATATAATGAATAAGTTCACTAAGCAACTCGAAAACAAGCTCGAGTTCACTAGAAAAAGAGAAATGCTAGGTGTTCTTCTAGTTTTTTCCTAGTGTCTTCCTAACTGTGATGTGACTTTTAAAATCACCGTTGAATTTGATATTATCATTATTGACTTTTAATCTATTGATGATTTTAAAAGCTACATCATAGTTGGGAGGACAACAGGAGAACACTAGAAAAACACCTAGCATTTCTCCTCAAAAAATAAATGAGTCAAACTCGAAAAAATTATTCAACTCGAAGATAAGCTCAAGCTCAATTCTTGAGAGTATCATGGTGGGTTTAAAATTGTTTGACGATCCATATCAGAATTATTATCTATCTCCTTATCTTGTGATGTAGATCAAATAGCTTCGAAGTTCATGAGGAAGAATTGTAAGGATGTAAGCGTGATGACACCTCGGAGGATGGTGACACGCTCGCAAACTCGCAGAACAAAGGAGGCCCATCCAGACGGCACCGAAGCTCGTCCGGAGTCATAGCTTACCCGAGAGGGGTCAAAAGGCTCCGTTTGGAGTCCGTTCAAACCCTGTACGGACGCTAGTTTATTTTATCGCGCTTTCTATTCTAGTTTTAAGTTCCCGTTCGGACAATCACTTACCCCGTCCGGACGCGTAGCTGTGTTTTAGCTTAAATCGACTTTATTTCTAATTCCCTTTAGGATTATAACTCTAGGTCTATAAATACATCCTTATAGCCTTGAGAAACACAATTTTTTTATTATTATTTAATTTTCGTTAATAAGAATACTCAGAGTTGAATTTATTCATTATTTTCTTTCAAACCTTAGATAGCATTTATTGTTTAGAGAATATTTCCTTTATTTTCCTTTCGGGGACGAGCTGCTGCGTGATGGTAGCAATTGAAGCAATTGAGGACATGACAAGGCAAAGGGAAAATCAATAGGTGGGAGAAACTGTTGAAACACATGCGGCCAGCCTTTTTACCTTACAATTATACCCGAACAGCTGTATAATTTAAGCTAAAGTTCGAAGACCATGGATGAGTACATGGAAGAATTCTACAAATATTTGACATTTGTTGGTTTAGCCGAGACAGATGATCAACTAGTATCCCGGTACATTGGGGGGCTACGACAACAAATTCAAGATTCCTTAAACCTTTCGATATTCCAAAATTCAACGGGGGTCTACAACACGAAGAATTATTGGATTGGATAGCGGCAGTTAGGGAAATTCTTGATTTCAAAGGGGTGCCTAAGGATCGACGAGTTTCTTTGGTCTCAACCAAATTTCGGGGACGAGCTGCTGCGTGGTGGCAGCAATTGAAGTAATCAAGGACACGGCAAGGCAAATGGAAATCAATAGGTGGGAGAAATTGTTGAAACACATGCGGCCAGCCTTTTTACCTTACAATTATACCCTAACCATATATCATCAATTACAGAATTTAAGCTAAGGTTCAAAGACCATGGATGAGTACATGGAAGAATTCTACAAATATTTGACACTTGTTGGTTTAGCCAAGACAGATGATCAACTAGTATCTCGATACATTGAGGTGCTACGACAACAAATTCAGGATTCCTTAAACCTATTTGATCCCGTTAACGTGTTGAAGGCTCATCAAAGAGCGCTATTGTTGGAGAAAACAACGGCAAGGGGATCCACGGGCTTCTTTGGGCATGGCACAGGGGGAGGCACGACTCAATCAAGCAGCTTATTCACACCTCGAAACACCACCCAATCGCTAAATTTAAATCGGGCTCCAACTATAACAGGACCACCTAACGGGGGAGCAACAACTAATGGGCCCAAGTGCTTTCGATGTGGCGAACCGAGCCATAGGATTGCGGATTGCCACAAGGGAGAGAAATATGGTAAGGGTATACTTATTGATTCGGGATATACCTTCGATAAGCGAGGTGAGGAAGTGGAACAAGAAGCAACCTTTGATAAGTACGGGGATGTTGAGGAAGAATTTATTACCGGAGATGATGGTCCAAGCTTGATGGTTAGAAGGCCGTGTTTTACACCCCGAAAGGCGAAGAGTGATGATGGGAAACAACACAACCTTTTTCACTCAACATATACTATTGGGGGTAAGGTATGCAAGCTAGTCATTGATGGGGGTAGTTGCGAGAATATGGTTGTGGAAGAAGCAGTCCAAAAATTGGCTCTCGACACCGAAAAATACCCTACACCATACCACTTGGAGTAGCTTAAGAAGGGAAACGAGGTAATTGTCTCGAGACGTTGTCTTGTGAATTTTCCAATTGGAACTAAATACAAAGATAAAACTTGGTGTGACATGGTGGCCATGGCCATGGCAATATGATCAAAATGCTCACCACAATAGACGGAAGAATAGCTACAGCTTCTTGGTGGATAATGTGAAGCTTACTCTCCTACCTAACCTGGGAGACAGACCCAAACCTTCTAAAGGGGCGGGCCAAACACTTTTGGCCAAGCGAGAATTCATTAGGGAGATGCTCAACGCTAATCGGGTGTACCTACTCTATGGTAACGAATGCTATCCAATAGAGGTAGTACCGGAGGCAATTAAGGTTTGTTGGAGGAGTTTGCTGATGTATTCCCAAAAGAATTATCGAACGAGCTACCACCCGTTCGCAACATTCAACACCAAATCAACTCGGTGCCCAGTTCTAGTCTTCCTAATTGACCACACTTCCGCATAAGTCCCAAGGAGCATGAAGAGTTAAAGAGACAAATGGAGGAATTACTTTCAAAAGGACATATTAGGGAGACCTTGAGCCCATGTGTAGTTTCAGCATTGCTTACACCTAAGAAAGATGGGACATGGAGATTATGTATGGATAGTCGCGCCATCAATAAAATCATAGTAAGGTATAGATTTCCCATTCCATGATTAGATGATTTATTGGATCAACTTAGTAGGGCGCCGATATTTACAAAACTGGATTTGAAAAGTGGATACCATCAGATCCGGGTGAGGATTAGTGATGAATGGAAGACCAGTTCAAAACACGTGAAGGCCTCTACGAATGGTTGGTGATGCCATTTGAATTATATAATGCTCTTAGTACCTTTATGCGAGTAATGAATTAGGCGTTCCGCCCATTCATCAAGAAATCAGTGGTTGTCTACTTTGATGAAATCCTCATCTATAACTTCGACCTTGAGGCACACAGTTGGCATGTACGGGAGGTATTACTTGTGCTACGTACACAAAAAGATGTTTTACGTAGCACCGGCCAAGTGTTCTTTCATGACTAATTCGGTACTTTTCCTTGGTTATGTGGTGTCCAAGGATGGGTTAGCAATAGATAAATCAAAGGTAGCAGCAGTCCGTGATTGGCCTCTTCCTACTACGCTACATGAGGTACGCAGTTTCAATGGGTTGGTATCTTTTTTATCAGGTCTTTATTCAAAATTTTAGCACCATATTGGCACCGATCATGGAATGTGTGAAGGTGGGAAAATTCTCATGGAGTGAGGCAGCTACTACCGCCTTCGAGTTGATCAAGGTCAAATTGACCATAGCTCCATTATTAGTCCTCCCAAACTTTGACCTATCGTTTAAGTTGCATTGTGATGCATCAAAGATAGGTATTGGAGTGGTACTCAGCCAAAGGAGCAAACCAGTGGCCTATTTCAATGAGAAGTTGAAGAGCACACAACTTAATTATAGTACTTACGACATTGAGTTCTACACATTGGTGCAGTCATTGAAACATTGGATCTCATATCTTGCTTACAATGACTTAATCTTGTACTCTGACCATGAAGCATTGAAAAATCTCACTAGTCAAAATACGTTATCCGCTCGGCATGCTAAATGGGCCACTTTTGTACAACAATTTTCTTTCACCATCAAGAATAAGTTGGGGGCATTGAACAAAGTTGCCGACACCCTTAGCCGGAAAACATCATTGCTCACCACCATGAAGTCAGAGGTAATAGGTTTTGAATTATTAAAAGATTCATTGTCTATTGACCCATTTTTTGGTCATATCATTGAGGATGTGTCATCGGGAGCGCGGGGAGACTTCGGGTTGTAAATTGGGTTCCTATTCAAAGGCACTCAAATGTGCATTCCCGAAGGTAGTCTACAGTTGAATATTATCAAGGTGCGCCATAACGAAGGTCACATGGGGCAGATAAAACATTGCAACTGGTGGCCGACTAGTTCTATTGGCCGAGTATGCAGAGAGAGGTGGACAGACTTGTGAAGAGTTGTCGGATATGTCAAGTGTCCAAGGGATCGGCTACTAATGCTGGGTTATACATGCCTCTTCCTATTCCGGAGGGGCCATAGACCAACGTGAGCAAGGACTTTGTGTTGGGCTTGCCAAGGACCCAAAAAGGCAATGACTCCATCTTTGTAGTTGTTGATAGATTTTCTAAGATGGTGCATTGCGTGCAAGAAGACCGCCGATGCTGTAAATGTGGTGTAACTTTATTTCAGAGAGGTCTACCGCCTCCATGGATTACCATTGTCCATAGTATCTGACCGCAACATAAGGTTCCTTGGCCACTTTTGGCAATGCTTATGGCAATTGTCAAACACAAAACTTGATTTCAGCAGTGCCTACCATCCACAAACAGATGGGCAAACATAAGTTGTTAATCGATCATTGGGAGCATTACTTCAAAGTTTGGTGGGAGAACACATCAAGTCATGGGATCAAAAATTGTTCTAAGACAAGTTCGCCTACAATCGTTCAACCAACCTGAGCACAGGCCTTAACCCGTTTATCGTCATTTATGGGAGTAATCCTCGTGCCCCACTAGATTTGGCACCTATTCCCCAACATGAGGCAAACACATACTATAGTGGAAGACTTAATGGCTCAAATACATGAGGGCCATAAACTAACCATTAAGAACTTGCAAGAGCCCACAGCAAAGTATAAGGTGAGTGCTGACAAAAATTGATGCGCTGTAGAGTTCTAAGATGGAGATTTTGTGTGGGTTGTTTTGACAAAAGACAAGTTTCCTATGGGAGAGTACAACAAGCTAGAGGCTCGTAAGATTGGTCCAGTAGAGATATTTGAGAAGATCAATCTGAATGCCTACCGGTTGAAGTTATTGAGCCATATCAAGACATCTGATGTCTTTAATGTCAAATACCTTGTCCCGTTTATAGGTGACTCGTCGGATGGCAAAGCGAATTCAAGGGCGAATTCTCTCCAACCTGGGGAGGATGATGTAGATCAGATAGCTTCGGAGTTTATGAGGAAGAATTGTAAGGATGCAAGTGTGATGACACCTTGGACGATGGTGACATGCTCACAAACTCGCAGAACAGAGGAGGCTCGTTTGGACGGCACCTTAGCCTGTCCAAACCCGTCGCTTACATGAGAGGGGTCAGAATGCTCCGTTCAGAGTTCGTTCGAATCCTGTCTGGACGCTAGTTTATTTTATCGTGTTTTCTATTTTAGTTTTTAAGTTCCTGTCCAAACGGTCACTTACCCCATCCGAATGCGTAGCCGTATTTTGGCTTAAACCGACTTTATTTCTAATTCCTTTTAGGATTATAACTCTAGGTCTATAAATACATCCTTATAACCTTGAGAAACGCAGCTTTTGATTATTATTTGGTTTTCATTAATAAAAATACTTAGAGTTGAATTTCTTCATTATTTTCCTTCAAATCTTAGATAGCATCTATTGTTTAGAGAAGATTTCTTTGATTTTATGATAGTCTCAAGATCTTAAGAATATTTATCCTTTCTACTTACTGAATTTCTTGCTTATCACTACCCATCACTGCATCATCTTGTGATCCTGCTCTAAGTGCAATGTGATGTTTTTGTTTGAGCAATCGCTTTTGTAAATTTGTAAATGTATTCTAAATGTAACCCAACAGAGATGTTTTTAAGAGACGAAGGGATATTTTTTTGTCTTAGCAAATGGCTCCTTATTTCCGATTTTGTTTTCGAAAACAATTCTTATTTAGCAACAAAAACAAAAACCTGTTTGCCGAATAGGCTCTTAATATCATATTTACTCCACGGCTCTATTTGTTTCTAAATAAAATATTTTTTTACAAAAGAAAAAAATATTTTCCTTATTTTTTGGTGTTTGATGCAACTGAAAATCTAAAACATACCACGACAATTTTACTCTAAATCCAAAATAAAAGCTTCAATTGAAAAAAAAAAGAAAAAAGAAAAAAGAAAAAAAAAATGACAAGTAATTGTTGTGAATCCTTAATCCAAAACGTTCTACTAAAACACGAGAGCAAATGGATGCGTGATTTCCAACTTCACTTATACAGAGAATAACAACAAACAAAGAAGGCATTGGTCCATTGACACAATCTTGGCATAAAGAATCAGATAACTTGTAGTGCCCGCAGAGTACATCATTATTTTTCACCTGAGAATCACACATGATTTCATTGCTTGCCTTGGAGGCGATAAGTAAATGCCTGCAAGGATATAAGAACTTCCTTCAACTTCTCATTCACCGATTCATCGATCAAATTGCCGTCTCCGTCGAACTTCGCCGGAGGCTGGAATGCGTTCAAGAAGAACTCAGGCTTGTTAATGAAATGAAGGTCTAAGTAAACTCCAATCTGGCGAAGGTGGTATTGTGAGCGTCCCCCACCAAAGCCTCCTCCAGCACTTACAATTGCAGCTGCTTTATCTGCCCAAACATTTGGTGGCCTAGATGCCCAGTCAATTGCATTCTTCAGAGGTGCTGGTATTGTCGTGGGGAGAAGAGAGTTAGCAAAACAAAACAAAGTTTTACCCCTTCTTTAATGACCCATGAAAAGTAACGCTATTACAAGAACGGGTCAAATTACAATTAAAGCTCCTTCCCAATCTCATCTAGTAAAGATCTAATGTGAAATTTAATACTTATGACCTCTTTTATAATCCACCTACAAAATGTAGGAGCAATTTTTTGGGGTGTCAAGTTTCTACCATAAAGCTCTTTTCCCCTCCTTTTCCTCTTATAATTGAATAAATTTATCAATCAAACTATGCCATCTATACTTGCCTCGAACTTGGAAACAAGGTATTTTGAGTAATGCTAAAAATCATTCTTGCATTCCATCACTATTCCACTATGTTTACATTGTGTGCAAATTCACCATTCGATCTTTTTTTTAACAATAACTGATCCAATGGTGGATTGGCACGGCTACATCAGGTACTTTAGCATTATAACATAACAAATCACTATGGTGATTTGGTAGTGCCAATTCACCATGATTTTTTAATTTTTTTTACAATAGCTTATCTAAGAATGAATAGATACTGTCACGTCAGTATTGTAGAATAGTAGTATGATAAAAGTGTAATTTTTTTAGCATTACTCAATCAAAATATTTTCAGGTGGCAAGAAAGCACCATTAGATGTCATGTTAGTTTTTTCTCCATTTACCATGTAAAGTTCTTAAGAGTTGACTCAAAACCCTTGTTCTAAATATAATTCAAACTCTTCATTGGACAGGGGATACCAAAGAGGAACTATTACTCATTTCCAATAAAAATATGCATATACCTAATAGATTCCCCCAAAACCCATGATAAACATAGAAAAATGTTAGGAAAATTTTCAAAAGTAGTGCTTGTAATTGCACCGATTTGCAATAAGCTCCGTATGATTTGAAAAGGGACTCAAAATTTTGACCGAGAACCGTCAGAATACCACATTAGCAACAATGACATGTGTCTCCATACTACAAAATATAAAAATATTACAACTGTAAAAACAGAATTATAAAAAATAAAAGAGAAAAAACAAATTAGTAGGTGGTTGGACCACCCCAAAATGGGTCAGCATTCAGAAAGTCAACTTCCAAGGTAAGGATGATCCATGTGTACCAGGGGGAGACCTGACCTTACCCACGTGCAACCTCAACCTATTCTCTTATACCCAAAAATAAAAGGAACAAAAGCAAGGTGTCCCCGGGCCCCACCCACCCTTTGTCTCTTCCCATTCTAGAATTAATTAGAGCAATGATTTGAGTGCTTTTTTTTTAAAATATTTTAATGTGAAATAAAATAAGTTAAAGTAGTTTGGATGTTTATATAGAAGATTTTATATTTTAAGTTGTATATTAATGCTTTTATTTTTAATTTTTAATTTTATTTATTAAAAAAAAAAAAAACAGAGAGAAAAAGTGTTATCAATGTTAAACTAATTAAGAGCACTTTTTGTTTCAAAAAAAAAATAATAATAAAAAAATTAAGAGCACTTTGGTGATACTAAGTTGTTGGGATGCTATTTTAAGTTTAAAGCACTTATGTTATATCAATCAATCACTTATATAATCATTATATGTACACCACTAAACCCACAATCTCGCATTCACTCACATATATATAATTCAAAATAAGATATAATCATTATAAATACACCACTAAACTCACAATCTCACATTCACCCAATACGAAATATATATATTTCAAAAGAAGATATGATCAACTTGTTCTTGTTGTATTTTAGAGTAATTTCATTTTTGACCACTTAATTATCATATGATTTAAGTTATTTAACGAGCCCTTCAAACTTTAAAACTTATCAATTTGAACTCTTAAACTTTTAATTGCAGTCAATTTAAACCCTTCCATCAGATTTAGTCGTTAACTTCTAACGACAATACCTAAAAAGATCAAAATATCCCTAATTTTTCCTTTTTTTTCTTCATTTTTTTTACTTATTTTTTTAATTTGGAATTAAGGGTAAATTTGAAATTTTATTAAAAAAAAAAAAAAGGTTATGGATATAAACGTCATTATTTCACTTTTAAAATTTAAAATCTAATTGAGAGTTCAAATTGATTACAATTAAAAGTTCAAGAGTTCAAATTGAGAGATTTTGAAGTTTGGGACCTTATCAAATCAAGTGGTAATTTATGGGTCTAAAATGAAGTTACTCATTGTATTTTATATAGTTTGCCAAGACTTTTTCATTATCTCTTGTATTTTTCATTTCTAAATAAAAACATTAATCAACAATTAAAAATACAAAACACACAAAAATAGTTTTACTTTTTATATCATATCATAACATATTTTCAAAAAAAAAAAAAAAAAAAACCTTATAAAAAGCATTAACAAATGAAAACCCTTCAAACTTACACTCAATATCTTTTCAAACCTTTTTTAAAAAATTAAAAAAAAAAAATGTAATTTGCTCAAAACCAATTAGCCCTTTCACTTAACTCATTCCAATAAAATTTTAGGTAAACCTAACCAAAAATTAATAAAATGTCCATTATAACCATATTATTTATATGAAATACAATTATGCCCTTTTTAAATAATAATAATTGTTTAAGGTGAAAATTAAGTTAGGTAGTTTTAGGGATAATTGCAACTTTTTTTACATTTGTGGTCTGTGGACATTGCAATTCAAGACTTTGCATTTTGTCTTTCTTACATTAAATAATAAATGGTAAAAATGACATAAAAATATGGCTGTTCTTTTGACTTTTTTTATTTTTTTTAAAAAAAATTTGATGCAATGAATATAATTGTACTTTCACATTATTTATTTTATCATATTTAAAATTAACATAAACTGGGTATTAAATTAATTGTACAAAATAAAAAATGGGATACAACACACATAGGTTTCATCTTATCTTTTCATATTTTAATACCATTCCTCAACCCATCTAGATATATATAATATCCACACATTTTCAAAATCTTGTCAAAAATTACTTTAACAAAACAAATCCGATCATTTCTTGGAGAAAACGTTGACATAACCCTTTCAAACTATCACCTAATTAACAATGCTTCTTCCAAATTTTTATTTGAGACAATGTCTCCCAAAGCCTACAATAAAACCAAAATACCCCTATAATTTTTTTTTTTAAAAAAAAAATCTTTAAAAAAAATGATTTTTTTTTTTTAGATTTAATTTCAG
This sequence comes from Carpinus fangiana, assembly GCA_006937295.1. Classification (NCBI taxonomy): domain Eukaryota; kingdom Viridiplantae; phylum Streptophyta; class Magnoliopsida; order Fagales; family Betulaceae; genus Carpinus; species Carpinus fangiana. Next base: position 27,669,239 of record CM017324.1, read on the forward strand.
TTCCTTTTTATTTTTTATTTATTTTGAATTTTATTAAGTGTATTTTCCTTATTAGAGGGACATGGACAATTTCATCATAGTTTGGGAAGAAACATTGATGAAATTGTAAATTTTGAAAATATTATGGATTAGGATGTAGTTTGAGGATTAAAGGAGGTCATTGGTTCAAATTCTCCCCTCTCTCTTGTGTGAATAAATTAAAAAAAAAATTAAAGAAATTTTTCCAATTTCTTACTAATAAGTTTTTTTTTATTTTTTTAATATTTTTGAAAAGGAGGAAAGAAATTCGATACGATAACCTTTATTTTATAAAGCACGGTCCACGAGTTATCTTTTGACACTTCTTTACTAATAAGTTAAGCATATTATTGGGTTTTGAAAAAAGCGAAACAAAAAAGGAGTACCGGTGACGGAGTAGTTGTACTCCGGCGAGGCGAAGAGAATGCTGTCAGCCGCTTTGATTTTCTCCCGGAAAGCTTCCACGGCCAGCGGGAACGTTCCCTCGCCTTCCAAGTCAGTGTTGAGCATCGGCAGGGCCTCTATGTCAATGTACTCTATATGCAGGCCGTTGATTCCCTTGCTTATCTCGATCGCTACGCAACGAACAAACAATCACACCGAATCAAAACCCAAATCCCCACACGCCCCTCCAAAAAAAAAAAAAATTCAGGAAGAGAATCTCAAATTCAATCACAGTGAGAGAAGAGTACCGGAGCGAATCAGGCCGCGGTTGTACGAGCCTTTACGAAGAGACCCACAAAGAGCCGCCACTTTGATTATCGGTTTTGCTGCCACCACTCCTGCCATATCTCTCTTTCTCAGGAGTTCTGTGTGTTTTCTCTCTGTTTCTCTCTGTTCTTCTGTTTCTAGGAGCGGTGGCCAATTAGAGTATATAGCCAGGTGGAGGAGCTGTGGATGAAAACAATTGGGTGACGTGTAAAAGGTTGAGGATGAAACATCGTTAGATCAGCAGAAAATGGGTTTGACCTTTAATGAGGTTTGAGATGGAGGGTGATGATGGGGTGGTCTAGACTAGTGTGTATGTGATGAGGTGGCAAGCTAGAAAGAAAAGTTGTCTGATGACAGGTGGAAATTGTGAGGTAAAAAAGGTGAAAGTCCAATGTTTTTGGGGACCTGTTGGAATGAAGTTGTCGGCAGGTGAGATGGAACTTTTATTTATAAAATGATGCGGATTGTTAATTTAATTTGTTGCCCCGAATCTTATGCATAATCTATGAACAGATCAAATTAAAATAGTAATAATAAAAGAATGAGTAGATTAATAATAGGAGTGAAGGTGAAATATGTATTAAAGTTTGGTGTCACACTCATTAAAAAAATAATGTGATTGATAATTTAAAATTATTGCTCGAATCTTATGCATAAAGGTCTAATCTATGAAGGTTAAATATAAATTTGGTCCTAATGGTTCGGTGGGTATTAAATTAGTTCATAGGTTTTCAAAAGTGATACAAATTTTTTTTTTTTTTTAAAAAGATATTGATTTCATTAAGGTATAAGTTAAAAGCATAAAGTTTATACAACGTAAAACAACAAAATTTTGACAAATCTTAACTATCGTCAAGACAAAATTATAGTCAAAACTACGACTTCACCAACCGACTAACTTATGTATGACTTTCGATACTAGAACAAATTTACAACAAGTAGAGACCAACCAAACATAAGTGTAACCCCAAAACAAGCGAGACCCCAAAAAAGTGATACAATTAGTCCTTAGGCTTTCTAAGAACGACAAAAATCAAGCATTTTGTTCATATTTTCGTTAGTGAACTGTTTGCCACGTGTAGAAAAAGCTAGTTGGTCCAATCACGTTATGATGTGTTTATCATCTCTATGTAATCATGCCAAATCATCGAACAATGTCAAAGCAGTGCTCCATCTGGTCCCGTGATTGTGGTGTCATCATCACCGTGTAATCAGAAACTAATCGCAAAAACGTGTGGTGTCCGATTGTTGTATCTTGGAGACAAGTTGCCACCATGTTAGCCACTAAATTCTGTTTTTTTGTATCTTTAAAGACAATTTGTTAGCAACTTGATAGCAAATTTTAATCGAGCGGCATAAACTATTGTCTCGAAGATAGTGGCTTGATGTGCCTCAAAAGTCAATTTTTATTTAGGAGCTTGAACGTTATGTTCAATTAATGCAATGTCAAAAATAAATTAAAAGGTGTAACGACTCAGGAAAAAATGTTAGTCATATTTGTGTTATTATTATAAAAGGATTAATCAATTTGGAGCTTCCCTATAATATATTATAAAACTCAATTTCACTTAGTAACTAGACAATATGTGATTTAACACTCATGACTATCTTTAAAAACTACTCACTCTGTTTGGGCTTCTTTTCATCTTCCTAATATAGGACCAGGGTGTTATAAACTCTCACTCTTAAATTCCTAACATCCTTGTCAAAGCCATGTCATGCAGTGCTTCAGTACCACATGACCTAGTGTTACTAGGTAGCTTTGATACTACTTGTAACGACCCAAAAAAAAGCGCTAGTCACATCTACAATATTACTCAAAAATGATTAGTCAATTTGAAACTTTTATATAATTTATTAATTAGCTCAGTTTCACCTAGTAACTAGACAATATGGGACTTAGCCCTCGTAAGTATCTTTATAAACAACTAAATCTATCTGAACTTCTTCTCATCTTTTCAATATGAGATTGGGGTGTTACAAAAAGGCTTCCTCCATATGAACTTATTCGTCCACATGAGAAAGTGCTTCCTTAATTGGCTTGCTTCGTTCACCTCCTTAACTCCTTTCAAGCATGAGTCACCTTCCAATGTTGCACCTTGTTCGACACATTTTTAGCCCCGTCAATCAATTGGCCATAGTTGTTTCTAATTCTTTTATTCCTTCATCAATGCCTGCACTATCCTGAAGAACATCTCCTTCCAATTTCATCTTTTAAACCCCAATTCACTAATGAAAACCATAGCCCACAAAGCCGCTATGGCCTCTACAATATACGGCCGCTCAATGATATTGTATTTGGGAGCAATCAATGTTGCCAATAAGCCCAATACCTCCCCCACTTTCTCTTTTCTTTATCCACAGTGGCGTCTTAATTGATTTTTCCAAGTATGGTTTCACATTTGTCAATCGGCCTTACATTAGCACATTTGAACTCATGAAGCGACTCATATGCTTTCCCAACAAGTTGATTTGGACGGCTAAACTTCCCCTAAACCACATTTCTTGGCACCACCATCAATAATTCAAACTCATTATTTTCCAATTTATTGTGAAGGTCCCCACAATATATATAAATTCATCACCCTCCTTACTACTCTTTTGTAGCTTCCTAGTTCCTACCATATATACTCCATGAATCTTTTGTCCCCAAACAATTCTATAATCTATGCCCCGTTTTCTCCACCTCTAATCCACATATAAGACATAGTGAGCCCATTGCTATTTTCCTCCCAAGCAAGTTAGCTTTAGTGGGTAGAGCATTATTACAAGCCCTCCACATAAACGGAATAGGATCCTCTCTAGTCCAAAATGGACTGGAGAATATCCAGTTTATGGTCTGAATTTCTTCTTAGAAATCCTATGGCTACAAATAAGACACATATTCCACTACTTAAAAATAATAATAAAATATTATTTTATATTAAATAAATAAATAATAAAATTAAAAAAAAAACTAAAGGAGTGGGGTGGCCAAAGCCACCTCATGGCCCTTGGGGGTGGTCCGGCCACCCCCAATGGCCAAATCTAAATAAAAAATAAAAAAAATTCATTTGGCCCTTGGGGGTGGCCGGACCACCCCCAAGGGCCTCAGGGTGGCTTCGGCCACCCCAGACCAGC
>CM017324.1:27673322-27749423 GCA_006937295.1 Carpinus fangiana
GAGGCCCTTGGGGGTGGTCCGGCCACCCCCAAGGCCAAACAATTTTTTTTATTTTTTTATTTTTATTTTTAGATTTGGCCATTGGGGGTGGTCGGACCACCCCCAAGGGCCATGGGGTGGCTTCGGCCACCCCACCTCCAAACAGTCTGGGGGTGGCTTCCCCATGGCCCTTGGGGGTGGTCCGGCCACCCCCAATGGGGTGGCCAACCACCCCTTTATTTTTTTTATTATTTTATTATTTATTTTTTTAATATAAAATAATATTTTGTTATTATTTTTAAGTAGTGGGATATGTGTCTTATTTGTAGCCATAAGATTTCTAAAAAGAAATCCAAATCATAAACTAGATATTCTCCGGTCCATTTTGGACCGAAGAGGATCCTGTTCCCACATAAACACCTTGACTACATTGGGAACTACCATCTTCCAAATCCTTATGACATTAATTGTTATTAATTGCATATAAGGACAGTTACCTTTTGATATAAAAGAGTATAGAAAATTCAGCTATCCATACGGACCATACCATATTTTTTTGTCCATAAGCAAACCTCCAACGGATTTTCTTTTTATAAAATAAAAGTTAGTGACAAGTCACATAAATATATAATAATATTTAGAAATGAAGAAAGGGTTGAAAAGGTCAATTATGCACCCTATAAATAGCATTTAATCACATAAGCCTAATGGTAGTTTGTTGTGATCTCGCCTTGTAGTTCTAGGGAAGGTGGGCAAATTCCAAGGTCACCTTCTTGCCTTTTCTTATTGCAAATGGCATATTAATTATTGGGGATACTATTACTTCCAATCCCCCACATGAGTTATTCTTCTAAAATATTGTAGTTGGTCTATGCTAATGCAATTTGCATTCAATTTGTAAGTCAACCATTTAGTTTAAGTAAAGCCAATCTCAAATAACATTTAAAGTCTGTTCGGGTGTTTATTTGAGGAGCTTAAAAGTGCGTTTAATATTTAAAACGTCTATTCGAAGAAAAAAAATAACCGTTTGATAGAAAATGCTGGAAGCATTTTTAAGAGTCTAAAAAGCTTAAAAATGATCAAAATACATTTTTGACAAGAGCTTAAAAATGAAACTTTTGTCCAAAAATATTTTTTGCAATATATTTTAAAAACGCAAATTTTCATGCTCTCAAACGCACCCAAAGTGTCCCCAAGAGGTAGCTCAATCGGCTGGAACCACGTCTAATGAAGCGGAGGTCACTAGTTCGAATCCCCCTTCCCCCTCTTGTGTAGACATGTCAAAAAAAAAAAAAAAAAACGCACCCAAAGTAATCACGAAGACGGATTTTGCATTTTATTTTTCCCTTAAATTCAATGAAATTACTTAACCAAATCTAAAGAATCCAAAAGCCAGCCTAATCCAGTAATATTATTAATGTGTACCAAACGACCCGTCGCAAGTACATGGTTCTAAAAGGCCAGCACTCATCACGGCGTTGCCAATTAGGACAGAAGAGAGAGAAGACTCCAAGCACAAGCAGAAAATACTCACTTTTCAAATCTTGCACAGTCCCTTGGATCCAAAACCTCGAATCTCTCTGTCCTGCGCACACGTCAAGGTTCTCTCTTTCTCTCCCTGGCATCCATGCCTGTTTTATTATGCACAGTACAATATCATTTTCTTCAAGCCTTATGCTTGTATTCAATGCTACTGCTCATTTGTTTGATTCATTTTAGTCTTGTTACACGTTCGTCAACTTAGCGCTCGCTCATGTTTCTGGGTTTTGTTTTTTTGTTCGTGTTTGGTGATTTCGGGAGCTTTTCCGGCTACCCATTTGGTTTTTTTAGTTATAGCTCGCAGAATTTGCGCCCTCTTTGTTCTGTACTTTGATTGCTCAATGTTTGAGTCAGTATTCATTAATTCTTTTGAAATTTATGTTCGTTCGGTGAATTGGTGCAATGAATTGTGGTTTTAAATTTATTTTTTATCTGAATTATGACAGATTTGACTGCTTTACATTGGTATGTAGCTCTTGCTTGCGTTTGTTGACTTTTTGTGGGCATTTCCTGGATTGTGGAAAACAGGGTTGTCTTGGTACATTTTCTGTGGAATTAATGGTCAATTGAGGCATTGAATGGGTTTTATTGGTTTAATGAGTATTTTTTGATGTATTTGATCTTGAATTGTAACAAGATATCATTCTTGTCTGAAGTTTCATTTCTATATTCTATAGGAATGGGTAATTTGATCATTTTCACATCAATGTTTTGTCCTTATTTTCTGTAGATTGCAGTTTTACTTGGCAACTCCTAAAAAACTTTGAAAGTCGAATTGTAATTGCGTTGGGATTATTGAGTTATTTTTGCATATCTTTTGAGTTGAATTGATGAAAATTGGCATATTTCTCTGGTTTGAAATGATCATTCCTTTTCGTCAAATGTGAACCTATTATTCCTTAATTTATGTGCATCAGATTAAGTTTTGTCGTAATGTCACTACAGGTTGCTTGCTGGAACTATATTTTTGTGGTTACCTCCTAAAACTCATCTGGGAAGTTGAATCATATAAAAATAGTGTTTGATGCTGTGGCTTCATCATTTTGTAAGCTGCAGAGTGGGAGAAGTTTCATGGAATTAAGGGGATCCAATTTAAAGCCGTTTTGAATAGGGAACTTAGTTTCTTATGAGCTTGGAGTAGTTGGAATTCTGATTTTATTTTAACTACCAATGATTGGTAGGAAGACCATGGGACGGGCTTTACCACTATTGTTGATGATACTCGCTCTTGTATTTTTCTTTGCAACATATAATTTGTTAACAGTGATATTCCAATATAGATCTTTTGGGGAATGGGTAGGTGTTGATTCAGATAGTGCATTACTGTTTGACCCTGTTATTGAGATGCCTGAGAATGTGAGGAAACCATTCAATGCCAAGGCACCCTTCCATGTTGCATTAACAGCCACTGATGCTCCTTACAGCAAATGGCAGTGTCGCATTATGTACTATTGGTATAAGAAGCAGAAGGAGATGCCAGGATCAGAGATGGGAGGATTCACTCGGATTTTGCATTCAGGAAATCCCGACAACTTGATGGATGAGATTCCTACTCTTGTGGTTGATCCTCTTCCTGCCGGTATGGATCGGGTGAGGTTTCTTGCACAATAATTTTTGGTTGCTTATTTTCTGCTTTTTTGGTATAATTGTTGTAAAGCATATTCTTAAGAGTCAATTACTTTTGTATATCTTTGTGTACCATTTTATGTTCTCATCAACAAGACTTAAGTATGGGGTAGTAATTCCATATGTAGAGGTGATTAAGCAATTGCTGGAAAAAAGGATAAAGGAATGGAATTAAGTGGAGTAAGAGCAAAGCATATTGCATCTGAAAATTTAGAGCTAATACTAGCAACTAGCTTTATTGAATGACTCACTAGTTCTGGAATAAAAATCAACATGAAGCTTAGTTGGAATAAACTTTTTAAAAGTTTCAACCATGTTACTTGATCCTGTGTGCTCAAATAAGTTGCCTATACTCGGACTTCAGTGAGTGGAGAGCTTCACTCTGCTGGCTTTTTATGGAGTAATAGTCTTTGTGGTCCTGACAACTTTTATATTTCCAACCGTACTAAATGAATTGTCTTTAAGCCATTTCTTATTGGCTTCGTTTGGGCTTTCAATTCAGTTACACTGAATATTACAAAAACTGAAGCCACCAAAGGTAAATTCACATGCGAAGCATAAACCTTGCATCTCTATACTTGAGGTTTTATTTAAAATTCTTTAAACTTTGGTGTATTATTTCCTGTCTCTTGTAAAGTTTTGTCGAGGGCATACTTTAAACCCTTGCCAGTGAGTAGGCTGCGTATTTGAAATTATATTACGTCCATTAGTCCATATCAACTATTGGCAGGCAAGTATGCACCCAAATATTCTGTTGTTCTTTTTTTTGACGAAATATGTGGTGGTAATCATTTTGTCAGCTTATTGCTTGTGATTGGTTAAAACATATACATCCTTGACATGATTTTCAAGTCATTTCTCAGGGATATATTGTTTTAAATAGACCATGGGCTTTTGTGCAATGGCTGGAAAAGGCTACAATAGAGGAAGAGTGAGTGCCGCAAACATATGAATCTGATATGCGGTTACATTTACCTTCGTGAAGTTTAAAAGGCTATTTGTTTTTACTATGGTGCAGATACATTTTGATGGCAGAGCCCGATCACATATTTATAAAGCCACTGCCTAATTTGGGACATGGGGGATATCCAGCTGCTTTTCCATTTTTCTACATTAGGCCTGATCGGAATGAGAAAATTATAAGGAAGTACTATCCTGAGGAGAAAGGCCCTGTTAAAAATGTTGATCCAATTGGCAATTCTCCTGTAATTATCAAGAAGGTAAAACTCTTGTTACTAGATGACCTACTAAAATATATGTAGTCTTGTAACAACAGTAGTTTTTCCAATGTTATCCTTGTATTGGCTGTCATTTTGTATTAACCATTTCCTTTCATCTGAAGATTTATTTTCTCATTTGTTGTGCGAAAATTAGTCACTCATGGATTGTGTCATCTTTTTGTTTAGGATTTGTTGGAGAAGATTGCTCCTACATGGATGAATATTTCTATAAGAATGAAAGATGACCTAGAGACTGATAAAACTTTTGGATGGGTTTTAGAAATGTAAGCATGGAAAATAAATGACAGTTTTTTACTTATCATATTCAACAGGAAAAAAAAAAAAAAAGCGACAGTTCATTTTGCAAGTTGATGCTAGAAGGTTTGACATCATTATTGACGTATTTTATGTGTCTGTTTCCTTCAATGAACCTAGGTATGCCTATGCTGTAGCATCTGCTTTGCACGGCGTGCAGCATATTCTTCGGAAAGACTTTATGCTGCAGGTATGTATCTTCTCTTTTAAAGTTCTTCATAGGACAGTTTATTTCCATTTTTTAATTTGGCTTCTTAGTAAATCCCTGAAACAATATGGACACATGCATACATTGAAGCTTTTCTAAGCCTTCCCTTGTGTGTGTGGGTGTGGTTTTTTTTTTCAGCCCCCATGGGATTTGGAAACTGGAAAGAAGTTTATCATTCATTACACTTATGGATGTGACTACAACTTAAAGGTATTATTTCCTTCCCATTTTGTTCGATTATGATGAACTGCTATTCCAAGTATGGCTGTTTGCTTATGAATATCTTCCTACATTTGGACTTTTCTTTATGTAAGTTTCTAAAACCTGCCTTTTCATCAGTGTCTTCTTTTGTTTATTAGCAGATACCCTTTTAAATTTGTCACAAAATATTGATATGAAGTATCTTGATGGTCAGGGTGAACTAACATATGGGAAAATTGGGGAGTGGCGATTTGACAAGAGGTCACATCTACGCGGGCCTCCACCAAAGAACCTTTCCATGCCCCCTCCAGGCGTCCCTGAAAGTGTGGTATGTCTATTTTAATTTCATTCTTCAATCACTTGCATCTTGCTAGTTGGTTGATTACTAAATCTATGGTGATAGCCTGTTTGCTTCATCATGCCAAGAGCACTTCCTAAATTTAGAGTGGCTCTTTTGCTTCTGTTTTTTTTTCTTTCCCCATGCTTTTGTCACATGGATCAAAGTGCATTCTCATATGGGTTGGAAGAAAATCCAACACTTCAAAAGTGGATGTTGAGAGGCCACACTAGGGAGGGTGTGCATTATACACAACCAAGAAAAGATTTGGAAAAAAAGGTGTTCACAGGCTAGAGCCTACAGCCGATTGATATATGTTTTGCTTACCCAACTAATGGATTTCATCACTGGGATCTAGGAAATGTCGTGGCAGTTCAATAGCACTCTTGTTTGGAAGCAAATCTGTTCTTGTTTTTACTTTCAGTACAAATTTAAGATTCGGTGTGATAAAATTCAAAGTTCTACTTTGTTTTTTTCCATGAAATCCACACCAAGTACAAACTCCAATCACCCAAAACATCCATAAGAAATTTAGGATCCAAATTTGAGTTACACCCACTTTCAAACACGTGCACCTGGTGGGATTCAAACACATGACTTCACCCTCCACCTTGTTCTAAAGGAACGAAATGCCATATGAATTCATTTTCCTTTTTTTTGCCTTTCTATATTTATATTTGCCTGAAATGTATGGTTTTGCTTGATGCATACACAAAGGCGATTATGAGTTGATCATTAAATTCCTGTTGCTTTTTTCCTTTCTGCAGGTCACCCTTGTTAAGATGGTGAATGAAGCAACTGCAAACATTCCCAACTGGGAGACACCATAGACATTTGCTATCCCATGAAACTCTAACCTCTGATCTTCAGCCAAGGAGATTTTTTTGATCTCATTCAAGCCTCTACTAGAACGATCCCATGTACACAAACCTCAGATTAAAGTTTTCTTGTAAGAGATATAACAATAAATAGAGAAAAATATCGTTTTGATGCTTTTCTTTAGATCTTAGGCAAATACGGCACTCTTGTTGAGAATGGTTGGCTACTGTAACAACCCCAATACTTTAAGAATTTGTAAAAGAGTAACTTCCGAGCCAGAGAAAGTCAAGGACTTGTTCGTTAATGCTTTTTATTTTTTTGTTTGCAAAAATGTTATTGTGTGTTATAAAAGTGAAAGTAGTTCAGCGTGTTTGGGGTTGATTTTTAATATTTTTCTTTTGAAAAAACAAAAGGGAGTTGGAAAAAAAATGTTATAAAACAAAGTTTTCCTTCTGTGTAGCTTATTAGGCAAGAGACTAGGTTGGTGGACAAAGTTGTCATCCAAAGTGTTCATAAAAATTAATAGTTTTCATCGAATCTGACTTTAAAAATGATCCCTTGGAGTATGTCATTCCCAACTCAAAAAAGGGAAGTGGAGGAATTCCTAACTTCCCTTTTGTGTCAGTCCAATCCTAATTTTAGAAGTTGGTAAGTATCTAAGTGCACTTATAAAGTACAAACAATTCAACGGTTGAAACAAAAAGTGGGTAAATTTTAGTACTAGAAAACAGTCATGACAGCTTCTTTTTTTATTTGAAAAAATCTCATGCAATAAGATTATTTTATATAAGCCTTTCTAATAAATATTAGAGCTGATAATTTTTTACACTACCTATGAATCTAATACAAAATTAAGAGTTAGCCGATTAGAGTTCAAGAGAATTGCCCATTTAATTAAATGTGTCTAATTAAGGTTGACCTTTTTTTTATTTTTAAGGAGAAAAAATTTCATACTCAGTCATTAATGAAAAGATCGCGAACAAAAACTCTTACAAACAAAACAAAAAACTCTGAAACAAATCATAGCTGAAGCTACGGGATTGCAGACATAAAAAATACATATATTACAATCCAACAATAAAGACTTATCAACGACATCAATATTTACTAACCCATGACTACTCTTCAGTTTTAATAACAAATCTGTTTCAAACAGACTCAATCTAATGCATAAGTAGTTATTATTCTTTGGTCTTAAAAGCAAAAAAAATTTGTGTTAAAACTCATCATCCTCGATCTAAAAGTCAAAATATCGTATTACACGTGTAGAAGCCTCCATTTAGCCGGCGGAAGTAAAAAGTGGTGGTTACATAGCTGTGACGATGGGTGACGCGAAAAAGAAGCAGTGCGTCACGCGTGTGAGTGATGAGTGAGCGTGTGAGATTGTGTCGGCGAAGGGAAAAAAAAGGTAAGCAGTGTTTGGGAAGAAAGATTCCTCTGGTGAAGTGCAGAAAAGGGCAGAGAAGAAATGAAGAAATGAAGAAAGGGACAAACACTGAAAAAGCCCGCCTGTCACCCACATTTCCTGCTTTATTCACCGCCACTTCTCCTAACTCATCTTACCTTTTTGGGGACAGTTTTTCCATCCAACTCACTCACTCCTCAGTACGAGACTTTTTTTTTTTTTTTTTTTTTTTTCTAGTTTATAAAAATTTATAAATTAATTTTAAAAAATATATATAAAGGGTATTATATATAAATTTGTTTAGTTTTAAAGGTATTATATGTAATTTAGGTCATTTTAATTTTTTTTAACAAGCTTAACTGACGTAATGGGAATTTTGAAAAGAAAATAGTAATATAATAGGATTAAAAACAGTAAAGTTAACAATTTAAAAAAATTAACAATAATTAATTAAAAAAAAAAAAAGATAACTACCCCTATTTCTTTATATAAAAATTATTATTAAACAAACTGAACAAGAAATCAAAAAATGAAACGACCAAAGAGTTAAGAGACTGTCGGCCCAAACAAGCCGCAAAAAAAAAAAAAAAAAAAAAAAAAAAAACCAAAAAACAAAAAGTCTAATTTTTTTAGTTCTTTTGTTCTTCTCCCTTTTGTTTGCTCTTTTCTAAACAAAAATATTAACTAACGGCTTAAAATACCATACAGTTACTAAACACTTAAAACTTTAACGTCTATATCACATTAGAACACTATTTTAAACAAAAAAAAAACATGGCATTAACAAACGAAGCTGGTTTTTTTTTCTCTGAACTGTATGTTTAGCTAAAATTTCACTTTTTTCTAGACATTTAAATTATTTACTTTTATTATGATCCCTCCTATGGCGAAGCTCAAGCAGCCCTTTTGGTTGCTTCTTTGGCTACCTCTTTAAAGCTTGAAAAATTTTGTCTTAGAAGGAGATTTTGCCCTTGTAATTTCTTCTTTAAAGCATCCATCAACTGTTTTGGATTGGCACTTAGATAGTTTGATCTCTCTTGTTTTTTCTCTCATCCCTTCCTCTTCTCAATGAAAAGCTAGAAAAATTAATAAAAATGTCAATTTTTGCACCTATTATGTGGCTTACTGGCCGCAACTAGAGTTATCTATGGCTACATTCTCACTTTTTTTTTTTTTTGCTCCTTTCTCTCCCCCAGCTGTTTGTTAAAAAAAAAAAAAAAAAAAAAAAAAATTATTCACTTTTACTATTTTTTTTTAAAAATTTTTTATCCAACAATCACGATGAGGGAGAATTATATTTATTTTTTATTATCCTTTTTTCTACTAATTTTTTTTTTTTTTTTTTTAAACATTTTTACTAATGAGACAAGGGGTCATTTTGTGAGCATATTTCACGCTAGATCTTCACATTTGCCATATTTACCAATTTATCTGGAAGCATTTCTCTGAGTGATCCTATTTAATTACCAGAAGTTTGCTTTACATATTTACCTTTTAAACTTCCTGCTGTTACCCACTTCATTGCTTCCTTCCAGGTTCCATCATCACAAGATGTGGATTGACCTGATTAACCCTCCTAGAAAAACAAAAAACAAAAATTAACCTTCATTTAAATTATTTTAAATTATTTTATATTTTATATTTTAAATTATTTAAATTATTGATTAACCTTCATTTAAATTAAATATGTTCCACGTGTTGGGTCTCACTTATTAAAAGGGAGTTTGAGTCTACACGTAAGGGGGAGTACGTGTTAAAATATTGATTAAGTGATTAAATTTACCTGATCTTTTCCTAGCTTAAGCTTTTGAGATAATTGGTGATTTAATCTCTACTTTAATTATTATTATTTTTTTAAATTCTTGGTAGATGAGAGAAAGAAGATAAATAAATATGTTTAAAAAACTAAATTGCTTTCACTTTTTAGCTCTTGATCGATATTTGAAAAACTAGTCCAACAAAAATCTAATTTTAATTAAATATTTTACGTGTTAGGTTTCTCTTATTGAGAAAAAGTTTAAACTCACATATAAAAAAGAACATCAAAATTTATTATTTTCTATCCGCTTTAATGATGAACTAACACAGAGATAGTATGGTATTGGAAGAATTAAGATCCTTCTTCTTCTTCTTTTTTTCTTTCCCTTTATTATTATTACTACTTTTTTTTCTTTTGTTGTCATGAAATCCATTGACTCTAATCTTATGTGCGAATCTTGTCGTAAATTGATTCCTACAAATTGAAAATCTAGAGTTCACGGGTTGCATCAGCAACACTGTCGGTCCACAACTGTTTCATGGAACAAATGAGCCTTTTTCATAAAAGATTTATTCACCTTTCTCCATCAAATGTGAGTCCAAGCTTTTAAGTTCCAATTCCCCTCAGTGCTAGGGTACTATTAAAGGAAGTAATCATGATCATGGATTATCAATAAGCCAGGAATTAAATGACCCCCTCAAGAGCCACATTGGTCGGTAGTCACATCACTCTAGACGTTTGATTGAGAGTCTCTCGGATGTGGCACTGCCACGTTAGCCAAAACAAAATTGGTCTAGCTTCTCTCACGGATGGCCGACCACCCCAACTGAACCTCTGGGGTAATGTGACCACCCCAAGAGCCATCAGGAGTGACTGCAACCACTGGGGTTTTGACCACCTTGCATGATAGTTGAGGGTGGCGTTAATAAAAAAATGGATAATCTCGAAAGTTGTATCCAACCCAAGTTTGCCTTTTCTTGTGGGTAAGGTTAGATGGAGTTTTGGGATGGAGAGGGACACTTGTTTGTGCTGGTGTGCCACTCACGACAGTGGGACTCACATGCACACTTGATCTGCAACTGCAATGCTAATGACTTGTGCACAAAGTTCCAGCTACAGTTGACTCTTATCTTGTGAACCTCACAAGGCAATTCTAGTGCTCTCTAATTTGTTTTTGTTATCTATATCCCTTTCATGTAAGAGAGATTTTTAATGTGAATGGGTGGAAGGAAACAAACAAAACCCCCCATAACACAAACAGGAAGAAAGCGAATCTGCTTTCTCTTTGCCTTTTTCATCCCCCTTTTAAACTTTTAAAACCATATATGCAAATCAAATCTGGATCTTACTTCGAATAAATAATAACCATTACAAATGAAATACACCCTTTTAAACTGCACCTCATTGTCCTTTTCCTCTTGCACTAGTTCTGTTTTCAGGAGAAAGAGGGACAGCAGATGATTCTCTCTGCCCAACAGTTGCTGCTATAAAGTGGGATTTTTCAGGAATTTAGGTTTTTTTAACAGCACCGTTCACATTTTATAAAAATGAGTGGTACGTTAAGTTAACCGTTATGTGACGGTCTGCGTTTTAGTACGTCAATTCTTTGATAAACTTATAGTAAAAGCTGCGGTAAATCTCGACGTTCGTTATGATATGTATTTGGGGATGATCAGGATCAAGTTCCTCAGGCAGTGTGATCTTGTCAACTGACAAGAGCTTAACATTTGTTACCAGCCACAGCCAAGGCTTTGAGACATGAAAGTTCAAATTTTGCCTACATGATTAAAGACAAGCTTTTTTTTTTTTTAATAAAAGATTGATTTGATATGCAATGATTAAATTTACGTCACACTTTAGTTTCTAATTTAACATTAAAAAATAATATCCCCCGTGAACTTTCCATCTCCCATCAACTAAAAGAGAATATATTCGGATAAAGATTTGCTGCAATTAATTTGAACAACCAACTGAAAAAAAATCTTGATGTAATTTACCCGTCTTAGTAAATGGAATCTATTAAAGCCCTTTCGATCCAATGTATTGAAGTGAAACCTTTGAAAGGAAGACGTACGTGTTTGTATTAACAGTTGTGTGAATAATAATAATACTAAGTGGACTGAAAAATGGAATATATGTACCATCTAACACATTAGGGCATGTGCAAACTATCTTTTAGTGGTGCCTAAGGTTCCTCCCAATAAAGCCTGCAAAAACTTCCTATGGTGGGGTTGAGGAGGGGTCATGGTGCTGGCTCACCTCTAAATCTATTAAGCAAGTTCACATTTTGGCCCACCCTAACCTCCCTACAAAAAATAAAATATTTCTTGGTCCTATTAGGGGCCATGTGGGTGGTTCATTAAGAGACAAATAAGAGAAGAGTGCAGCTGCTATACGGATGGGGCAAAATGGGGGAGTTTTCTGCCCTCCATTTATATGCTGACACCTCATCATTTCAAGAAAAATAAAATGAGAACAAAACACCCGATTTTTTTTTTTTCTTCCTCTTCTTCCTCACCTCACGCACACACCTGCTGGTTTCTTTTTCTTTTTTTTTTTTTTTTTCTTCTTCTCCAGTTCTCCCTCACCTCTCCGGCGACGGCACTCACCATCTCCGGCGATGTTCTTCATTTCCGGCCAACCCAACCGGAAAACACCGAAAAACACAAATCCAACCTCAAAAATCGTTTCTAATGCCTCAAAACTCAATTCTAATGCCTCAAAAATCATTTTTAGATTCAAAACTAAAACCTAAATTTTGAAAGTTAACCCTAGAGGGGTCCTGGATCCATTGGAGAAGATGAACGTGGGTCACGCCGGAGCCACGGGATACCATGGTGGGTGGGCGTGGGCCGGAATGGCGGCGTTGGGTGGGTGGGCGTCGCCGACCATGGGTGGGTGGGTCGCTGGCCAGCCTTCTTCTTCTTCATTTTCCTTCTCTTTTTTTCTTTGGCTGACTGAATCTAGTGGTTTTTTTTTATACAAGTTTTTTGCAATTTTTTGTTTTAGCTGAGGTGTCTTGCTCCTATTGGTGGGCGTAAACTCGGTCTTTTACGCCACGACCGAATTGAAGATAAACTCATACGAGAATGTTGAGAACCCAAAATCATTTCGTTTTACTATTCATATAGTGTACCCTTTTTTTATTGATTGAGTAACCTGTTCACCTCATGTGACATCATAGAGCCCAAAATTTCCTCCTTCTATGCTTAATAACACTCCACACGAAATTAACATATTAGAATCAAGAGATTTAAACTGTTTAATTAAATTAGTTGTGTTATGGTTAATTTATATAGTCTTATATATTTATGCATCACACAATTTAAACCCGACACAACTTTCAAACCCGATACGAACTCAATACAAAATTAACGGGTTATGATTAAGAATCTAACACATGAACACAAATCTAGACCCAGAGTAAAAATATCATCTGCAGGTTGAATGTGACAAAGGCAGTAGAGGCCCAGCAGCCACAAAAGAAAATGGAATACAGAGCGGTGGGAAACTACGCACTGACTACAGAGTTCTACTCATCACCCCACTAACCCCACCACCATAAAACAAAAAAAGAAAATAAAGTAATGCAAGCTATAAGTATACACCTGCTCTCTTGAAGTCACTCAACCATCAAAACCCAACTCACTCAAGCTTCACAACTAGCTAGCCATGGCTGTCACTCTGAGACCCTTCTCTCAACTAGCCATTGCCCTCTTCCTCTTCGTTTCCTTTGCCCAAGGGCTGAACCAGAAGTACCCCAGGTGCGACACCCCGGACCAGGGCTCGGACCTCCAAGTTTTCCACGTGTTCAGCCCCTGCTCCCCGTTCAGGCCAGAAAAGCCACTCTCATGGGAGGAGAGTGTGCTCCAAATGCAGGCCAAGGACCAGGCCAGGGTCCAGTACTTGTCCAGCATGGTGGCCAGGAAATCTGTCGTGCCGATTGCCTCCGGCCGGCAGATCACGCAGAACCCCACGTATATTGTGAGGACCAAGATTGGTACGCCGGCTCAGACGCTGCTCTTGGCCATGGATACCAGCAATGATGCCGCCTGGGTGCCCTGCTCCGGCTGTGTAGGCTGCTCATCCACTCTCTTTGCCTCTGAGAAGTCCACCTCCTACAAGACCCTTGGTTGCCAGGCACCCCAGTGCAAGCAGGTATAGTGCTGCTGATCTCATCATATCGCTAGATTGTGTTTGACATTGCAATTTTATAAACGAGCATTTTCAAATCGCAAGTAAGATGGTGCGTTTTCGAAAACACACTATTTTACAAGTTAAATTACATTTTTAAATTGTACGTTTTAAAATCGTAAACAAAAATGACTTTTAATCACTATTTACTTAATTTGTGAAACTTTTAGTAATTCACAATGAATGAGATCTAATCACAAAACTAATCTCATTGCTAACCCTTATTTATTTTTTTTTTTTCAATTTGTCTCAAGGTTTTAGTAGCTTCATATTTCTCATGGTTTTTCTTTGCATGCCACAATTGGAGATCATTACGGTGGGTCCAATTTGAGATTCTTTTTCCTATGAAAAGGATATGGAGATTGAGTGTGGCATACAGGAAAGATAATATTCAACATACTTATCTCTTTAATATAGTCCTAATAATTGATCCTATGTAATGATTTAACTCACAAGAAAAAATCTCCACGTTTTCACTTTTACTATTGAAAGTGTGATGTCAGGGACCCTAAGTTCACGGCTGAATTATTGTAGTCCCCATGGTCTGGATTCTTTTAAGAGACGAGTATGTCCGGATCTTCTCGTATTTACTGTCTGAATTAGCTAACGTGCGAGCAAAATTCAGGTACCCAACCCGTCTTGTAACGGCCCCGTGTGCGGTTTCAACATAACCTACGGCAGCTCCTCCGTGGCGGCTAACCTAGGGGAGGACAATATCACCCTAGCCACTGACTCAGTCCCTCGCTACACCTTTGGCTGCATACAGAAGGCCACAGGCAGCTCAGCGCCACAACAGGGGCTATTGGGCTTGGGCCGAGGCCCGCTTTCACTTCTATCCCAGACCCAAAACCTCTACCAATCCACATTTTCATACTGCTTGCCTAGCTTCAAGTCCCCTAACTTCTCTGGTTCCTTGAGGCTTGGTCCTGTTGGGCAGCCGAAGAGGATCAAGTACACCCCCTTGCTCAAAAACCCTAGGAGATCATCATTGTATTATGTCAACTTGGTTGCGATTAGGGTTGGTCGGAAAATTGTCGACATTCCTCCAAGTGCATTGGCATTCAATCCCACAACAGGAGCAGGGACCGTCATTGATTCAGGTATTGTTTGCGAATCCGATTCTTCAATTTCTTGTTTAGATTGGTAGCAATTTAAGTAGTAAATGTGAGTGAATTTTTGTGTGGTTTACCGGCCAAAGCAAATGAATAGATAATTCAAAATTTATTTGGACAGGTAAACCCATATTTGCTCTCTCACATTTCCTACTCAATTACTGGCCATACCACAGCAAAATTATTATAATCTCTATCTATTGTTTGCATAATACTTAATCACTTGTCTTTTCGTGCTGATTTTGTGCATGATGTATGGTTATGATTGCTTAAGTATCTGCCAAAACTTGGACTCTTCTCACGTGGTCCATTAGTCAAGTCACAATCACAAAATTAAAATCCATAAATATAAATTTTTATATATATTACGAGCTCAAATGTCACAATCAGCCAACATGATGTCTTGTTTTGGGGCACAAATTATTTCCGGTGTTTAAGGAAACTCTTCAATCTCGTCTATTAATCTGTCATCTGTCAAAAGCATATATGATTCTTCGGCATGATATATGGTCTGATTTTACTTTAGCCTTAGTTGGTTGCTAATAATTTTATGGACCACTTGCCACTCCACATTAAAATGTGCATGAGCACACTGACACATAAATTTGGGCAATCTAATAACAAAAATCTTTATCTCTTTTGCTACGAGCAGGCACCGTCTTCACGCGGCTGGTGACACCGGCGTACGAGGCGGTGCGAAATGAGTTCCGCCGCCGAGTTGGGAGTGCGGTAGTGACGACCCTAGGCGGCTTCGACACGTGCTACTCGGTCCCAATCGTTGCACCCACAATAACATTCATGTTCACAGGCATGAACGTGTCATTGCCAGCAGACAACTTGCTGATCCACAGCTCAGTGGGCAGCACCACATGCCTCGCCATGGCAGCCGCACCAGACAACGTGAACTCTGTGCTGAACGTGATAGCCAACATGCAGCAGCAGAACCACCGGGTGCTTTTCGATGTGCCCAACTCCAGGCTCGGCGTGGCCCGTGAGCTCTGCACCTAATTTTGTTGTCTTCTTTAGGATTGGGAAAGGGGGTGTCACGGGGGGTCTCTGTAGGCTGTAGCCATCCATGTCTTTTTTATTTTATCTTCAAGTTTGAATTGTTGATGATTACTTTAGTGGGTCGTACCATGTCACGGGTTTGTTGTCAATTTTTTTTTTTGCTTTTTCTCTTAAAAAAAAAAAAAAAAAAAGATTTTCAAAATAAATAAAGATGGATAAATGTCATTGTTTGTGTCGGTGGATGAATTTATTCATGTGAAAAGTTGTTTGGATATATTATACAAGAGCTTTGATTAGGATATTTTACTTGTACTAAAGAAAAGAAAATCCCCAACAAAGGTATATGAAACAATAGCATCAATCTCCCATGCTCATGGACTTATATAGTCTTATATATATTGGCTTGAACACTCGATAATGATGGAAATTATATTTATATTTTACATGTTGGACAGAATTGATTGATATTGTCACATTAATCAAGGCAAACATAAGATATTGTTAGTGATAGCCATGGTTCGAGGCGGACGAAATTGGAGGTGGGCCTAGCGGCCCTAGCCTAGGGTGGCTCCACCCTTGTCTACAAATGAACCTAGTTGCTTCCTCTTCCCTCGATTCCACCCTCTTCTGCTTCTCGGCCACCATCTTGTCTCCTTGACATGACCATTGTTTTCTTGTAACCTCCTTACCTCAAGGGAATAGGTAAGGAGAGAGAAAGCGGCACTAGAACTGACTAAAAAAGTATGAGTATAAATAGTGTTAGAGTATATCATGAAGTTCAAGAATAATAGTCATAGTATAAGATTATTATTGACTTACAGTTGAAGAATATTACTGAGTCACATTTGAAGACTATCACTATAGTTATTGGTAAATGATTAAATATTATCACATAACTAACCTAGTTAAAGTAGAAGTTTATTTGTATTCAACATAATTCTCCTATAAATAGGAGTATGTTATATTGTAAATACTACTAAGAGAAATAAGAACTTAATGCAGTCTTAAGGCTTGATCTTGTGAATGTAAGTCATAGACCGAACCACATATATCTCAGTGTCATCTCTATCTTATTATTCCGCTTTATTATTTCCGCATTAAAAATTATTGTATGGTATCAGAGAATCAGGCCTGAGTTTTAAACAATACCAAAAAGGCCAAGAGAATCGAGCCAACAAAGGGCTAAAAGTAGGTCTAGGTCAACGAAAGACCAACAAATGACCAAATAACTGTGCCAACAAAGGGCAAAAATATGGGCAACTTCGGCCTCTTTTCTTTACTTCTTCTTTTTCTTTTTTTTATTCTTTTTTTTAAAAAAAAAAAATTGAAAAAGACTCTATTCTACACAAGCTGGGATAAGAATAATCTTATCGCCGTAACCAAACAACTCCTAATATAGCAACTAAACGAGAATATCGTATTCCTAAACTAGAATAGGAATAACTTTGCACTTAAGTGAGGATAACTCACACCTGTAGCCAAACATACTCCTTCTTCTTCAATTTCTTCTAGCACTCCCCTGCAAACTAATGGTAGGAACTACTATCAATTTGATAAGCAAAACAAATAATTGGCCATTTGTCAGTTGAATCTTGACATAAACCACCGTGGGCGGTCGGATCACGCCGTAAAAACACCAAGGGTCGGTCGGATCTCGCCGTGAAACACCATTGGGCAGTCGGATCTCACTGCAAATTACCAAGGGATGGTCGGATCTCGCTGCAAATACCTAGGGCCGGTCAAATCTCGCCGCAAAACCACTAATGGATGGTCAGATTTCACCGCAAACTACCAAAAAACGAAAAATATCAGATATATGATTTTTATTTTTATTTTTATTTTTTTGGATTCGGCCATATATAGTGCAAGATCTATGCGAAAATATTGACCCTAAAGAACAAGAAAACAAAATAGAAGAAATTTTTTTTTTTTTATAAAAAAAAAAAAAATTCATAGGACCACTTTGGCGTTAGCCGAAAAGCTCTGATACCATGTAAGAATTTATAACACGGAATAATAAAATAAAAATGACACAGAGATATACGTGATTCGGTCTATGACCTACATCCACAAGATCAAACCCAAAAGTTGCATTAAGCTCTTATTTTATCCGAGTAGTATTTACAACATAACATGCTCCTATTTATAGGAGAATTATGTTGAATACAAATAGACTTCTACTCTAACTAGGTTAGTTATGTGATAATCTTTAACTATTCACCAATAACTACAGTGATAGTCTTCAAATGTGACTCAGTAATATTCTTTAACTGTAAGTCAGTAATAGTCTTATACTATGATTATTATTATTATTGAACTCCATGATATACTCTAACAAATAGGACCTACAAAAGTACCTCATTAATGTAATTAAAGACTAAAATAAGACTTGTGGAGCTTATAAACACATCCATTTTTCGTTCTTTTGCTAACGTGGGATAATGCTTGTTTATTTTTCTACATAATACCTAAGGAGGATGGGTAAGGAAAGAGAAAGTGGCATTACAAATAGATGTGTTTATAAGCTCCATGGGTGTTCTTCTCCTTCTGTTTTCTCTTTTCAAAACAAAAATATTAATAAACAATAAAAAAAACAAAACACTTCATAAACAATCAAAACTATTTTCACATTTATATCGTATCATAACATTTTTTTTTTAAAAAAATAAATAAATAAAATAAAAAGCATTAACAAACGGAGCAAATATTATTATCTCAATGATATTCTATGGTACGGAAGAAACCCGGTGCCTTTTGTTAAAAAAATTTGTTTTTTAAAGAGATGTGTTTGGTGTCATTCTCTTGTACATCTCTTATCCATCTTTTTTTTTTTTTTTTTTTAAATTTACCATTAAATATGTGGGTTTTAGATGTTGGTCCCACTAATTTAATGATGAATTTGCACGTCTTATATAAGGAGATAGACAAAAAAAAAAATGCAAAAAAAAAAAAAAAAACTAAAAGCAAATATTTCTCATTTAAAAAAACGATTATGTGCTATTGTCTGGATAAGTTGAATTTGACTTTGTGGAAGTCAAATATCTGACCGTTTACATTAGTAGATATGAAAGTGTAAGGTCATCAAGTCAATAAATATTTAAGGGTGGCATATGTGGGAACAGGATCATGTCCATTTCAAATGAAATGGATAATATTCATTTAGTGTAAAATAAAGGATAGTATTGTCTTAACATTAAAATTGAATGACTAAATTTACAATATTACCCCTCATTTTACACTAAATGGATATTATCCATTTCATTTGAAATGGACAGGATCCTATTCCGCATATGTGAGAGTATATATCAATCATCATCACATATGGTTAAAAATTAGATTAAATTTTTTAATGTTAATATTTTCTAAAAATAAATCAGAATGATGGGCTCCATTATTGACATAGTCTACTGGTAACAGTATCATTCAAAGCCCAATAATTAATGCCAACAATGAAAGATGCTTTACACTCTTATAAGTCTTTTTTTCTTTTTCTTTTTTTAACAAATTGCATTTGTTATTGATAAATCATCAATCAAACAAGGGCAATTTGCTTCCGAGTTACATACAATTTAGAATTTCAATTTATATTCTATCTACGATACACGTAATAGTCTCTTTAACTAAATCATAAACGGCTAAGTTTAAATTCCTCTTGATACGTTCAATTTTCGAATATCTCTTAGTTGATGCAACCCGTCTTTGATTCCATCAATTATATGGTCAATTTTGCTCCAATTTTCACCCATCGCATCCAACTCTTTTCTTTATAAAAATAAAATCATTTTCAAAATGCATTTTAGGCTTTTTATGTAAAGCTCTTTGAAGGTGGTCTTTTTTATTTTTTTAATGGGCCTTTTTCCAACAAATTTATTGAATGGGCCTTTTTATCGAAGACTAGGTTTCACATAGGTGTTAATACGTCACAGATTCAATGTCTCTCCCGTGCATGTCAATTATTCTAGTGTAGTAATGAACAGAGGACCATTTCTTTTGCTTTGGCAAACCCACTCTCCCGTCACTTGGATCCCTTGAACCCCTCAACTTGTAGGACTATCAAAATTAATTTTGATGTTACAATTTGAGACTTGTCTATTAGGGTTGCTTGGATTTGCAAAAAATAGACAAGTGTTTCCCCCCTTTTGGACCCAAATCAAGATGAATCTATTTGTCCTTTTGCTTATTGTCAAAGCTGCCTAGAGAACACAAGGTTGACAACATTAGTCTTGAAGGGAACTCGTTCAAAATAGCGCAAACCGTCGCGCTCACAACTTAATTAAATTGGTATGTACGCCGTATCCAAATTGACAGGAAGCGTTTTGTAACGACTCAAATAATTTTTTTTTTTTTTTTAAAAAAAAAACATGATGTAATGACTAGTCATGCTATAGTTGAGACTTTCTAAAATCGTTCATAAAATTTAATTTCACCTAATAAGAAATCAATGTAGACTTAACATTTATGAGCTCGTTTTATAATTTAAATTATGTTGCTTTGATATTATTTTAATGACTTAGGAAAAGTATTAATCACATTGATGGACTAATCAAGTTGCAATTTAAGTTCGTTTGAATCACTTATAAAGCTTATTCTCATGTATTAGTCCAATATGAGACTTATCACTCATATATTTCTTTATAATTCAATGTGAAACTTAGTATCCATAACCTCATTTATAATCAACCATTTACGTCTGCTAATCATCTTTCTTTTTTGACTTTTGAACTAATATATTCTTCATTAATGAATATCAAATCAACTATGAACAGTTTGCTCACTGATTACATTACCATAGATACAATTTAGAATTTCCTCAATCCAAACACTATCTATGATATACTTAGAGCTTGTTTGAGATTGCGTTTAAAAAATAGAATTTTTAACTCAAAAAGCAATTTTTTGCAAAAGCTTCATTTTTAAGTTTTCGCCAAAAGTGTGTTTTAGCCATTTTTAGGTTTTTTAAACTCTTAAAAACGATTTCAATATTTTTTACTAAACGGGTACTTTTTTTTCTTTTCAAACGAATTTTTTGAGTGTTAAACATACTTTTAAGCCCCTTAAACACAAACTCAAACAGGCCCTTAATGAATTCCCTAGCCAACCAATGAGTTGTTGAGGTTATCCCTTTTAACAAATTCAATCTTACATGATCTCAGCAAACGCGTACGTTCTTAAATACCAGCGAGGCAGTTATAATATGCCCGAACTTACTCTAATTTTTTTTTTATTCGCTTTGACCGCGCTAACAATTTGTAAGGCATCTCTCTTTCATGATAACATCATACGAGCCCATCTTCCTACAAAATTCCACCATTTGCAATGCTGGCAAAGCTTCCGCAAAAGTAGGGTCATCTTTCAATATGAGATTTGTATACACGCGTATGGGTAAATACGTAATCAAGTCACAATGTAGCCGTACGGAATGACGTTTTCAAAAGATAGAATCGTATTGTTATTGCTTTGCTGAACTTTATACGTATCTAAAAGTAAAATATCTCAGAAAAAAAAAAAACAGATAATTAATTTAATTTAATTCAAACCTCGTGCTTCACCAACACTCTGACCAAATGGGGTTATAAATAATAAACTTTTAATTATTCATTTTCTTTATTATTTTCTCTGTCCTCTAAATAGCACTCTTCTAATAAACCTCATTTTTTTTAACCAATCCCATTACTTTAATCACCCACTCATCATTGTTTCCTATCATTATTCTTTTTTTAAAAAAAATGAATTATGTAATAAAAAACATACCAAAAATTTCACTTTTAACTTTTTAATGATGTTCAATAAAATAAAATAAAATAATATTATTTAGTATGCTAGTTATGTTCAAGAATTTACTGTGAGACAAAAACTGACACATCAATGTTTATCGGTTTTACCGATTCAATATTGATTGAATTTTTTTTTTAAATTGAGTTGAAAGGATTATTTTTTTTTTTAATTTAGTCTATAAAAATAATATATATTATTTAAATATTTAAAATGCATATATTTTTTTTAATAGTAAAGATAAAGTTGAAATAAATAATTTTAAAAACTTATGTTCATTCACATGATATTAAAAAATTGAAACACGTCATTTTTATAAACTAGATTGAAAGAAGTTCATTTTACTCAATTTGGAGGAAAATTTTGTCCTTTAATATTTATTATCCCAATATTTATTACATTTTTCATATTTTAAAACTGACAAAATTTTAATATGAAAATTTCAATCATGTAAATTATAAAAGGAAATATTAGGTGTTCTCCTGATATTTTTATATGTATTTTTGGTCTTAGGTGAAAATTATTTTATAAAAAAAAAATGAAAGAAATAAGAGCAACTTTCTTTTTTATAAAAATAATTTTCATATAAAATTAGGAGGATACAAGAAAACCATCAGAAAAAACTACTAGCATTTCCCAAATGTTCAAAATTAAAAAAAAAAAAAAAAAAAAAAAAAAAAAAAAAAAAACTCAAAAAATTTGCTGGACAGAAAAAGAACCAAGAGTTACAAGATAAGGGATGGCGGAGAGAAGGGCAATTTCGTCATTTAGGAGGAGTTAGGTGGATATCTATTGACATCGATCAACAAACGCCCAACTTCGTCCCAAAAGGAATTTCCGCTCTTCTTTCCTTTTCATAGTTCAATTGCCGTGATTATTATTTAGATTCACAAGAGAAGAAAATCCCAAACAAATATAAAAGAAAAGGACAAAAGATTGCCAATTTCCACTAAGCAAGCCCTTTGATTCTGAATCGGAGATGGAGGTGAAGCGCCGGACGGTGCGGACCCTGGTGGCGAGGCTCAGCTCGGTCTCCGAGCAGACCCGAGCCGAGGCCCTGAGCGAGCTGCGCCTCATGACCAAGCACGACGCCGAAACCCGCCCGCTAATCGCCGAGGCGGACGCGATCCCGTATCTCGCCGAGACCCTTTACTCGTCCTCACACGCCGCCCAAGAAGACGCGGCCGCGACGCTGCTCAACCTTTCGATCACCTCGCGCAGTGAGCTCATGTCCACGCGCAGGCTTCTCGACGCGCTTTCCCACGCTCTCTCCCGCCATGCCACGACATCGTCGCCCTCCGCGGTCCAGTCCTCCGCCGCCACGCTCCACAGCCTCCTCGTCGAGGACTCCTACCGACCCATCATCGGATCCAAGCGCGACATCGTCTACGCTCTAATCGACATAGTAAAGCACCCCAGCTCCGCCGTCAGATCCATCAAGGACGCGCTCAAGGCCTTGTTTATGATTGCGCTCTACCAGCCCAACCGGAGGACGGTGATAGAGCTGGGCGGGGTGGAGCCCCTGTTCGGATTAATCCAGAGAGTATCCGTCTCCGGAATAGTGGAGGACGCGACCGCCGTCGTAGCGCAGGTGGCCGGGTGCGAGGAGAGCGAGGAGGCGTTTAGCAAGGTGTCGGGGATTGCGGTTTTGGTGGAGTTGGTGGACGGGGCGGGCGGGGAGAGCATGAGGGTTAGAGAAAACGCGGTGGCGGCGCTGCTGAATATGGTGCGGTTCTGCGGGGAAAAGGTTGGGAGAGAGGTGTGGGAGATGGGGATGAGAATGGTGGAGGGGGTGGCCGAGGTGGCGGAGAGCGGCAGCGTGAAGGGGAAGAACAAGGCGGTGGCGTTGCTGAAGGTGTTGTATAGTGGTGGAAATGTGGGTGTTTTGGGGGATGAGTACATCAGTACATGACATTATAAATTAATATTAATTTTTATAGTTTGTATTTTGTATGTTTGGATTGTTCTTCAGATTTTTCATTCTCATTTCATTGGTTGTTTAGATTTAGGTAGAAGAATCCAGAAATGGGTTTCAACTTTCATGGATGGATGAACATATTGATTGATGTTTATGATTAATGTAAATGATTAAATGGGTAACAAACCAACTTTTACTTACTGATCTGCTATTATCTTTTCATAATTTGGATGAATTTGAGCTTCATTTGGGAAAGAAATCCACAGGAAGTGATGAGATGAGAAACATTCGAATTCAGATTGATGGATTATGTTTGCTTCTTCCTCGGACAAAGATTTAAGAAACTTTTGCCAATGTTGTCTTTCGTTTACTGGGTTGTTGTTAAACTTGTCAACTCCAGCGCTGGTCTTTTTGCCTATTTTTTGGTGATAGAACAGTAGAACTGCATGCTAGGTTTCTTCATGTGTCTTTTACGTTTGAGACTTCTGAAAATGCATTTAACACTCAAAAAATTTATTTGATAAATACACTTTTGATTTAGCTTTTGCTAAAAAGCGTTTTTGTTTTAACTTAAAAATTTTATTTTTCAAATACAATGTCAAGCAAGCCTTTAGTTTGGTTTATGATTTTAAAATCTATTATTTAAAACGTGAGTTTTAAAGGAGAAATGTTACCAACACTTTCGAGCAGCAAGAATGCTTTCTCTTTTAAAAAATTACAGTTTCGCACTTGGTAAAATTGTAGTTTAGTTTTTAATATCACATTTAATCTTTAAAATTGTATGTTTTTTTAAAATGCATCCCTTTGTCTAAACAACACAATATTTTGTAATTTGATTTAAAATCATATTTTTGGTATGCTAATTCAATCTGAATAAAATATTTTTTAACTTATTTAAAATAATATTAAGTGTCTATAAATATTTAAAATGAACATTAAATTTTTAACATCATTAAAAACAGTTTATGGAGTATTTTGTATTTTTTTTTGTTAATGTCTTGGATAGAAAACTAATAAATCATTAACAAAATAAAAATAAAAATAATTTAATATTTTGTTAATGGGAGCCATCATCATGTTTCTTTGGAAAATCTTCAACGACCATTAATTACTCTTGTCGAACCTGGAGTTGATCACTTAAAAGTTCAAGCAAATTAATGAGAATAGGAAATCCTTTGAAATTTTCTTCTTGAATTGTGTAAACTTAAGACAAGAAATTGTAGAGAATTCCAATCCAACGGATACAAATTCGTCTCGTGCGATTAGCAAATGTCGTGAAATCAGCCGCCGTTGAACTGATCGTCGATCCTGGGATTAGTGGTCGAACGACACGCAACTTAAAGTTGATCAATCCACACTCATTGAAAACCCAAAATACCGATACGGTCAGCTTCGATTTTGAGAAAACCTTTTACTTATTCTCTGTTTAATTATATTTTTCTCAAACTTTAACAACTCACAATTTGCGGTTTTAATTTTTCAAACCTTTTTAATTACGTCAGGTTTTTATTTTTAATACCAGATACCCTTTTGTAAAATGACAAAAATAGCCTTTTATAAAATAAAAATTCCTAAAAGTGAAACATGCTAAAGCAATAATAATAATAATAAAAAAATGTTAGAGTTCAATAAATTCTTTATATTTAACTCATATTCTCTTATAAATTCAATAGACTAACTATTATATTTGTGAGATCTACCATTTACTTATATATGGTCCATATAAATCCAAAAATCTAATTGATTGGCCTAATATAAGAAAAATATTGACCCCTAAAATTTCTCTAAAAAAATGTAAAATATAATTGTGGGTCGTCTTTCTTGGGTTTTTTACTTTTTCTATGAATTTTTTATTTTTGCTTTTTTTATCGAGGTAGAACAGATATTTGACATCCTCCTAGCAGTTTAAAGCTTACAAAAGAAATTAAATGAAATGGAGTGATTTTAAAGGGGTTGAAGATCATAACTCAACATTGCAAACTTTTAAATTTAGGAAGACATTGAAAAATGTTAAGTAGTTTAGAGAGGGCTAGGCAGGTCAAGTCGGTTCACTCAGCCTCCATCTTTTTATCGAGCATAATGATGTGAATCGAGCAAGATTTTGTTTCACATATCTAACACCAAAATGGAGAGAATCTTATTCCGTGCTCTCAAGACATCATTAGATACAACAAAATAAAATTCTAACCACAAAATAATTTTTTTTATTTTTATTTCAAATGAAATCGTGCATATTGATATTGCATATCATCGTCACAAGATTGCCTCTTTAATTTAAAGACAAGGGAATTTTTTTTTATCAAACAATGTTATATAAATCTATAACTTTTGTGATTAGTATCTTTGTAGGATTCTATTATTTAATCAACCACTCCATTTTCTTTTATGTGATCAATCACTCCAATAACTATAAATATTCTACCATATCAGCCTGCTTGACAATGATCCTTCAAACCCTAAAAGGTCCCCCTATGTAGACAGGGAAGAGGCAACCCTTGGCACAAAAAAAAACGAAAAAAAAAGAGTTAGTGGAATAATATAATTGACATGCATTTCCAGATGAGTGGATAGCACTGTGGACCAAGGCATGGGTCTAATTCCTATTGCCTAATGGAAAGGGCACCCGTGTCATCATTATCTGTTGACAAGTCGGTTTGGCTCAGTATATTATTTATACAAATTTAAATGATGTGGCAATATATTTGTCAAGTAAAAGCATATACATTATTAAATTTGTAAAATCTAATTTTGTTATAGCACCTATTAGCGTGAGAATAATAAAAATAAAGGCCGTTCAGAATGGTTGTTCAAAAAATAATCTTTTTTTTTTTTCCTTAGCAAATAAAAGTATTATCTTCTTCAAAAGCTCTGTTTGTATAGACTTAAGTTATGTTTGTGTAAGTGCCTTGGTTGCATCTCTTTATATTTTCTGACGACATTAATTGTCCGATACCATCATCCCCATCCATAACGGAAAATGATTCTCTCTATTTTCCCATCAAGATTTTGTTTTGTTCTACCTATTATGTATGTGTCATGTCATTTAAACATAGACATCTGTAAAAATATAATCTGGACTATGAAATGGATATCCGTCCATCACAAAAAGTCTTCATTAGGGGTGAAATTTAAAACCGCCTAACCGCATCCGCTAACCGCTATCCGCACTAACCGCTAACCACTTTGAAAGCGGTTAGTAAAAACTGCTAGCCGCCTAGGCGGTTAGCGGTTAGTGGATTTTGAAAAACTGCCTAACTGCTAACCGTTAACCGCTAACCGCCTTTTTAAAAAATATAATATATATTTATATTATATATATTTCATATAATAAATAACAATAAGTTATTGTAGCCTAGTGGTTATTGTGCGTCTATTTTACTTAGGAGTTCCGATTTTGATTCTCCCCACCTTTGACTTTTGTTTGTGTTTTATATTTTTATTATTTATATAATATAGAAGTGCAAAACAATGTAGTTTTGCACTTCTATATATTCATTTCTTCCTAACCCAAAACGATAATTTTGTTGTAATTTTATTCGTATGTTATATGTTGTAAAAGGTGACCAACAAGATTTTGGTATAATGGTCCAACATATAATGCTCACTTTAAACCAACAATTTTTAATGCTAAAATGGCCATGAAAGAGGAAAAAAATGTTTAAAGTGAGCCCAAAACCGGCCAAAAAAAAAAACCTAATAAAAAGCCCAATAAAAAGCGGTTAGTAGAAAAGCGGTTAACCACATCCGGTTAACCGCTAACCGGGCGGTTAGCGGTTAGCGGTTTTAGCCACTAACCGCAACCGCTATTTCACCCCTAGTCTTCATCATGGGAAGAAATTTATACCATGTTAGATGCCTAGAGAATTCAACATGGTAGCTAGTGTTGGTGCCTTGGATGCTTATGTTTCTATTACCTGACATTAAGTATCTGATGCCATCGTCCCCATATGGCCATATCCATCACAAAGTCTTCATGATGGGAAGAAATCTATCCTATGTTGAATTCTCCAGTTGATGCCTTAGGCTTGGATCCTCCAAATTCAACAAGAAAATACTAAAATTGTCTGCCCAAGCCGCCATGTACTAACCCTAAAACTGTCTGCATCAAATTCTTGTGCATTATTATTTGTATCCAAACTTTGGCTTAAAGTCCTCTTGGTGGGGCTATGGATGCAGAGTCCACAGCTGCAATGTCAATTTCTTTGCAGAATACCTATCTGTTGAGGTGCTTTTGGTTCCACCCAATTGTCTTTGCACTTTTTGAGTATGTTTTCTACTCGTAGACAATTCTTTTTTCCTTTTTCTGAATTATCATGACCACCTTGTATTTTACCTATCTAGTCAAATTATAATCTTGTTGTTTTCCTAAGACTTAGTATAACATTCTTTGGGTCAGTGAGGACTGAGGTGGGTAAGAAGAACTATTTAAGATCCCTTTCACTTTGAACTGATAAAGATTAGTGTATCTAAACATAAATTATGAGGTACTTGGAGAGAAAAAGAGATAGATCATAAAGGTACCTAATCTGAAATTTATTAACTAAAATCAACGCCGTGGAAACACTTCCCTTTCAAAATCCAACTATATCAGGGCAAATTATTCTCCACTAAACTCCTTAAAACAAAAATCTTAAAATTCCAAATCATTCACTGAAAGCTACTCGTGACTGTAGGGATTGTAATACGTGTTCGCATACAAAATTTGAGTCATGTCGATACATGAATATAAGTTAACTATAATCCAACCTATTTAATTAAATAGGCTAAACCCGTCAACTCTAATTCATTAATTTTGTATTGAGCTCACGTTGAATTTGGGAATTGCATCTAAAATTACCAACCGTACCAACGAGTTTTATGAATAATTTATAACTTTACTTGTAAAGAAATGGTTCTTTGCATTTTGGTGTTCATCTCTACTGGGTTGGCATGCTCCATTCATCATTGATATTTTTAATAAAAACTAAATAGAGCATACCAATTCCACAAAGATGCACAAAAAAGTCAAAATACAAAGAACCATTTCTCTTCATTGGCATATGACCCACTGAGGAACAAAAACTATTGGTAAATAGATTGGATTGGGCTTTATAGACTATCTTTCACTTTTTCAATAGGCTAGGAGTGAGACTGAGCACAAGGTGTCCTACCCCATGTTATTTAACATATTGGGGGGGTGACTAATAGTCTAATACCTCTTTTCATGTAATTAATTAACTTTTGATTAGCAAAAGTTGGTCCACCCTAGAAAATTACCACTAAAGAATAAACTATTTAATTATGAAAATAACAGTGAGAAATCTCAACCCATCAATAAGATTTTAACCTTTCATGAAAGATTGAATGTAAAAGGTTGTCTCCACTATGCTTCAACATTTATTCCATCATGCTCCAATCAGACTCCACAGCTGATGCAATCTTCATGATTACTGAGTCTAATATTTTGTCAACATTGCCCTAACAATGCTAGAGATTAAAGACTATTATCAAGGCACTATCTTCAAAAGCCCACCACTTTCTCTTTTTCCATCTACTTTTCAACCACCTTTCAATGGCACCATGTACTTTTTAAATTTCTTTTTGATCATTGTAAAATAGGTAGCCTTTTTTTAAAACATAAAAATAAAATAAAATAAATCTGAACTTGTTCAAAGTGTCATATGACACCAGGAAGTGTTTTTATGTTGAAAAGAGGGGGAAAAAAAGGGAGAAATATAAAAAAAAGTCCTTCAAACTATCGGTCGTTTATAATTTAGCCCTTTAATGTTCAAAAAGTAATAAAGTAGCATCTCAAAATGCAACAAAAAGGCTACTTATTTTTTTATATTCCTATAATACTCATATTCTTTTAACAAATAAAATATTAAACTAATTGTAAAAAAAAACCCAACAAAAAAAATAATAGGCGAATATTTATTTATTCAAAAAAAAAACATTGTTTTTTTGTCTTTACTAGCCCATTGTTTTTTCTTTGTTTTTTTTAATTGTTTAGTTTTTTTTTTACAATTATTTTATTTGTAAAAGGAATAGGTGTATTATAGGAATATTAAAAAATAAGTGGCATTTTTGTTACATTTTGATAGTTTGGGGGGCTTTTTTATATTTTTCCTGGAAAAAAAAATCATTGATTTTGTTTCAGGCAATGTTTTCGTTTAGCAATTTTAAAACGTGTAATTTTTTTTACTTAAAAAAATAGCGATTTCAAAAACAAATTATGTACAAATTGTGGTTATTTATATAGAATTTAACTTTGGTCAAGAGCCTCCTTAAAATACCACTTTTACAACACTCAATCCCTAACTGGCACTTCAGTAAAAACTAAAATAAATGCATCAAAATAACATAAATCCTAATGCACTGGATTGCTTTGAGGAAGACAAAAAAAAATAAAAAATGAAAGAACCGGCCAGTGAAGGCTGAAGGGGTCTACACCCCTTCGTGAACTTGGCAAGACCCATGCTAGACCCACGCCATGGGTTTTGCTATGGGTGGGTTTCGTCGTGGGTCATCTCTCTCCGGCGCCGGTTTCTAACATTTAGGATGATAAAATCCTTAATGAGTTAACTTTCTACCTCTAGGTTTTAGATTTGAATCCAAAAACACATTTTGAGGCATTATCAACAAGTTTTGGGGCATTAGAGTCAAGTTTTGAAGTGGATTTTGGTGGGTCACGGCAGGTTTTGAGTCGGGTCGCGGCGGGTCACGGCCAGCAAGATCCAAGCCAGTGGGTCTGGCCAGACCACGGTCGGCGTGGGTCTTGCCAAACCCACGGCCAGCGTGCTCGCTTGACCCACGGCCAGAGTGGGTTTGGCCAAACCCACGGCCAACGTGGGTTTGCTGGGTCTGCTTGCAAGGGTATTTTTGGTATTATATTTATTTTGATTTGGTGTATTTGTGCTCATTTTATTTGTATTTCTCTTAAAGTGATGATGTGGCACTTGGTAAGTGGGTGCTGTAAAAGGGGTGATTTGCAGTGCATCCGGACCATAGGGGCTCTCATTTATATATTTAATTTTCCTATGAGTTATATGTGAATGGCAAACTTTTGAAATTTCTTTCCAAATTTTGCTACTTTGCCATCAATAGGATCAAGATTTTTTGCAGTGCAACCTTAATCGGCTGGAGATCAAGTCTCATGAAATAGATGCCACTAAATTAAATAATCATTTTCCTTTTTTTCTTCTCTTGTACGGACATGT
Organism: Carpinus fangiana; assembly: GCA_006937295.1. Classification (NCBI taxonomy): domain Eukaryota; kingdom Viridiplantae; phylum Streptophyta; class Magnoliopsida; order Fagales; family Betulaceae; genus Carpinus; species Carpinus fangiana. The sequence goes on from CM017324.1 coordinate 27,703,934, forward strand.
TTAAAAAAAAAAATAAAAAAAAAAATAAGAGGGTCTTGAATATCCCTATGAAAGGCAAATTATATTTATCTATTTCATTTCATTGTATCTATTGGTATACATGATGCCACATTATTTTAGTGACAACACATATTATTAGATCTATAAAATCAAATCTAAGTGGGATAAGGTGAATAGTAGCAGCAACAAAGCATTAGTGTAATCCGTTTCTCTTTGTACTTCACAGCAAAAAGAACTTCCAGAATCATTTGCAAGTTGACCATCTAACACTCTTCCATGATTAATTTGTGAATAATTTGCACAATAATGTGTATGCTTTCTTCTCTGATAAAAAAAAAAACATATATTAATTCAAAATTCTCGAAAAGAAGTGCCTTTTTGTTTTTGCATCGTGACTAGAGACAGGTATTGAACCAAGGACAGAGGGAGGGAAACTGGCATAGGCCATCGCCCCTAATAGTAAAAAAAAAAAAAAAAAAAAAAATTATAAAATACTGACCCCTAATAGTAAAAAAAATTTGACCCATGATTCCTTCCTGCCTATAATAATTTTTGGCTTAACCAACATTCACATACAAGTTTTTCCTGCTATAGCTAGTTAGATGACTACAATTAATACTATATGTCTATACATTTTGGGTATATTTGTTAGTGATTTTGATTTAATTTTTTCTTGATGTGATATAAAGTTAGCTAAAGAAATACTTTTGGTCCGATTCATATTTGAGAAAATGTTGTATGCGAGGTCCCACTTAAGAAAATTGTTGGGTTAACTTTTTGGAAAGTGTTTGTGTTTTAAATGAAATACTAAACATATTACTTATTATGAGAAAATACAAATAGTTGTGCAACTAACTTCTTACTTATAAAAATAAAAATAAAAATAATTATTATTTTAAAATATATATATATAGCGGACGTGCAGCCATCCTTAGTAGATTGGGAAGTCACTCTTATCCTGTCTTGGTTGCTACGCAGTCACCCCTCCACCGGACGTGCAGCCACCCTTAGTAGATTGGGAAACCACTCTTATCCTGTCGTGGTTACTACGCAGTCACCCCTCCACCGGAGTTGTTGCAGTGCAACCATCTGTCTCTTTTTTATAAATTACAAGTTAATTCTTAAACTTTAAAAATTAAGCACTTATTTTCTCAAAATATTCTTACAATAAGGTGTGAAAAAATAAAATTTTGTTTTTGGTATTGAAAAGAGAAAACTGTTTCAAACCAATACCAAACATTATAATTAATAATATATATATATATTTTAAAAAAAAACCCTTTTTTAGATAAAGCTATTATTGTGTTTATCGATTAGATGTTGGATAACATCTGGGTTTGTGATTAAGGAGTTAACCAAAGTAACCAAATCAAAGGCCAGATTTTGTTGATGGTGGGCAATTGGTTGATCATGAGCACCTGTTGATGCAGCATATAAATATGATTGACCAGCCAGAATCAATGCCCCAATTGAAGACGTTATTAGAAAGCCATTAGCATTTGGCTCCTCCAGTGGTTATGAATCGATCCACCAAAAACTTTCAAAAAGGCAAAAAGCCAAAGGCTATGGAAAAAGAGAGAAAGAGAAAGAAAAAGGGCAAAGCAAAGTGACGGCAGCACATTGGCTGGTGGTGGTGGAGATCGATGGTGGTGGTGGTAGACTGGTAGTAGTGAATTGGTGATGGGGATGGAGTGGGTGACAGACCCACGTGAATGACCCACCACCACCACCACCCCCCCTTATACGCCCAAGTGGATGTCTTGGTTGGCTTCATATCAACGCTAACAGCCAAAAACAACCCAACCAAAACCATAAAACCCAACACATATCGCCACCCCAAAAAGTGAAAAAGAAAAAGTTGGGAGGTTAACATCATTAATTCATTGGACAACCGTCTTCTCAGGACTTTAAAAGTTGGCGTATCTAACGGTGTATATGAAGATTAGCGAGATATCAGATAGAGGTGATATTGTCTCATAAGAAACCACTCTAATAATTCTCTCACGGACTTAAAAGTTAGTGCATCTAACGGTGTACATGAAGACTAATGAGACATCATGTATAGACTTTAAATTCTGACCAGGTCATTTGAAATTGAGAGGATGTTGTCCCATATGATACCACCCGAAAAAGTAGAAAGAAAAGTTGGGAGGTTAACATCATTAACTCATTTGACAAAAGTGAACCATTTCTCTTGGTTGCCCACTAACCCTAACCTTTCCTTTCCCTCTCCCTTTCTCTAATGCTATACTCTCTCTCCTCCCACTAATGCCAACCATTCTTTTTCTCTGTAATGCTAGTGGTTCTCTTTCTCTCTCCCTCCCTCTCTTTGCAGTTATATGCTTCAACTTATACATGTTAGCCGCTAAACAAGGGTAAAACTTTATAGCATGGGGAGAGATGGACAAAGAAATTAACCAAGAAACCCCTCCATCTCTCCTTTCTAACAATAACACCAAGGAAGAGTACTCTCCAAGAAAACCATTTGCCGGCGGCACCGCCGGCAGTGCTGGCGGTGGCGATAGGTTGAAAAGAGATGAGTGGAGTGAAGGAGCTGTTTCAAGCCTCCTTGAAGCCTATGAATCCAAATGGGTTCTCAGAAACCGAGCCAAGCTCAAAGGGCATGACTGGGAAGATGTTGCACGCCATGTTTCATTGCGTGCAAATTGTGCCAAGTCCCCCAAAACGCAGACTCAGTGCAAGAACAAGATAGAGTCAATGAAGAAAAGGTACCGGTCGGAGTCTTCCACTGCTGATGCCTCGTCATGGCCTCTATACTCACGTCTGGACCTTTTGCTCCGCGGAAGTGGACCGGTTCAAGCTCCGACACCGCCGCCTCCACCACCACCACCTCCTCCTCTTCCTCCTACTCATCTACCTCCATCTGCCGCTCCTTTAATGTTGCTAGAGCCATCCCCGGCACCGGTGCAACCACCACCTCCGCCTCCAGCTCCTCCTCCACAAGTTGGAACCGCTCAAAACTCTCATGGATCCAATGGTATTGATAGAGTGGCCAAGGTCAGTGCTAATGACTTTTCTTTTTTGTCAATTCTAGTTATAGCTAGGAAAGTTGGTGCCTCTGATCACTTGTTCTATCTTCTGGGGTAGCCGTCCTTTTCTCTACACTTTGCTTCTCCAGTCCTGGCGTTTCTTCCCTATGTTTCATTAACTCCTTGCTAGCTACTCACAATTAGAGATCTTTTAGTATATATTTCATCTCAAAAATACTATTTAGTATGACTCTCTGATAAATAGCAGTCTACTGAATAACACTATTATTTCCATATATATATATGACTCTTTCTACTTGTTAGAAATATAATTCAAAATCTAATATCTTAAATTTTGGGTTAAGAGAATGAATTTTGAGTTCACTCTACCTCCAGTTACAAGTAAAAAGTCCCCCCTGAGTTACTATTTCTAAAATTTTAAAACTAATTTTTAAGTTTTCGATCTTAATTACATTTTATGTTGATAAAATAAAAAATATAATTCATTCTCTTAGGGGAAACCGTGAAAAAAACAAAAAAAAAAAAGAAAGAAAGAAAGAAAGAAAGAAAGAGGTTGGATAGTGTAATTATTTGTATATATTGCAGGCAGCTTGAGGAACTTACAAATTGCTTTTAGTTCATTGAAAGTTGTGAAATAGGTATGTTTGGTTAGAAAAAACACACTTCCTTGCCCAAAATTTTCTTTTAGGGAAAGCTTAAAAATGAGATTTTTTTCTTCGAAAAAGCTCGTTTTTACTTTTTCTAGAAATAAAAGCTCTATTTTGTAGGGTAATCCCAAACGATATGAGATACTCTCTATTTCAAATTTTTAGGATGAGCAAAATTGTCATTTTAATTTTTTAGACAATTTTTCCCCTCTTGAAAGTACTTACCGACTCCTCTCCATTTCATTTTTTAAGATCTTTCTCCATCCCAAATAGGTTCTAAGCTGCCCAAGTAAACTAAGGTCTACAGGATCCTTAAACGACAACTCGTTCTGAACTGATGTGTTGGTAAATTTACTGTTATATATTCTTTCATGGTGTTAATCAACAGGAAGATGGAGAAGGAACCAAATTATCCGACCAAGTGTCAGACAAGAACCACATGGAGACAGACAGCAGCACACCAGCCCTTTACAGTGACAAGGAAAAATCAAGGTCAAAAAAGATGAAGATGAAAATGGAGAAGAAGAAGAGGAGAAGAAGGGAAGAGTTGGAAATAGCAGACAGCATACGATGGCTAGCAGAAGTAGTGGTGAGGTCAGAGCAAGCAAGGATGGAGACAATGAGGGAGATAGAGAGAATGAGAGTTGAAGCAGAGGCGAAGAGAGGGGAAATGGATCTCAAAAGAACAGAAATTCTTGCAAATACCCAGTTGGAGATTGCAAGGCTCTTTGCAGGCATCGGCAAAGGTGTTGATTCTTCATTGAGAATTGGAAGAAGTTGATGATTAAGTAGTTGAACCCAATTAAGTATTATATGTATAGCTAGATCTTGTGTAGTGACACTGAAAAAAGGAAAAGGGAACTTTTAGAGGGGGAGAGTCTTTGAAAGATATTTGACTAATTGTACTGCAAGAATCATATGGTAGGCAAAATAACATCTCTACCTCATTGTAATCCTATCTTTCTCGAAGTAATCCAGTGTTTTTACACAGAAATTAGCTTTATACGTGAAATATTTAATTGAATAAGGAGTAAATTTTAGAGTGAGGGTTCGAATTCATAATTTTTTACTCTGATGCCATGTTAAACTACTACTTAGCCTAAAAAATTAAGCTGATAAGAAATGGTAAATATTCATTTAATCAATATTTCAATAGAAAATATATGAGAATGCACAAGAACTTAAGTATTCATTTATCACATACTAAGAGGAGAAGAAATTATTAGAGATGAGGGGTCCTTCCCACTATAAAGCCAGAGGGACAGACAAGAAGAAAGGATACAAGGACACACAAAAACTTACATATCCATTTATCACATGGTAACCATTAACTTGTGGACACGTGTCAACCTATGATTAGAGCCATATCGATAAGCAAGTTGTAAAAAATTATTTTTTTTCTTTTTTTTTTTTAAATGTAGGTCTAGCATTTTTCTCCATCAAGTATATGCATTAAGAGGAAGTGGTGTAGTGTGGATTCAATGTACAAATTCGTTTGAATATTAAACCATAAATGATTTTGCTCAATATATATATGTTAGGAGAAGTACTAGGAAGCCAAACAAATGAATCCAGAAAAATTTTCAAATTGACATGGCAAAGGTTTTTAAATTAAAAAAAATGCAATTCTCTATTCCTTGTCTACCGCTTATGGCCTGCCACGTCAATTTAAAAATTTTTCTGAGTTCATTTGTTTAGCTCCCTAGCACTTCCTATATGTTAGACCTACAATTTTTTTAATACGTGTCAACACGTGATTGGAAGGTGTTAAAATAATTTTAGTGGTGTCGTCATGTCGTGATTCCAAAATAATTATAAGTCTAGCATTATACTCTTAATTAATTAATGGAATTAGGATCTACAATTCAATCAACTTCTCAATTCATTTCAATGACTTTTTGTATTCTAAACTTCGATATTCATTAATTTAGGGTAAAGCACATGCAAGTGATGATGCTCAATAATGGAGCATCAATAATGGCAAATATAGACCATTGATAATTAATGATATATTAATTATGCAGTCAACGTGCCCCTATTTGACACGTCTATAAAAGAAAGAATCAACGGCAGTTGAAAAACCACGTCACCCAAACCTAAAGTGGTTTTTACTTTTTATCCAACTTTTAAGAATTTTGCTTTAAGATTGTTGAATAATGCTAATGTCAATATGTTCAACTTTTTATAAGTTTTTTTTTTTTTTTTTTTTTAAATTTTTTATAATTTGAGACAAGTGTTAGCATGTTATTAGAGACATGTCAACCACTAAAAAAAAAAAAAAAATACTAAAAGAGCTGTAATAATAATTATAAGTCTAGTATTTTTTTATGCTATTTTGTATATAAAATGTATTGAAAAGGGGGAAAAAAAAGGAATAAATTATTCATCCACCACAATAAGTTGTAGATTGTTTCCTATTTGTCACTTCCTTTCCAAGACAATAATGACAATTTAAAAGGTTAAAAAGAAAAAGGGAAAAAAAAAAATGACATAAATTTATTGGTAATCCACTTTTAAAAGCGATATATGTCTTTAATGGACTAGGATTATCTCTAATTCTTATGAATGGAAGATGTGCCGATTGGCAATTCCTTATATAGAGATTTTTGGCTACCAAATATTGGTAGCCCAGTGTCGGCCAATTTTTTTTGTTTTTTTTTTTATATTTTAATTGAAGAAGAAAGAAGTTACAAGGGGGAAGAGCTTGTCAAATTTAAAACCAAGGATTACTGATCAAAAATTGATCAAATTATATATCAAATTCATTGGCTTCTATGAATTAATGATAAAAAATCAGTATTAGCAGAAGTATATAAAACTAAGATAGTGTTTTGAAACATTAATACCAAATTTAGGATGATCGAATCCTTTTAGATTGATATCATCCTTAAAGGATTAACCTTCCACCCCTAAAGTTTAGTTTTGAATTCAGAAGAGAGTTTTGAGGCATTAAAACTCAAATATTAACTCATGAAAATTTAGTTAATATCAGTCAAATATCTCAAAATACAACATAAAAAACTTATTATTTCTCATAGAAATTTCATCAAACATATAGAATGCAAAAACATAAACATAAACACCAATGACGAAAAAAAAAAACAAAAACAAAAATCTTTCTTCATATATAAACGTGTTTTTTATAATAAAAAAAAATTTGGCAGACGCTTCCTCATAACATAAGGGCAACATTTTAATTTTAATTTTAATTTTTGATTGGACAAATTTACACTCATGTTATAAGGAATCAGCTCGTCTTTGGTCCTAATTTATATGTGAGAAACATATTTTTTTTAATAACTTAAATAAGTTATTAAAAAAATATTTTTAACTTAAATATTTTTGAAAAAAATAAGAAAAGAAAAAGAAAAGGGNAGTATATAAAACTAAGATAGTGTTTTGAAACATTAATACCAAATTTAGGATAATCGAATCCTTTTAGATTGATATCATCCCTAAAGGATTAACCTTCCATCCCTAAAGTTTAGTTTTGAATTCAGAAGCGAGTTTTGAGGCATTAAAACTCAAATATTAACTCATGAAAATTTAGTTAATATCACTCAAATATCTCAAAATACAACATAAAAAACTTATTCTTTCTCATAGAAATTTCATCAAACATATAGAATGCAAAAACATAAACATAAACACCGATGAGGAAAAAAAAACAAAAACAAAAATCTTTCTTCATATATAAACGTGTTTTTTATAATAAAAAAAAATTTGGCAGACGCTTCCTCATAACATAAGGGTAACATTTTAATTTTAATTTTAATTTTTGATTGGACAAATTTACACTCATGTTATAAGGAATCAGCTCGTCTTTGGTCCTAATTTAAATGTGAGAAACATATTTTTTTTAATAACTTAAATAAGTTATTAAAAAAATATTTTTAACTTAAATATTTTTGAAAAAAATAAGAAAAGAAAAGGGGTACGGTGTCTCTATGTTTGGCTTGATGCAGGGAAATCTATGTTCACAATAGGAACATAGATATCCTAGAATCCAAACAGAACAGCAATCTCCGTAGCTTGATTATGATGTTCAAAATCCAATCCCACAGTCGTAAACCCCTTCCAAACCCCTTTCTTTGTCTATCTTCCAGCACAAAAATGGCTATCCTCCATATCCACACACCACCTCATAGCATAACCACCCTCTCCCCCATCCTCTCATTTCATTCCCCGCCGCTTCTTCACTTCTCTCTTCCTCACTCCACCTTGAAAACTCACCAACAAAACTCACTCTTTTCCACTGCCACAACTACCAAGAATACGCCTTTCTTGCTCTCAACACTCCCAAGAAAGTTGCTTTGCCAACCCCCTCGTGGCAAGTATGTCAGAGAAGACTATCTTGTGGTATGTTTTGCATAAAATGCCCATTTACTTTATCGTACGTTGTTTGTGTTTTGGGTTGGGTTTTAGCTTAACTGCTGATAATGTTACTATGAAAATGTTGGAGAATTAGAGTAATTATAGAGTTCGAAAAAGAAATTCTGAGTTTCAGTTAGTTTACTATTTGGGAATCGAAAGAACAGGGGCTTTAACTTGCCTGAGTGTTATATGAGCATTTGGCTTAGATTCTTTTGGAAGCAAAATTGGGTTTGAAAGCTTTAGCTTTTTCTCCATTTTAATATCTGTTTTCTCTGGGCATCGGAATTGAGTATGAATTTTAAGCCATACGTTTGTTGCTTTGGGTGGGCAGAAAAAGTTGTCAGCCCAGGAGGTTCAGGAGCTGGTAAAGGGAGAAAGAACCGTACCCATTATTATTGATTTCTATGCAACATGGTGTGGACCCTGTATTTTGATGGCTCAAGAACTCGAAATGGTATTGCTCGATATCTGCATTATTTTAATTAACGCATTATAGTTGTAGCTCTAGTGCTGTGCTTGCAATGCAAAGTGATCATATGCTCTATTGTATAAACTGCTCTCATTTTGATTGCAATTCAAATTAGTCTTTATCCATTTTGTAAGATTTAGTAGCTCTGGGCTAACCTAACTGGTAGCATCGAATATTATAAGAGTAGTATTATGAGGGTACGGTGCACGGGTCCAAGGTTTACTTTGTAGGAGTGGTCCGAAGGACCTTGCCTTGTCGAGGTTCCCCGTCATAAAAAATAAAAAAAATAAAAGTATTAAGAGTAGTGCATTTGATACAATTTATTGATTATTGGCTGGCATGATACTGAAGCTGCTAGAAAGGCAACTCCTATAGCTATTTTGAAATGGAGAGGGACATTTAATTGAATCAGTTGGAAGTTAGTATTGGTGAACCATATTCAACCGGCATTTTGACTCAGTCATGTCAGCCGAGTTTGATCATTTCTCTATTCTGAAAGTCTTGTATCAGTGCTTGGTTCAGAGGAATTGATGATTTTGATATGCTTGGGTGATGTTTTCACATTTTGACTGGCGGGTCTACTTGAGTCTTTGGACAGTGGGTTTTGGCTCTTGGTGGATGATCAAAATATGTGATGCATTTCTTTTTGTGATCGACTTCTTCCGTGCAAACAACAATAGTTCAATGCCATTAGATTTATTTAATCTACCTTTAACTTGTTTTAGAGCAGAGGATTTGATGTCCAATGTTTGAATACTTTGAATGCTGTACCTCAGGTGTCCATGAGCTGGTTTGCATCCTTGATTTTTGTGCACAAATGATAAATAGGATACTTGGTGGTGCTGATCATTATTTTTCACTTATTAGATTGGATTTGTTTTCTATCTCCTTATGCATTGCTTGTCACATGGATTTTCTCCTTTCTAGTTTAATGAATTCTAAGACTTGATGCTCTGAAGAAGGTTGAAATATATTGTATAACATGGATAGCTAAAAATCCAAAAAAGAATTCCTGCCTCACTAAGAAAGTTGAAAAAGTCATGTATATATCAAGTTTTCATTTCTTAATGTAGTCTGTAAATTCTAGATTTTGATTTACGTGAATCAGATACCATTCATTGGATCAAAATTTGGTATTCCCACAGTATCTATCAAATTTTTTGAGTATTCTAGATTTTGGTTTACGTGAATCAGATACCATTTATTGGATCAAAATTTGGTACTCCCGCAGTATCTATCAAATTTGTTGAGCATCATGCAATTATTTGGTATAGACACTTGTTACTAATCCAGAACATCAACAAAATAAACTATGCTATATTTGGCAAGTGTTTTAAAAAGTCTTTTCTGTATTCAAACACAAACCACACTTTTACTAAAATAGTTACCGAATGGAACACTTTTCAGAAAACAAAACACAAAATACTTTTCAAAAAACAAAACACAGAACACTTTTAAAAAGGTTTACCAAACATAGCCTATATCTACCCCTTGCATAGATTTATAATTAGGATAGTATTTTTCCAATGCCGATGTCCCTTGACTTGTTTGTGCAACTCGCATTGAATATTAAATTGAACAGTTCTGCATCATGCCTGCTAACTGCAAGTAGTTGGCTTGTAAATTTTTCTGAACTTGTATAAATCATAAGCAGGTGACAATCTTCTGTCATTGAGGGGCGCATTGCTCAAAAATATGGATTTGAAGTTTCTTCATAATAAATTGAATTTGAAGAGTCAACCATGTTTCATGCTTCATGTTCAAACGGTTAAAAAAATCTTGGAAAGAAGAGCATTGCTTTTGTTTTTTGTTGGATTGGGGGATATTGACTTTTGATACAGATGTGAATATGCTACATCATTGGAGACTCTACAATTTTGAATGATATGATATGAAGTGCGGCTAGCATGTTTTTGAGCAATCTCTTGAGCAGCAAACAATGAAGTTATCGTCCATTTTGGATTATAAACATTGTTGTTGGCAGTGTCAAACTTGTTACGCTGCAAGCACACAGTCAGTGTAATTTGTTTGCTTGATCATTTCCAGGATCTCTACTCAAAATGATAACTAAGTTTGGTGCCTAGGAAGCGTGTATCCGGAGAAAGTTGTTAAAATATCTCCATTGATTTCGTGCTTGCATTACAAAATTATTCCTACATTACAAAAACCCAGACATTCTACAAATTGTAGAGAAACAACTTCCTTTTACATACTGTTACTTTGTTCTACTATCAATCTCCAGAAGTAGACTGGACACGTGAGCCATGTCCCAAGTTATGCAAACTATTGGTTGTTTGGAAATTTATATGAAGTGATGATCTGCTTCACCAGCAGCTTCGATATACTTTCTTTGTGTGACAAGTGTAGTTGATTCTGTTTAATGGGTTCACAGAATTTTGGCTGATTTTATTTTCGGGTACATGAGAAGTAGATGCTGTCATTTGATGGAAATGGGTATACACGAATGCATGTTTAATTCAGATTTTACATGGTTTGAATCGTTCAATTGTGCATTTCTTTTATTTATTCCTATATAGACATAACTTGCCTGAAAAAGCAATCCTTCTCTGAATTTCAAATTTATGTGTTCATATACATCTCAATATATACTTACGTAATAAAGCTTATGCTAAGATCCTAATAGCAACACTTTGGTGGTCTATACAGTCTATACTTACTAGAAATTGAAAAGAAGAGAAGAGAGACATATGGTGGTTTCGAACTTTTGAATCATGTAAGAACTTCTACATATATTTTCATGACCAAACACTCTCAATGGAATAGTTATTAGTTTAGAGAACAAGTGGATTAGAGGTCAATATTAAATCTAATAGGTCAATATTAAATCTTTATCTCACATTACCAAATATGGATTTCGCTTGGCATACCCAAGAGGGTATACATTGTTGAAGGTTTTTGCCTAAAAAAATAGTTATAGTTGAGTGGTCTAAACAAAGCTACTGTTGGTATACTAATGTTCTTGATTTTACATGTATAGTGGTAGGTTTTGACATTTGGTTGATTTTGATTTCAATGAATTTGGAGATTGGAATTGGAACACCAGCCGGAGCCCTGCGTGTTGAATTAATTTCAGATTCAATATGCCCTAATAAACCAACACCATTTATTAGCGAAAGCAATACTAATGCTGCATGACCAGATTTAGCCCTCCATACAAGCAAGGATTGGAATTGTGCTTCATTTCGTCGAAAATTAAGTAACCACATTATGGTGCTTATGGGTTGTTTTAGAATTTCTTTTAACCAAGATTTGATTACTTGGGATACAGATTTATGACATTGCTCTTTCTAGAAATGTTAGATTTTTTTTTTATTATTATTATTATTATTATTTATTTTAGGGCCTGCAAAATCATGATAAAACTTTTGGGTTTGAATTTCTGTCACAGCTTGCAGTGGAGTATGAGCAAAATGCATTGATTGTTAAGGTTGATACAGATGATGAGTATGAATTTGCACGTGACATGCAGGTAATTATTTGCTTTTAACTTTTTTACCCTGTAGGCTGTAGCTCTATCGATTGCATTGAAATTTCTTGACAGAAAACAGGAACTAGTTAAGATATTAGATAAACTACTAGCTAGTCTTTCTTTATAAAGCTAACTCTATTGCTTACAAATTGTACATTATTGTGTCTGAATGTCAGAGGTTAATTTTCTGGATACATTGGTTGAATGCAGTACTACAATTTATTCAGATCCACGTGTTTCCATAGTTCTCTATATATTTCTACAGCAACAAGGGGTTTGATAAAACTTTTTAGAGGGTACCTTTTAGTTTTTAGTTGAGAAGTGTTAGTGATACGACATAAAAGTTAAAAGTAGTTTTGAGTGTCGTGTGATTGAAGTTGTTTGTTAATGAATGTTTTTCCTTTTTTGCTAAAACGTAAAATGCATTCCAAAAAAAACGTTGTCAAACGAGGCCAGGATATCTTTTTTGGCAATGAATGGAGCAATCCAAAGTTGTGTTCTTGTGGAATTTGAATTTGGTGACTCACAAACGTAAAAAAAGAAACCCAATTGAGTGCTGTTTTTGTTTCAGGTAAGAGGCTTGCCAACAGTGTTTTTTATTAGCCCAGATCCAAGCAAAGATGCAATCCGGACTGAAGGGCTTATCCCAATACAGATGATGCGGGATATAATTGATAATGAGATGTGAAGCATCATTAGTTTAATCACCAGACAGATTTGGAGGGCCATGGCTTTTGCAGGTGGTGATGATGGTATAAGCCTTTCAGTGAGTTGTTTTGAGTTGTGTAATTTATGTAATACTCAAATACTGCATTGGAGTCAACAGTTTTGTAGCTATTTTTTGTATTATAGATGGGCGGAAGGAACGTTTGGATGCAGGAATTTATCCTGTGCAAGGCTGCACAGTATCTTTACAATGAAAGAGCACAATCTCAAAGGCCACAAAACATAAGCCTACGTGGCCCGTGTTTCTCTATGGCATACGTACAGGACCCATCACAGTTCCTGTGATTCCCAAACCCTAAAAAAGCCCCTTAAATTATCAATAGTTTACAATTTAACCCTTTAATATTAAAAAAATAATAAAATAACTCTTTAAACTATCAAAATGAAAGAAAAAAGTTATTTTTTTTTTTATATTCTTATAATATTTTTATTCTTTTAACAAATAAAATATTAAATTAATTATAAAAAAAATCAAAAAAAAAAAAAAAAAGTGAGCTGGCAAAACGGATGTTTATGGCCCCTTTAGCTCAAACCTAGACATGACCCGTTTAATAAACGAATCAAAACTCCAAATTTGATACGACCCCTAAACCCGTTTAAGTCAAACGGGGTCATGTCTAAATGGTGACAACTCATATAAGCCAACCCAAGCCACACATGGAAAAGCACAATTACAACCCAAAAATTCAAAACCCCGCTAAGCCTGTAAACCAAATACACACAAAAACTCACATACAAGAACATGCAACTCGAACCCAAAAACAAAATCCAAACGCTATCATCCCCACAAAAGGCCAATCAAACTGAGACTGAGAGTGAGAGGGATGCGGCGGCGGCGCGAGAGAGAGGCGAGGCTAGCGAGCGGCGGTAGCACGAGAGAGATAGTCGAGGCTTTAGAGGGACGGCGGCGCGCGAGAGAGCGGCGAGGCTAGCGAGCGGCGGTAGCACGAGAGAGATAGTCAAGGCGTTCGAGGGACGGCGGCGCGCGAGAGAGAGAGATGGAGACGCCATGGGTGATGAATACTGATGATGGGTAATGGGTATAGTCTACACCCTGCAGATAATGGACGAGCTGAAGAGGAAGATGAGAGGCAGAGAGGGGTATCAATTTTTTTTTATTTAGATTTTCATATTCAATGTTGGAGAAGGGAAAAGGCCAAAACTCAAAAGGTTAGAAATAGAGTACTACTGACTCACTGAACTGACTTTATTCAAAAATAAAAAAAAAGATTCACTGAACTGACTGAAGCACGTGAAGTGCTTCTTATAAGTTATATCAGTTTTTTTATTTAATTGTTTATATCAAATTTTTTATTTAGTTTTTTTATATAAAATCATGATAGGGTGACAGCATTCTATTGAAGTGCTTTTCAATTTTTTAGTGGAAACCAGATGGGCGTGCGGTAAGGAACAGCAGCTGGCATCTTTCTTTCCACCTTTTTTTTCTTTTGTCTTTTTTTTTTTTTTTTAAGTGAAACGGGTCGGACGGATCACTCACATGTAACTCGTGATACGATCTGTTTAATGACGATAAACGGATTATAAACGGATCCATTTATGATCTAAATCCGTTTATTTTTTTATTATATTTTAATAGTTTAAAGATTATTTTATTATTTTTTGAATATTAAAAGGTTAAATTATAATCGTCTAAATAGTTTAAAAGGCTTTTTTTTTTTTTTTATATATTTTTTTTCCATATATATATAATTTCACTATCTATTAGGTTTGATGAAGCAGAAGCGCGTACTCTTTAGATTTTCGATCTCCCATCCACAAACAATGAGATACGTTACAGGCACGGCTCCTCCTTCCGATTCCCTCCTCCTTGAAAGCAGCAGATCCGTCTCCGTCCAGGCAGCGCTTGGAAGAAAAAGGAAAGCCCCCATGTCAACAATCTATTTTCCTGATGGATTGTTGCTGGATATACTCTGCAGGCTGCCCCCAAAATCCCTATTCCGATTCCGGTGCGTTTGCAAAACCTGGTACAAGTTGATCGGAAATCCCGATTTGTTTACCCCAAACAACCCCTTCAACCAAAACCCCAATCCTCCTCCGCTCTTGTTAGTCAAAGCAAAACACACATCATACGATGGTAAGCACATGCTCTGTTTCCTCTCTCACGACACCATGAAGCTAGAGTCTCAAATTACTATGGATGTGGATGGTTGTCGTCTTCAATATCCGAAGATTGTGGCATCCTGTAATGGTTTAATCTGTCTCCGCGAGCAGCAAAGTTCGTGCATCTATATCTGGAACCCCGCCGCCGCCACGTCACAAGGACTGAAGTCACTCCCGCCCATCGCTCACCCTGTCGATCCAAGAAGAGTCGGGTTTGGTTTCGACCGGAGATCCAACGACTTCAAGGTGCTGGTCGTTTATGAGTTTAATGATCGTGATGGTCGTAAGAAACCACGAGCAGATGTCTACAGCCTAAGCACCGGAGCTTGGCGACAACTTCACATCCCCCTGCCATTTGATAAATTCTATCCCTTCGGATGCATTAATTTCTACAATTATCCTACTACTGCATCTGATGGGTTTTTCTTCTGGTGGGAGAAGGCTAGAAGTGGTGAAAGTCATAAGCATGAGAAATTTGTTGAATTCGATTTCAGCAACGAGGTATTCTGAACTACGCCCATTGTTGATGGTATTCATTTTAGGGGTTTTTACACTGCTAATTTGACGACAATGTTTAACGGGTTACTTGCTATAGTTGGTTTTCCAATTGAATGGATTAGATATCGGCGTGGACTCTGGGAAAGAAGCAGCCGATTCTTGGATATATGGGTTTTGTTTGAATTTGGTGTGAAGGAGTCGTGGACTAAAATCTTTCATATTTCACTCTCACTCTCATCGGACTGTCCTGAAAGGCCATTGGGTTTTTGGAGAAACCGACAGTTGTTTATGCAGAATGTGGAGGGTCAGCTGGTGTTGTACGATCTGCAAACCCATTCAAAGAAGATTGTTCTTCAAATTCCTGGGGATAAAATTGTGCCTAAGTATGCTTATTTTAGTGAATATCTGAATATCCGACTGTTACAGATTGTTCCCTATCAAATGTTTTCGAAACTTCCAAACTTGGATCACTTGGATTTAGTAGAGAATTGGAAGAATCCATGAGGTATTGCTGCATTTCATGTCTTTTTGTTTGTTTATCGCTATCAGCAATTGAAGACTTGGAAGACCAGATTCTTGAGGAAGATGTCCAGAATCCACCTTCTGCTCTTTAGTCATATTAAGACGATGGTTTAGAGTGAATTAAATTATTAGTAACGTATTCATTCCACTTTAAATTTGCTTTTACTTTGTTTTGTTTACTTAATTATGGTGATTTTGAGCGTATTTATGTTTGGAATTGTGTTAAAGAAATAGAGTTTTTAAGTAATAATAATAATAATAAAATTGGCAGAAGGTTTATTTTTAAGTTTTTGTGTTTGGGCTATTTTTAAGCTCTTAAAAACGTTTTTAATTTTTTTATTAAAGGGCTACTTTTTTCTTCAAACCAACTTTTTTAGTGTAACATACTTTTAAAATCTTTAAACACACATTTAAACAAGCCCTTAACATGGTAATTACTAGGATCTTGAATTCAGATAAATTTTACTATGAATACATTCATTAGCAACCAAACTGAGTGATGATTTTCTCACACCTTTTTTTTTTGGGTTTGATTTCCCTCTTCTGGAAGCAAATTTCATAAAACATCTCAAGCATATTGTGAATTAGTTTTGGAATCACAATACAAGGATTGCTCTCAAGCAATTTTCTCTGGTTGAAGATGTAGAGAACATCAAGAAGGCTTGTAAAAGACCACAAAACTTAAGCCCAGCGTGGCCCGTGTTTCACCATGGCATACGCACAGGACTCATCACAGTTCTTGTATGGATAATGTGAAATAATAATAATAATTATTATTATTATTATTATTGTTATAGGAAAAAATGTTTATTTAGTTAGTATATTTAAGAAGGGTAAAATGCATATTATTTTTTTAACCATTTTACCCCTCCTAAATCGATCTAGATAGTATATTTAGGAGTAAAATGATTCAAAAAAAATTCAATTGAAATGAAGATGATCCATTTCTGTAGGTTTGTTGGTTTTTTGGTATCGTAAGTATCTTAATTGTTTTTGGAATAACTTATCTAATCCAAAACGATATCCGTCATTAGAAACAATTAGATGCAAACATAAATTTACTCGACAACCAATTGTCGATTGCCATGTGACGTGGCTAATAACTCAGCTTATTGAAAAAACTACAATTTTGCCCTTAAATTTAGAAAACAAAATTAAAAAAATTTGTTGTGAGGGGCGACCTTCCCTCACTAGAATGTGACCAACCACCCCTCATATGTCAAAAGGAGACCTCTTGTATTTATTCGCTCTTTAGTCTTTTTGTATTTTTTTTTTATAAAAAAAAAAATGTTTTAATTTTTTTTTTTTACAATTATTTTATTTGTTAAAAGAATAGGTGTATTATAGGAATATAAAAAAATAAGTAGCTTTTTAATATTTTTGATACAGTTTGGTAGTTTGGGGGACTTTTTTATATTTTTCATTTTTTTTTCTTTTTAATAGTTATTTCTTAATTGTATGATTTGTTTATTGTTTTTTAGGCATATATATATTAATGTAAAAAAGAGTATGTTTCAAGGGTGGCCGACCACCTCACCCAGTAACACTAAGGTGGATGCGGCCACCCCATGGAGCATCAAGGGTGATTATTGTTGATGCGGTTTCCGGTATGGTGAACTCCAAGGGCAAAACGACGTCACCTAACAGTATTGTTTTTGTAACCTGCAAATAAAGCACACGTTAAGAGGATGTGCCGGGGATTGGCCGGTCGTACCTCCTCCGATGCCTAAGTTAGTATCTGTGTGTGAGCTTATTGTAAGGCTCAAAATAAGAGTGTAATGTATGATAATGTGAACTCCCTGTAATCTTTGGAACGGGGCTTTTTATAGACATCTGATGTGGAGGTGTTAATGGCGACCGGGCAGAAGATTTGGGATCTGGGCGTAGCACTTGGTGAATTCAGTGTTCTTGTCTGGCGTCGATTATCGTTGAGGGCGAAACTGCTGCTGTCATTTATTGGGGTTCCGAGAATGGCGCATAACCGTAAAAGGTATTTAGTGCGCAAATCGTATCCGTTCTAGAGATTATGCCCCAATCCGACTACGAGGATTGGGGAGGAGCTTTTAAGGAGATAACGGTTACATGTGGATTTACCGTGCCTTTGATCTTGTAACTAGTCTCGAGAGCATCCGGGCCAACTGGGCCCATACAAGGGGCGCTCCTGGTTTGGCGGCCCAATCGATATGGGCGTGATCCTTCCATTGGTGGACCTTGATTCCGTGGGGGATGGGCTTAGGGCCCAAGAAGAGAGACCCGATGATATTGGTGTAACAATTACAATCACTCCTGATAGTGCGAGGGTAGTTGTGCCACCCACAAAGTCTCTTAGTCTCTTACATTATCACATTTAATAGGAAACAACTTCTGACGTTGCTTGTGTACCAAACATATTCATAATATTGTCTGAATAAGGATGCTAGACAAGGAGGATTATCAAACTACCCTCTCTTTGGACAGTTATACTAACTTTATTATGTTATATATATATAGGGAAAAATATAAAAAAAAGCCCCCCAAACTACCGGCCGTTTATTATTTAGCCCCCTGAAGTTCTAAAAGTGATAAAATAGCCTCCTAAACTACCAAAAAGTTGCATTTTGGCCACTCTGTTAGTTGTTACCGTCAAAGTGGATGGAAAAATCAAAACTAAGTCGTTTTGGTAAAGTTAAGTAACCAAAATGCCCTTTTGTGGGGAAAAAAAAAATAAATTAAATTAAACAAGCAATCAAAACGGCGCCGTTTTGCTTGAAATTAGGGTTTCCTTACCCTTACCAAAACTGGGCCGTTTTGAGTTTTGGTAAGGGTAAGAATTAAAACAAAATTCCCCAACCCTTGGCATGCCGGAGGGGACTCTAAGACCAAGAAGAAGAATTTGGGTTTTTCTATTTCCTTTTTTTTTTTTTTTTTTTTCTCATTTTAGTCATTCAGGTGATTGTTGGGTTAAGATTTTGGATTCAATATCTAAGAGTTGGGTTTTTAACCCATTTGAAGATTTTTCTTTTTTTCTATTTTTAACCGGTGGGTATCCGGGACTTCTGACCAGATCTCCGGTTACCGAAAAGCACCATTTTCTCACGAATCGGGGTGTAAAGCTCAGGATTTCTTATGGGGACACGGCCTAAGGAACTGTTTGCCTCAAAGAGGCATGTGCTGCTAGGACCAAATTTTCTTCTCATTTGAAGAAAACTTTTAGGGAAGAAAGTGTCTTTAAATTGCAGAATTTCGTTATCTAGATAAAATTCTGCCCCCAAATTTTTTTTTTTATTAGAAGAAATAAAGTTCAAAGGACGTTCAAAATTCTTGTTCGTATCTTGTATAATTTTTGACTAAAAATTTGAGTAAATACAGCTTGGCTTGCCTGTTTTTTAGTAGAAGAAATAAAGCTCTGCTTTCTAGCTTGTTGCATTTGCCGTTGTTTTTGATTTCTTGAGGCCGAGCATGGAGACGCGGAACTTGGTGGTAGATTTCAACAACGAGACAGGAAATAAACGCTGTTGCTACTTGGAATTGGTTTCGGAGGGGTTGAAAACGAGCGAGGAGGGCTCAATCGGCACGAGCCTTCTCTTGAAGAACAGGTTATCGGAAGGAGACAAAGACAAATTCAGATCCGCATGGTCGTTGCTAGAACCAGAGGAAAGCGTGAAGTTGAACTCTCTCCCCTCCTCCTTGTCTTCTTCTTCTTCATCTTCCTCTTCTTCATTGCTTTCATTCTCACAGGTTGCTCCCTCTTGTTCTCTATTTTGGGTTTCGTTATCTCCACCTTCTGCATTGCCTCTTCGTCAGGAACAACAAACTCTAAGTCAAAGAACGGCCCATCGTCGTCGTCAGTCTGATTTAATTTCTACCACTAAACAAAACGGTGCCGTTTTGGTAAGGGGAAGAAAACCCAAATTTCAAGCAAAACGGCGCCGTTTTGCTTGCTTGTTTTTTTTTTAAAAAAAAAAATTTGAAAAAAAAATCCAAAAGGGTATTTTAGTAACTTATCGTCTCCAAAACAACGTAATTTTGATTTTTCCATCTACTTTGACGGTAACAACTAACGGAGTGGCCAAAATGCAACATTTTGGTAGTTTAGGGGGCTACTCTATCACTTTTGAAACTTCAGAGGGCTAAATCGTAAACGACTGGTAGTTTATGGAGCTTTTTTATATTTTTCCCATATATATATACATATATGAGAGCCCCTACTATGCGGTTGGTCTATAAAAGGCCACTTTTGCAGCCCCCAATACCTATTAGACACGTAAGGGAAGATAAGCTCATAGAATAGGATCGTAAACAGTAGATTTTTACGAACCTTTCTTCATCCCACGCAGAGCTTTTCTGCCTCATTGTCTCTCTCTCTTTCGGTCTCGCCAGAGGATCGCTCTCCATCGGCTTCGCCACCATCACCGGCTCTCCATCGGCGCAACCCAGCTGTGGGTCTGCCATGATCCACGGGTCACCCTCTTCAGCCACTTTTCTACCAACCCCAACCTCAAACCTCCATTCTAATGTCTCTAAACTCGATTCTAATGCCTAAAAAACTTGTTTCTAATGCTTCAAAATTCATTTTTTTTATTCAATACTTAATCCTAGAGGGGAAGGTTAACCCTTTAGGGATTTTATCACCTTAAAAGGATCCATCGGAGAGGGATGCTGCTTGTCGTGACCCAGCTGTGGGTCACGGCTGGGTGCCACGATTTGGCCGACCGTGGGTCTGGCGTGACCCATGGCCAGCGTTTTAGAGACCCACGAGTCTGGATCTAGAGAGAGAGAGAGCAGAGGGGCTCAAGAATGAACCTCAAATGGCGAAGAAGGAAGACTAGGAGATTATAAGGGGTCAATCGCCGACGGTTTCGTCGGGAAATGGTTGTTGGTGAGGAAATCAGTCGATGGCGAGACACACGACTAGACCCGTTTGTGGCCTGTGCATTTTTTTTTTTTTTTTTAATCTAATGGGTCTTCTCTCCATGGCTGGGAGAGAAATCAAAGGGGGAAAAAAAAAATGAAAAAAGTTACCGCTATGGTTGTGGGTTCTTCATCGGTGTACTGTGGTTGTGCGTTTCCATTTGGGTCTCTTGTGCAAATCCACGGAGAGGGGGCTTGTTTCAACAAAAATTCATTGTATTTAGTTGTAGGTTATGTTTTTGCATTTTTTGTGATTTAGGTGATGTGTCAGGGTTCTATTAGTTGCTGCAAAAGTAGCATTTTACAGACCGACCGCATAGCAGGTTTTCTCTATATATATATATATATGTATCAAAACACTTTTCAAATCATTAGGAAAGATACCGCAATGAATTAGTGATTATTATTCCCGACTCTTGTCACTGGGTAAGGACCATGAGAGAGTCTCTTGCTCGACAGGAGGTCAACCATGCAAATGAGTTGCTCTGGAAACACTTAAATTCTGTTGAGCCCTTACAATTTTCTAAGCCCATCATGGTTGGGATGAGAATTATAGGGACTCTAATCCTTGCCAAACTTATCCGCATAGGTTTCCGCTCATTAATTTCACTGGGCCCAAAAGAAGCCCAACCCACAATGACCCAAGAAAAGTTAAAGCGTTGATGGCCTTTCAATTCCTCTTTTATTCTGAGACCCCGGCGAAGTACGCTACAGCAGTACCCAAACTGCCCTTTTTCTTTTTCCCGCGACACCCTTTTTCCGGGAAAAATCTTTTACCGAGAAACAAACTAGCTGGTATGAGATCCCACTTAACAGCTATATTATCATTTTTTTTTTCTTTTTTCTTTTTCTTCTTTCGCTTTTCTGCATCTTATCTTCTGCCTTGCACATCAACTGTTTGCGTATAGCAACTAGGGTTTCCTTTGATGGATTGATGAAAACTTGGGTCTGAGTAAACAAGTTCCGTCTCTCTCTAAAACAAAATTTTCTACTACTTTCAACTATCTTTTCAAATGCTCAAAATTTTCCCCTTCAGTTTTGAAATTATGGTATTTATTGTAATCCAATTGGAACGACCACTCTCTCTCTCTCTCTCTCTCTCTCTCTTTTCTTTTCTTTTTTTTGGTGCTGATTGAGTTTGGATGATTTTATTTTGTTAATACATTTGTTAGGAACTTCTGGGTCGTTGGATTTTTATTTTTTAATTTTTGTTTTGTTCACGTTTTATTTCTTCTCATTCCCTGCAAACTTTGGAATTTTTACACGTTTGTGTAATTGAACCCATCTGTCATTATTTTATAGCTCAGTTTTTTATTGAGCAACATCGCAGAAGAAAATATGTGCTGTATTTCATTCTATGAAATCCTTAAATTAGTATTTGTGATGTGTATATAAAGTTTTACTTGGTTCTGATTTCATGCAGCTCAAGTTTAAGAGGGCTGAAAATGTTCAAGAACACTTTCCAGTGTAGAGAAAATTATGCCTACTTTTCAAAAACCCAGGCATTCTGCAAATTGTAGAGAAACAACTTCCTTTTACATACTGTTAATTTGCTCTGCTATCAATCTCCAGAAGTAGACTGGACACGTGAGCCTTGTCCCAAGTTATGCAAACTATTGGTTGTTTGGAAATTTATATGAAGTGATGATCTGCTTCACCAGCAGCTTCGACATACTTTCTTTGTTTGACAAGTCTAGTTGATTCTGTTAGATGGGTTCATTGAATTTAGGCTGATTTTATTTTCGGGTACATGAGAAGTAGATGCCGTCATTTGATGGAAATGGGTATACACGCATGCATGTTTAATTCAGATTTTACATGTTTTGAATCGTTCAATTGTACATTTCTTTTATTTATTCCTATATAGACATAACTTGCCTGAAAAAGCAATCCTTCTCTGAATTTCAAATTCATGCGTTCATATGCATCTCAACTTATACTTACGTAATAAAGCTTATGCTAAGATCCAAATAGCAACACTTTGGTGGTCTATACTTGCTAGAAATTGAAAAGAAGAGAAGAGAGACATATGGTGGTTTTGAACTTTCGAATGATGTAAGAACTTCTACATATATTTTCATGACCAAACACTCCCAATGGAATAGTTACAGTTTAGAGAACAAGTGGATTAGAGAGGTACAAACCCAATATTAAAAAATGGCTAAGCTAATAGGTCAATGTTAAATCTTTATCTCACATTACCAAATATGGATTTCGCTTGGCATACCCAAGAGGGTATACATTGTCGAAGGTTTTTGCCTAAAAAAATAGTTATAGTTGAGTGGTCTAAACAAAGCTACTCTTGGTATTCTAATGTTCTTGATTTTACATGTAGAGTGGTAGGTTTTGACATTTGGTTGATTTTGATTTCAATGAATTTGGAGATTGGAACTGGAACACCAGCTGGAGCCCTGCGTGTTGAATTAATTTCAGATTCAATATGCCCTAATAAACCAACACCATTTATTAGCGAAAGCAATACTAATGCTGCATGACCAGATTTAGCCCTCCATACAAGCAAGGATTGGAATTGTGCTTCATTTCGTCGAAAATTAAGTAACCACATTATGGTGCTTTTGGGTTGTTTTAGAATTTCTTTTAACCAAGATTTGTTTACTTGGGATACAGATTTATGACATTGCTCTTTCTAGAAATCTTGGATTTTTTTATTTTATTTTTATTTTTTATTTTAGGGCCTACAAACTCATGATAAAACTTTTGGGTTTGAATTTCTATCACAGCTTGCAGTAGAGTATGAGCAAAATGCATTGATTGTTAAGGTTGATACGGATGATGAGTATGAATTTGCACGTGACATGCAGGTAATTATTTGCTTTAACTTTTTTACCCTGTAGCTCTATCGATTGTATTGAAATTTCTTGACAGAAAACAGGAACTAGTTAAGAAATTAGATAAACTACTAACTAGTATTTCTTTATAAAGCTAACTCTATTGCTTACAAATTGTACATTATTGTGTCTGAATATCAGAGGTTAATTTTCTGGATGCATTGGTTCAATGTAGTACTACAATTTATTCAGATGCACTTGTTTCCATAGTTCTCTATATATTTCTACAGCAATAAGGGGTTCATTTGATAAAACCTTTTAGAGGGTACTTTTTAGTTTTTAGTTGAAAAAAGTGTTGTGATACGACATAAAAGTAAAAGTAGTTTTGAGTGTCGTGTGATTGGAGTTGTTTGTTAATGGATGTTTTTCCATTTTTGCTAAAACGTAAAATGCATTTTAAAAAAACGTTGTCAAACTAGGCCAAGATATCTTTTTTGGCAATGAATGGAGCAATCCAAAGTTGTGTTCTTGTGGAATTACCGGAAAAAAAGAAACCCAATTGAGTGCTGTTTTTGTTTCAGGTAAGAGGCTTGCCAACAGTGTTTTTTATTAGCCCAGATCCAAGCAAAGATGCAATCCGGACTGAAGGGCTTATCCCAATACAGATGATGCGGGATATAATTGATAATGAGATGTGAAGCATCATTAGTTAATTAATCACCAGACAGATTTGGAGGGCCATGGCTTTTGCAGGTGGTGATGATGGTTTAAGCCTTTCAGTGAGTTGTTTGAGCTGTGTAATTTATGTAAAGCTCAAATACTGAATTGGAGTCAACAGTTTTGTAGCTATATTTTTGTATTATAGATGGGCGGTAGGAACGTTTGGATGCAGGAATTTATCCTGTGCAAGGCTGCATGGTATCTTTACAATGAAAGAACACAATCTCAAATGGCCACAAAACTTCAGCAGTTAAGCCTACGTGGCCCGTGTTTCACTATGTGGCATACGCACAGGACCCATCACAGTTCTTGTCATTCCCAAACTGTGCATATTGTTTATGCGAAATATATATATTGGAAAAAATATTTATTTAGTCGCGCAGTTGATTTTGAAAACGGTGGAGAGATCCGGTTAGTTGGTGCATTACAATGTTACTCGGTTTATAAATCCAGATTGACAGTTAACATATCCACTATTTAAAATATAAACTAAGAACAAAATTATAAAGGCCACGGAAAAGTTAGGAATTTCAGTGGAAATTTTGATATAATGGCCGGTTGGATTGGTTTGTATTAAATAATATGGGGTAATTACATTTTGCCCCCATTAACTATAGCGCCTTGGCACTTTCTCTCTATGAATTATTAACTATGACACTTGACACTATTAAACTATAATCTTATGATACTTTTTCCCCTTCCGTTAGTAAACAAAGTTTAAAATTAACGGTCAACGGTCATGTGACTTGCATGTGTCATTTTAAATTTCTTTTTCTTTACACTTTTGCCCTCACTTCTCATGTGTTGGATTAGGGTTTAGAATGGTATAAACGTCAATTTACTGATCTGAAGTTAGGGCAAAATTGAAAGGAAAAAAATTTAAAATGGCACAAGCAAGTCACATAACCGTTGACCGTTAATTTTAACCCCTTGGACTGGCGGAAGGGGGGAAAGTGTCATAAAATGGTAGTTTGATGGGGTCAAGTGTCATAGTTTGGTAGTTCATGAGAGGAAAGTGTCAATGCATTGTAATTTATGGGAGAAAAAGGTAATTAACCCAAATAATAATATAAGTGAGACAGAAATCCCTAGGAAACCATTCTCTCAAAGAGCCAAATCAACACTTACATTGGCGGAGATAATAATAAGTTACACATCAATCTTGGAGGGACTTAAGAGGAACATAAGAAGGACTTGTAAAACAGAATCCTAGTTGGACAAGAAACGGCAGCTTCTACTCCCACAGCAAGAAAAACCCCGAAAAGCAATTTTATTTCCATTCCACGTTACTGAGTCGACGAACACCAAATATGGCGTGGCACATCCGATTCAAATCCCCTCTTCTCCCTCCCTCTCTTCTTCAGACTTGCCTTCATAGAAATGTTGGACCCACAGCATCACATAAGCCATACAATAGTTATAAAAAGTAACCCCTTCCTCAGACCCGCATTCACAGCGGATTGGAATCCCCTCAAATTCTTGAGGGGATTTGAGATTCTCAAATTTTCCATTTTGGCCGTTGATTCTCATCCAAACGGTCAATATAACACCACATGTCCCTCTAATAATAAAATAAGAAAATATTATTTAAATTTTAAAAATAAAATCAAAATTAAAATGATAAAAGATTAAAATATAGTAAAAAAAAAAGGGGGGGTCACTGGCGATCCCATGGCCAAAAAGAATTTTTATTTTTCATTTTTTATTTTTCATTTGGTCCTTGAGGGTGGTTCGGGTCGGTTGGGGTGATTGGGTGGCCAATGGCCAGTTGGGGGCGGCCGAAGCCACCCATGGTCCTTAGGGGTGGTCGATCCACCCCAAGGGCCGGTCGGGGTGGTTGGAGGTAGGGTTGTTTATCGGTCCGGTTTTGGGGGTTACCAACAATTGACCAATAAGCTATGAGTTAATCGTTTTCAAACCGATTACCGACCAATAAAGGATTTATACTGAAAATTATCGGTAGTCGGTTAAACCGATTTTCGTGTTAAAAGCCATCAACAACACTGTCCAAACCAAAAAAGAACAAACCGAAGGTGAAAGACTAAAGAAGCCATGGAAATCTGAGAGTTCTAGAATTGGTTTGCAGCTTGAAAATGGAAAACCGCAACATTACCTCATTAAACATGTGGGTTAAAGCAGTTTAAAAACTTATAAAGCCAATGAAAACCAAGAAGAAAGAAGGAAACTCAAAAGTGGGATTCCATAAGAACCTGGAGAAATCAATGATATGTGAAAAGCTTGTCACACCACGCCGTCCTACGAGTCCGAGAGAGTGAGAGTGCCGTGGGAGAGAGTGAGAGAGGAGACAAGTGAGTCAGCTTGAGAGAGCAGATGGGGGAGGCAACGGTCTGTGGAGGGAGAAGGATTTAAGGATAGGGGAAAACTGATAGGAGAGGTTTATCGTTGGGGGACATGTGTATGGCCGTGGGCAGTTAGAAGAGATATTTGGCAAGCATTCTCAAAGCTATACAAATCGTTACAATTTTTGAAGACGATAATGCCCAAGATGAATTGAATTTTCTATAAATTGTATATTATGAAAAAGAAAAAAAATTGAGAATTACATTTATACCCTCTTATCGGTCATATCGGTTTTTCGATAATAAATTATTAATCGACCGATTACCAACCGATAAGCTTATTGGTATAAAATTTTTAATAAATTACCTACCGATAACTATCGAGTACGGGTTAATATCAGTTTGGTTAAATTCAGTAAGCGGTCAGTAATCGGTAACCGGCTAATCTATCCACCCTAGAAGCCACCCCCAACCAACCCAACTGGTCATTGGGAGTTGCCGAACCACCCCCTATGGGATGGCCAGCCACCTTTTTTTTTTATACTTCATTTTAATTTTTTTATTATTTAAGATTTTAAAATAATATTTTATTATATTCTTATTAGTCCACGTAGACTGTTGGATGAAAATCAACGGCGAAGATGAAAAATTTGAGAATCTCAAATCCCCTCAAAAATTTGAGGAGATCCGGATCCCATTCAAGGCAATCCAAGGAGTTTTATGACCCATTAACTATTGGAATACACATTATGAATTAAAGGTTGTTTTTTTTTTTTTTTTTTTTTTTTTTTTTTTTTTTTTTTTTTTTGTAAACGAATTAAACATGTGTTAAATGAGTTGGGATTAGTTGTTAATTAACAGAAGGCGGCGGTTTATTTTTTATTTTTTGAGCGATAGTAGTCTGTTTATTATTTGTTGGCTGAGTTCTTCAGCAAAAAGCTTCATGCATAAATACTCTTCTGTAAGTCCTTCATTCATTAATACGAAAACTCAGTGATTAAACCCTAACTCTCTGTGCTCGCATACGTCCATACTTGCATACTCTCTTCAATCCTCTGTTTTCCAGTCATCCAAATTTTCTTCCGCATTCATTCTTTTCTACTCAGATTTCTTGATTTTTTTTTTTTTTTTTTCTAATCATGACTTCATCTGAGTCACATTCTTCGATTTTTTCAACTTCTGCAATGGATGAGTCTGGTGTGCCTACGACGCCTAGTGATTTGCCTTCTTTGGACGACACGTTGGATGAGCAGGTCGCCCGGCTCCGGATATTCTCGGGCACAGCCAATCATACTCTTTCTGAGGTCGAGTTCTCGTTTTTTGAAGCATAAGTCTCGTTAATTGCTTTGATTTTTTTTTTTTCTCATTCTTCTCTGTTTGTCAATGTTCATTGCTTTGATTTTATTATTATTATTTTTTTTTATTTTTTTCTCATTCTTCTCTGGTTGTCAATGTTACTTTTTGGATTTTTCATTATGGTTCTCGAAAGGTTTAGGGTTTAGGGTGATAAAGGATTTGTCAACATGAGGTTTTGAGAATGGAATATGACTTTCTATTTTTTACTTATATCTAGAACTTTTATCTCTGTCGTGCATAGGAGTTTGCTATATACATATGTGTGATGTGTTATCGTGTATTAAATAGGAAATTGCAACCTACTTGGGTATGGAGCTTGGAGAAATTGATATAAAACATTTTGCCGATGGTGAGATATATGTTCAGTTGCAAGAGAGCGTAAGCGGGAGTGATGTTTACCTTGTACAGCCCACATGTCGTCCTGCAAACGACACTCTTATGGAGCTTCTGTTGATGATTGATGCTTGTCGGAGGGCATCAGCCAAAAAAATTACCGCAGTGATTCCCTATTTCGGATATGCCAGGGCTGATACAAAGGTAACTGTGTGATTAACAGAAAATATGGAAAATGAACTCATCTTGTTTTAGCTTGAGTGTCACACGTGGAAACACTCTTTTTGTTTGTATCATTTTCCTAGTTCAAATTGTTCACATCATAAATTGATGAAGAACTATTTCTGTACACTTCTTCATGGCCTTGAAATTGACCATATTTGCTTCAAATAGTAGACTAGGGCATTAAAATTAGGTCCTTATTACATTGTGTGATTAACTTAATCTGGTCTTCCACTCCTAGTTTGTAGTCGGTCATTGTGGTATATGTTACTTGGTTGCTAGTGTATGTTTTTCCTTAAAGGATATATTCCTAAATTATGATTTTGAGTGAAATTGTGAACTGTAAAGAACAAACAGATTTTCTACAAAGTAGGAAATTTTAAAAAAGTGTAATTTGTTAATGACCGAGAAAACTACCCTTTAGGTGATTTTGAAAATCATATACTGTTACGGGTTTTAGAAGCCTAAGCTAATTAGTAGCTTCTGCATATGCGTTTTGTAGAAATTCTGCCAAAGCTAGTGCTTGTAGTCAATGTTTAATATATCTAAGATAACTCTTTTCTGAGTTCATATTTGTTTTACTTGTAATCTCTCTTATTAGTCCACGTAGACCGTTGGATGAAAATCAATGGCCAAGATGGAAAATTTGAGAATCTAAAATCCCCTAAAAATTTTGAGGAGATCCAGATCTCATTCATAGCAATCCAAGCAGTTTTACGACCCATTAACTATTGGAATACACATTAAGAATTAAACATGTGTTAAATGAGTTGGATTTGTGGTTAATTAACAGAGGGTTGTTAGTTTAGTTATACAACGGGAGTTAAGTTGAGTAGTTAGTAGTCAATTTATTACTTGTTGGATGAGTTCTTCAGCAAAGCTTCATGCATAAATACTCTTTTGTAAGTCCTTTATTCATTAATACAAATCTCAGTGATTAAACCAAAGTCTTTGTGCTCGGATACGTCAATACTTGCATACTCTCTTCATTGTGTTCTTCATTTCCTCTATTTTCCAGTTATCCAAATTTCCTCCTGCATTCATTCTTTTCTAATCAGATTTCTTGAATTTTATTTATTTATTTTTTTTTCTAATCATGACTACTCCAGATAGATAAGTGATCTTATCCCAATATTTTAAGGGCTATCAAATCTATTCAAAATATAGATATGATATCCAAAGATCACATGCAAAGTATTTAAATACAGTGAGATCTATAACTACCAAATCCTATGATCTTAGTCTTCTAAGATCTCGAAAAGGATAACTACTCAAATTCCTTATTAGCAAATGCACAGTAGAAACTTAGGGAAGAGTAAGTCATTGGTTAGGGGACTACTATATATATATATATTGGCTAAAATCAGTGAGATCTATAACTACCAAATCCTATGATCTTAGTCTCCTAAGATCTTAGTCTCTTAAGATCTCGAAAATGATAACTACTCAAATCCCTTATTAGCAACTGCACAATAGAAACTTAGGTAAGAGTAAGTCATTGGTTAAAGGACTACTATATATATATATATATATATTGGCTAAAATAACTTATTGAAGCTGAATAAGCTTTTTTTTATATTGATCCGCTATATCTTTTTTATATTAGAAAATAAAAATAAAAGGAGTAAAAAGTATAAAATTATAAAAATTAAAAATCCTTATCGATCATATCAGTTTTTCGATAACAATTTTTTAACAAACCGATAAGTTTATCGGTATAAAATTTTTAACCGATTATCGACCGATTGTGGTTAATATCGATTCGGTTAACTTTGATAATTGAACAGTAACTGGTTAATCTACCCACCCCTAATCGGAGTGTCTCCGCCGGCTCACCCCCAGCCTCTTCGATACCTTTGGTTTTCTTTATTATGCAGTGCGAATCCTATCTCGACGCTCGACCCGGACTCGGTAGGTTTGCCATGTCACCAATCGAAAAACTATGCATCAACAGATAAGGCCGGCATGCCTACGACAGCGAGAGGTTCGCCTTCTTTGGACGATGCGCTGGACAAGCGCGTCGCCCGGCTCTGGATATTCTCCTGCACGGCCAATCACACTCTTTTTGAGGTCGAGTTCTTGTTTTTTAAAGCATAAGTCTCGTTAATTGCTTTGACCCTTTTTTTTTTCTCTCATTCTTCTCTGGCTGTCAATGTTACATTTTGGATTTTTCACTACAGTTCTCGAAAGGTTTAGGGTTTAGGGTGATAAAGGATTTAACAAAATGGAGTTTTGGGAATGGAATATGACATTTTATTTTTTACTTATATCAAGAACTTTTGTCTCTGTCATGCATAGAAGTTCGCTATATACATATGTCTGATGTGTTATCTTGTATTAAATAGGAAATTGCAACCTACTTGGGTATGGAGCTTGGAGAAATTGATACAAAACATTTTGCCGATTGTGAGATATATGTTTAGTTGCAAGAGAGCATAAGTGGGAGTGATGTTTACCTTGTGCAACCCACATGTCGTCCTGCAAACAACACTCTTATGGAGCTTATGATGATGATTGATGCTTGTCAGAGGGCATCAGCCAAAAATATTAAAAGTGTTTCCATATTATAGATATGCCAGGGCTGATACAAAGGTAACTTTGTGTAATTAGCAGAAAATATGGAAAATGAACTCATCTTGTTTTAGCTTGAGTGTCACTCGTGGAAACACTCTATTTGTTTCTATCAATTCCTAGTTCAAATTGTTCACATGATAAATTGATGAAGAACTATTTCTATACACTTCTTCATGGCCCTATAATTGACCATATTTGCTTCCAATAATAGACTACAGCCTTAAAATTAGGACCTTATTACATTGTGTGATTAACTTAATCTGGTCTTCCACTTCTAGTTTGTAGTTTGTAATCAGTCATTGTGGTATATGTTACTTGGTTGCTAGTGTATGTTTTGCCTTAAAGTATCTATTCCTAAATTATGATTTTGAGTGAAATTGTAAACTCTAAAGGAAAAACAGATTTGCTACAAAGTAGGAAATTTAAAAAAAGTGTAATTTGTTAATGACTGTGAAAACTAACCTTTAAGAGATTTTGAAAATCATAAATTGTTATGAGTTTTAGATAGGGGTGGGCACGGGTCGGATCGGGGAGGATTTTCACCTTTTCCCTCCCAACTGGCACCCCTGCGGGTTTGAAAAAATCTACCCGCTACCCAAATATTGAGAACCCTATCCGCATGGCTTTGGGTTTTACAGGGCAGGTTGAACGGGGTGGGTTTGGCGGGTATTGGATTTTACATCGCATACTCTGCCAAAATCCAAAAGCATGAAGAATAAAAAAACCCACAAGAAATTCACAAACAAAATCTATGCAAACAGCCAACAAACTCAAAGGCAGTTTGATGAAAACCCATAAGTACTTACCCAAAACCACAAAGGCAGAAAACTTGCTCATGATTCTCTTGTTTTCCTTCTTCCATGGTTGTGATTCTTGTGAAATCCTCAAAGAGAGAGAGAGAGGCAGAAAAAGAGGCGCAGACAGATGAGAGAAAAAGAGAAGGAGGAAGAAAGAAAGAAAGAAGAAGAAAATGAAGTCGGAAAAAAAACCCAGATCGTGATTCTCTTGTTTCCCTTCTTCCATGGATGTGAAATCTACAAAGAGAGAGTGAACGAGTGAGAGGTGTAGGCAGACGAGAGAGAGAGGAAGGAAGAAACTAAAGAAAGAAAAAAAATGAGAAAATAAGGGAAACGGTGCATGAAGAAAAATTAGAAAATGATGATGAGTATTAGGTTTTTTTTGGTCTTAGGTTAAACTGCGGGGCAGGTCGGGTAGCCGGTATTTTTAAAAAATTTAAACCGCAACCCAAACCGACCCGCACGAGTTTCTTAAAATTTAACCTGAATCTGTGCTTTTTATGAGTAAAACCGGGCGGGGCGGGGCTGATCAGGGCAAGTTGGGCGGGCTCTTGCCCACCCCTAGTTTTAGAAGCCTAAGATAATTTGTAGCTTCTGCATATGCGTTTTGTAGAAATTCTGCCAAACCTGGTTCTTGTAGTCAATGTTTAATATATCCAAGATAACTCTTTTCTGAGTTCATGTTTGTTTAACTTGTAATCTCTGAATACTTTTCTGTCAGACTCTAACGCGTGAATCAATTACAACCAAACTTGTAGCAAATTTGATTACAGAAACGGTGCAAACTATGTTCTTGCTTATGATCGCCATTCAAGGCTGTCCATGGCCTATTTTGATATTCCAATAGATCATGTATATGCTTGGGTAAGAAACCCTTGCTACTTTCCTTTCTTCCATATTATTACTCATGTACAACAGTGCTGGATTTTGACGAGGATGTCCTGTCACTAACAGAGCTACCTGAAGTTAAGTTAAATTGAGATAGAGTTTGGCTTTGCTGAAAAAAGCTAAAAGAGAATCCTTAGATTTCTTCCTCCATTAATGTCTTTACATTCAGCCTACATATCCAAAAATTCTCAAGAAAATACTCTCATAGGATTTGTTTGATCAGAAGACTGAAATCATTCAAGATGGTTGATCTTCGCCTATCAGAGAAAATTGCCTTGGGCTTTTTCAACTTCTTTTAATAACTTAAAAGTCTACTTGATTTAGTATCCAAATTGGGAGACTCTTTTGTTTCACTTTGAGAGCATTTCTTCAATGTTAGTTTGAAGTATATTTAAAGTTTTTTGTCGCCCTCAACTGCATTAGTCTCACTTCGTATTACACGTATGATCTGTAGAACCCTTTCTTAGTAACACTCCTTATAGGTTCCTTGATCCTTTGTATGTTTGTTTCTTTGTGCATCACCAGTCTGTGATACTCAGTTACCTTGCCAACAAGCCTTTACTTGATGAAAATCTGGTTGTGGTCTCGCCAGATGTTAGTGGTGCTGCTAGAGCCAGTGCTTTCACCAAAACTTTGTTTGATGCGCCTCTTGCGATTGTTTATAAAAGGTGTCATGAAGATAATATCGCAAAGGTGGATCTACTAAAATTTAAATTTACTTTGGTTCTCTAATTAGATTTTTATCTCTTTACACTTTGTGATCTATTGTCAAGAATTTCGAAAGTTCATATGTTTTGCCTCAATGAAATTTGAAGGATCATTGGGAAAAGAGATGAGAAATTGGTAAAATGCATGTTGTTTGTAGGGCCTCCTCTCCCTCCTGGTCAAAATCATTAAAAAAAAAAACTTAGTAGATAATATAGAAAAGTTGATACATTTTTATTGAAAACTTTTGTGATGTTTTATTCAAAAGTCATAAAACAATATTACAGCAAATCAGTTCTTATATACAGAGAGAACAAAACTAAATAAATGGAAACAAAATATACAATTACAAATCAAATAATTATTTCCATATGATGCAAGTATCTTGGAAAACCCAACAACATTCTTCTTCAACTCTTGCCTTCTATAGAAGGCTTGACAACAGGCTGCACAACTGGTTGGATTATCTTTTGATTATGTCCAGTGTGTTGAAGTGATCCTTTTGCCTTGCTTGGAGTATATGCTACGTAAGATATCAAGGTTATTGACCTTGCAAATGACATTGTAGATTTTATATTGTCTTGAGGATCCTTGAATGTATTCTTTGTTGAGCTTCCCATATATACTTTAACAAACACACACCCCACCCACCCCCTCCCCCCCCGCGGCGGAAGTTGATGGGGGGAAAACCACCAACAACTTGGACATAAAAGCAAGAAATTAAGCTGATGGTAAGCCTTTTAGTGAACAAGTCAGCTACTTGATTATGAGTAGAGATGAATTTAAGTAAAATATCTCGGTTAAGCACCTTCTCTCTAACAAAATGATAGTCCACCTTTATGTGCTTAGTTCTGGAAATTGGATTAATGGCCAAGGCTAGAGCCCCAATGTTATCACACCAAAGAACTGGTGGGACAGCTAGATAAATTTTAATCTCTTTGAGTAGCATTCTTATCTAGAATAATTCTATAGTAGTAATAGAAAGAGACCTATACTTTGCTTCAGTGCTTGACCTTGACACAATAAACTGCTTCTTGGCACTCCAAGATATAAGACAATTTCCTAAAAACACTGCAAAGCCTGTAGTAGACCTCCAATCACCTTGACACCCTGCCCAATCAAAATCACAAAAGGCATTCAGTTGTAGATTGCTCTTAGTATAGTACAGTCCATGGTCAGAAGTACCATTGAGATACCTTAGTACTCTCTTTGCTGCAATCCAATGCATAGAGGAAGGAGTATGCATATGTTGACATAGTTGGTTAACTGAGTAAGCTATTTCAGGCCTTGTGAGAATGCAATACTGCAAATCCTACACAATCTATCTATAGATTATAGGATCAGGTAAGGGTTCACCATCAAGTTTAGATAGTTTTGAGTCTAAGGTGCAAGGGGTCTTAGATGGCTTAACTTCAGCCATATGTGTTTTGTGCAACAAGTCTAAGATGTATTTAGTTTGACAGATATGAATTCCAGAAGTGGTTCTGTAACGCCCCGACTTTACTTAATGAAAGGCAAAAGTGAAAATCTCTAAATTGCCACTAAGCACTACTATCTTTTCCTTAATATCATCAGAGATTATAAATCTTGCAGTGGAATAACTATTTTTTTTTTCTATATATAAAATCCTCATAGAACACACCAAAGCTAAGAACTAGACTTATCTATCAAATAGATCAGTACATTGTACTTTATACAATAATAAAACACATTAATCACAAGTGCCACAGACGGCACATAGGTGGATATACCTCAAAGGTACTTAGAACATGTCTAACTATAGATACATTCCAAAAGATAGACATCTTCAACACTAGAATACTAGAAAACCTTGTCCATAATAACCTAGACAGACATTTGGATCATCTTCACCTCCTCTGCACCTGCATCATATCTATGTAAATGTGGTATAATCGCGGGGTTACCACATTCACATAGGCGGATTAATGAGTCCACGGTCTCAATAAGTATAAGAATTACTAACATTTTCAATATGAGCCATCTTTTTCAAGAGTATCTCTAATATGATGATTATAATAACAGCTACGTAAATTTTCCAAACAGAATTATTTTTGTATAATCTATAGCTGATAAAATAAGCATCAAAGAGTTGTCTGTGATAAAATTCATTTGTCTTTCCTAAACAACTTTATATTTATACATATATGCATTTTACTTGCATCTCATAAAATGAATATGCATATAAATACAAAGAAGTAAAACAATTAAATCATAAATCACATTATTCCATGTATGCAATGCAATCTCTAGTCTTTCCGGCTTTCTAAAGGACTTTAACCTTTCGTTTACGGCTATCAGGAGACACTTTCGGCTCCTCTTCGGCTTTCTAAAGGACTTGAACCTTTCGTTTACGGTTTTCAGGAGACACTTCCGACTCCTCGGTTAGTACCAGGCTTCTTATTTTAACCTGTAAGGCTCCTTCGGCTTACATCGTTAATATAAGAGCACCTCAATATTTTACATTCAACTTTATGAAGACAAAAGGCTTCTTATTTAACTTGAGAAGCTCTTTCGGCTCCCACCATTAACATAGGAAAACCTTCTTGCTTCATATTTAATTAATCTCTTATGCTCAATGTTCAACCGTTTGCAATAACATGTCTCTTCAAATCGTTCTTTTGTCCTCATAATCATCACATTTTATTTCTCAACTCATTTCAATATATAAAAATAATTAAAAGCATATAATCATGTTATTCATAAAATATTCAAGCTCATATAATAATCACATTTCAAAAGCTTTATAAAATAGTATCAATCTCAGTAAGCAGTTATACTCACTAAAATAACACCATGCTCAGTAAGTAATTATACTTACTTGTCACCGTTATGCGGGATTCCTCTGCTAACTCTTGATTATAAAAAGTCACTGCATTTTTGTGCGCTCGCGCGCGACCATATATTAGTCTAAAATTATAATTAAAAGCCTAAAATAACGACCTCTTAATTTTCTCTATACTCTACCCAAAATTGGGCAGCATAACGCCATCTATCTAAAATATTATAATGTCACTTGGGCATCATAACGACCATGTAGCGTTACCACATATTGTTATTTGGGCATTACTACGGCATTAATATAATATTTATCTAAAATGTCTAATATTACTTGGGCATTACAATGGCGCTATTATAAAATACCTAATAAAATTTAGGCAGCACAACGACGCATCTATAATATTTAAAAGCATGATTGAATATAATATCCGTCCCGAAATATTCAATCACACTTTCCCGCGTAATTTAGACATTATAACGACGTAATTTAAATTCTAATAAATAAAATTGACATAATTTAACTTCTAACAACTAGAATTGACATAAACTAAGGATAAAAGAATTTATACCTAGCACTCCCACTTGAAATAGCTCCAAAACTTATTACTAAAATATATATATTTCTCCCTTTTTCTCTCTTCTTTTTTCTCACTGTGCGAGAGGGAGAGAGCTTTTTATTACTTGTGTTTCAAAATAGTGCAGGCTGGTCCTATTTATAGGAGAAAGCTAGGGACCTTAATGGAATTTGTGTGAAAGTAAGCGGTGAAGATAAGTTTGTAAAATTATTCTAGAATGGGAAAGTGGGCGTGCAGGCTTTCTGTCTTTTTCTTTTTCTTTTTTTCTTTTTTCTCAATATGGGCACCGAACTGCAGTCCAATAGAAGTACTGCAATTGTTTCTTTCTTTTTTTAATAGGTGTGAGGAACCTTTGAGAATGCTTGAGAATACTTAGAAGAGACTAGGCGTGAGACCACACTTAAACCAACACAATTACTCACCTACTTCCCCTTTTATCTTTTAATAAATCAATAATCTAATGTAAAAAGCCCTCCATATTAAAGGAAAGTTTACCTGGACGTTCTACACCCCACATCCATAAATATATATTTATTTATTTAGCTTAATATATTAAACCAACCCAACTAATTATAATATTTTTCACACAACCACTATTACTAACTCTTTAGTATCTAATTAGGTAAATCTTAACTACCAAATAATTTATAATAAAAATTAGAGCTAGTTCTAACTATCTATTTCTCAGTTCAGACTGAGAATATTAAACTAGACATCAAATATATTTTCCTGATATATTTGATTTAACCTAAGAGCACAATTTAGACTAAAGCATTTTAAGTCATCCTAATAAATTTCTCGGGTATTACACTCTCCCCTCCTTATTGGAATTTCGTCCTCGAAATTTGTACGTAAGTCCAGTTGACTTATCAAGTACATTTATATTGCACTACCTTAGTAAACCTCAAAAATTATTTGTGCCAAACATTCCACTCTTACTTTTACAACCCCATTGAAGCAACATATCACTAGTCCTTGTACTCTGACACTCAATCATTCAAATCTTGCTTCCTCATTTACAGTTCTCTATCCATCTGTACACAGATCATCATATTGCATACGACTTTAAAAGAATCACGTCTCATCTTTTATTTCTGTCTCTCAATCCACGGAAACGATATGCTACATTGATCACTTAACTCTAATGTGCTCATCAGACTGCCAACTTGCCTGCTAATCCATATGGAACTAGTTTACTTGTAACGATGGTGTCATAGAACTTCCCTCCTTTATTGGAAATTCATTATTCAAACTTACAACTTAATGAGTATCATTCATAATCTCTTTGTGCCTTAAATTCCCATATATCCTTCCGTATTGATCTCTAAGCTAAACATTATCTCTTAGCAATAAAATCCTTAGTTGTAATAAAGTTCTATCTCCAAATTTTTATGAGTAAATCTAATATTTACATAACCTCAATGTCATTTGATTGTACTTCATGCATAATGAAAGCCAACATCCATGCCTTCATATATGTTTATTTATCTCTTACAAGTCCTACTATCATTTCTTTTGTAACTCCTAACAGCATAACTAAATCTTTCTAGGTGCTAGTATTCCTCAATACTTTTTAATCAATTTATTCAAAAAGGGTGTAAAAAATAATAATAATTCCATATATTTCTTTCTATCTCTCAATATTCAAGATCATGCACCGTTGACATAATTATCTAGACTTATATATCCTTATGTATATAGGTACAAATCCTTATATGGTGCCCTGATTGATTTCTTGTTTAAGCATAGATACTATAATCCTCAAGAGATAAAATAATGAAATACCTATTTTTAATCTTACATATCTATGCTTTTGCTCGTACCTCAACCAAGATAGGCAAATTGTATATCCTTATAGTAGAGATTCTTTTTGAGAACTCACTCCAAGTATATCATATTTCTAAACTCTTAATCTTAAGCTCTTGGTGCACTAGAATACCTTCATAACTTATTGATTCAAATCCTATTTACCACACCAATTCCCAATCATTAATCCTCAATACATACTTCTTTCTAATTCTCCAAAGTTTATCAAAAATCCCAATATTCAATCTCTTGATTCCTAAGTTGTTCCCACAACGGCAAATCAAAGAAGTAGGAAAAATTTCTTCTATATACTCATGGAGCAGCAATAGAGTGCTTATCTGATTTATCAATCTTACCATTCCATAAATCTGTAAAAGTAATAACATCAAAATTCAGCAATTTATATCTCCAAAAATATTATTTCATGACTATACCTCAAAAGTGGCACTTAGTATCAAACCCTTCTACTCACACAGTCATTTCTATTTCCATGCCTCAAGTTGGCCAATGACTAGCATAATCCAAACCTTTTGCTAGGCCTTTCAAGATTGACTGCTCTACTAACCACTTAGACTTATCGGACCTATTTTTCCTTTAGACTGATCATAGCCCATGCTCTGGCATCGATTCCAACATAGATCCTAGAGATTTAATTTCTAATAAGATCAATTTTTCCTACGGTCATCAGAGCCAACTACTCTGATAACATATTGTAGCATTTAAAACAAATCATACTTAAATCATAACTTATCCAAGTTACCATATAAATTTAAAATTCAATTCGTTCATAAAATATCTACCATTAGAATAAATATCATAGCATGTCTCCATACCCAGGCGATGTGAGTTACTACAAGCATTCCTCTTGGGAACTAGTGTTACCATTGGCAACCCTCATGGAATTACCCCAGTCTTGGCGTCCCTGACCCTCATGAGGTAACCCACTCTTGGCATTCCAAAGTATAGCATTAGCGACCCCCTCATAGGCTCGTATGCTCCCACCATCTAAGGCTGGGTAATGCTTTGATACCATTCTGTAACGCCCCGACTTTACTTAATGAAAGGCAAAAGTGGAAATATCTAAATTGCCACTAAGCACTACTATCTTTTCCTTAATATCATCAGAGATTATAAATCTTGCAGCGGAATAACTATTTTTTTTTTCTATATATAAAATCCTCATAGAACACACCAGAGCTGAGAACTAGACTTATCTATCAAATAGATCAGTACATTGTACTTTATACAATAATAAAACACATTAATCACAAATGCCACAGACGGCACATAGGTGGATATACCTCAAAGGTACTTAGAACATGTCTAACTATAGATACATTCCAAAAGATAGACATCTTCAACACTAGAATACTAGAAAACCTTGTCCATAATAACCTAGACAGACATTTGGATCATCTTCACCTCCTCTGCACCTGCATCATATCTATGTAAATGTGGTATAGTCGCGGGGTTACCACATTCACATAGGCGGATTAATGAGTCCACGGTCTCAATAAGTATAAGAATTACTAACATTTTCAATATAAGCCATCTTTTTCAAGAGTATCTCTAATATGATGATTATAATAACAGCTACGTAAATTTTCCAAACAGAATTATTTTTGTATAATCTATAGCTGATAAAATAAGCATCAAAGAGTTGTCTGTGATAAAATTCATTTGTCTTTCCTAAACAACTTTATATTTATACATATATGCATTTTACTTGCATCTCATAAAATGAATATGCATATAAATACAAAGAAGTAAAACAATTAAATCATAAATCACATTATTCCATGTATGCAATGCAATCTCTAGTCTTTCCGGCTTTCTAAAGGACTTTAACCTTTCGTTTACGGCTATCAGGAGACACTTTCGGCTCCTCTTCGGCTTTCTAAAGGACTTGAACCTTTCGTTTACGGTTTTCAGGAGACACTTCCGACTCCTCGGTTAGTACCAGGCTTCTTATTTTAACCTGTAAGGCTCCTTCGGCTTACACCGTTAATATAAGAGCACCTCAATATTTTACATTCAACTTTAT
This sequence comes from Carpinus fangiana, assembly GCA_006937295.1. Classification (NCBI taxonomy): domain Eukaryota; kingdom Viridiplantae; phylum Streptophyta; class Magnoliopsida; order Fagales; family Betulaceae; genus Carpinus; species Carpinus fangiana. The sequence continues at coordinate 27,744,590 of CM017324.1, forward strand.
GAAGACAAAAGGCTTCTTATTTAACTTGAGAAGCTCTTTCGGCTCCCACCATTAACATAGGAAAACCTTCTTGCTTCATATTTAATTAATCTCTTATGCTCAATGTTCAACCGTTTGCAATAACATGTCTCTTCAAATCGTTCTTTTGTCCTCATAATCATCACATTTTATTTCTCAACTCATTTCAATATATAAAAATAATTAAAAGCATATAATCATGTTATTCATAAAATATTCAAGCTCATATAATAATCACATTTCAAAAGCTTTATAAAATAGTATCAATCTCAGTAAGCAGTTATACTCACTAAAATAACACCATGCTCAGTAAGTAATTATACTTACTTGTCACCGTTATGCGGGATTCCTCTGCTAACTCTTGATTATAAAAAGTCACTGCATTTTTGTGCGCTCGCGCGCGACCATATATTAGTCTAAAATTATAATTAAAAGCCTAAAATAACGACCTCTTAATTTTCTCTATACTCTACCCAAAATTGGGCAGCATAACGCCATCTATCTAAAATATTATAATGTCACTTGGGCATCATAACGACCATGTAGCGTTACCACATATTGTTATTTGGGCATTACTACGGCATTAATATAATATTTATCTAAAATGTCTAATATTACTTGGGCATTACAATGGCGCTATTATAAAATACCTAATAAAATTTAGGCAGCACAACGACACATCTATAATATTTAAAAGCATGATTGAATATAATATCCGTCCCGAAATATTCAATCACACTTTCCCGCGTAATTTAGACATTATAACGACGTAATTTAAATTCTAATAAATAAAATTGACATAATTTAACTTCTAACAACTAGAATTGACATAAACTAAGGATAAAAGAATTTATACCTAGCACTCCCACTTGAAATAGCTCCAAAACTTATTACTAAAATATATATATTTCTCCCTTTTTCTCTCTTCTTTTTTCTCACTGTGCGAGAGGGAGAGAGCTTTTTATTACTTGTGTTTCAAAATAGTGCAGGCTGGTCCTATTTATAGGAGAAAGCTAGGGACCTTAATGGAATTTGTGTGAAAGTAAGCGGTGAAGATAAGTTTGTAAAATTATTCTAGAATGGGAAAGTGGGCGTGCAGGCTTTCTGTCTTTTTCTTTTTCTTTTTTTCTTTTTTCTCAATATGGGCACCGAACTGCAGTCCAATAGAAGTACTGCAATTGTTTCTTTCTTTTTTTAATAGGTGTGAGGAACCTTTGAGAATGCTTGAGAATACTTAGAAGAGACTAGGCGTGAGACCACACTTAAACCAACACAATTACTCACCTACTTCCCCTTTTATCTTTTAATAAATCAATAATCTAATGTAAAAAGCCCTCCATATTAAAGGAAAGTTTACCTGGACGTTCTACACCCCACATCCATAAATATATATTTATTTATTTACCTTAATATATTAAACCAACGCAACTAATTATAATATTTTTCACACAACCACTATTACTAACTCTTTAGTATCTAATTAGGTAAATCTTAAATATCAAATAATTTATAATAAAAATTAGAGCTAGTTCTAACTGTCTATTTCTCAGTTTAGACTGAGAATATTAAACTAGACATCAAATATATTTTCCTGATATATTTGATTTAACCTAAGAATACAATTTAGACTAAAGCATTTTAAGTCATCCTAATAAATTTATCGGGTATTACAGGTTCTGTTAACCTGTATGCCTAGGAAGTAGCTAAAAGGACCTAGGTCCTCTCTGCAGTTGAGCAATGATGCTTTGAATGATAGCAGGGTGACTGCTTGTGATGATGATATCATCCGCATATACTAGCATATACAGTTTAATTGAGCCATAAATATAGATGAATAGAGAAGTGTCAACTCCCTTGAAACCCAACTCAAGTAAAAAAGTAGATAACCTGGTGAACCATGCTTTATGAGCCTGTTTCAAGCCATAGAAGGCTTTGTGTAGCTTGCAAACTAGGTGAGGTTAAGCCTTGTCAATGAAACCAAGGGGTTGCTCCATGTACACTTCTTCATTTAAGTGACCCTGCAAAAATGCATTAGAAACATCAAGCTATTTAATCACCTAATCAAAATGAACAGCCAAAGCAAGGATGATTTGAATTGTGGATGGTTTGATAACTAGATTAAAGGTCTGTGTAGCCAACCCCACTCATTTAATCAAACCCTTTAGCCACTAGCCTTGCTTTAAATCTCTCCACATTCCCATCAGCTTTCCTTTTAATTTTTGAAGACCTAGTTGTTCTGGATAACATTATGATGATAAGGCCTAGGGCACAGTGTCCAAGTGTTATTGGACAGCAGGGCATCAAACTCTTCCTGCATTGCTTCCACCCATCTAGAGTCAGTGGCAGCCTGGCGATAGGACACTAATTCCAAATCAGGTAAATGTGTGTGATAAAGTTTAAAGTTAGAAAAGGGTTTAGGTTTTAAGGACCATGTTCTAGACCGTGGGAGTTCAGGTGATGGAAGTTGAGAGGTGACAGGGGGTATAGGTGTGTCTGTTGAGGTGAGAGGTAGGTCTGCAGATAGGATATGTAAAGCACCAATAGTGGTAAGGGTCGGTGAGATTTTAGGTGAGGATCTAGAAGAAGGGTTGTTGATAATAGGTTGGATGTTTACTGTAGTGAAAGGTGATTAATGAGTTGAAGGGGTAGCTAGTGATGCTGGAGTGTTGGCAGAAGGTGAATTAGGTTAAGTTAAGTGAGCAGGTGCAGTTGCTGTGTCAAGTGAATTGGGTAAAAAGGATACTGCAATAGGTTCGGAATCAGTAAGTGAATGTAAATTAAGAGGAAAGGAAACTGGAAGAAACAAGGGAGCATCACCTTGTGCATTTACCTTAGAAGGGAATTTTGTAGTAGCTTAATCTTTGGCAGGGAATGAATCTTCATTAAAGATTACATTTCTAGACAAATAAGCCTTGTTAGTTACAGGATCCAAGCACTTGTAGCCAGCATAATTATAGCCTAGGAAAATGCAAGGTTTGGACCTATATTCTAACTTATGCAAATCATAGGGTCTAAAAAGGGGATAACAGAGGCAACCAAAGACCTTTAGCCTTTGATAATATGGATCATGATGATAAAGTTTTGAGTTAGGTGTTTGATAGTTTAAAACAGGGATAGACAGTCTATTAATCACATACACAGCAATGAGGAAAGCATCAACCCAATATATATTTGAAAGATGAGAATGTGCTAATAGAGTGAGACTTGTCTCCAGAATATGCCTAAGTTTTCTTTCAGCCAAACCATTTTGTTGTGAGGTGTAAGGGCAAGATTTTCTGTATAGGATTCCATTCTTGGCGAGAAATGATTGAAAATGGTTTGAGGTAAATTCTCATCCACCATCGAATTGGAATTGTTTAATTCTAGAGGAGAATTGATTTTCAACTAGAAGCTTAAACTTGACAAAGCTTTCAAAAACTTCAGACTTATAAGGCAGTGGATAAATCCATGTAAACCTAGACCAATCATCTACAAAAATGACATAGCATTTATAACCACTGATAGATTGCACAGGAGATGTCCATATGTCACTATGTATCAAATCTAAAGGTTGATGAGAAATTATGTTTGAAGCATGAGATGGTTGCTTTCTGCTTTTACCTAGTTGACAAGAATCACAAGATGCACTTTTATTGAAATCAAAATTGGAAACAGAAAGTGATTTTTCCTTCACAATACGATTGACAATATCTAAAGATGGATGTCCTAATCTATAATGCCACACTAAAGAGGTGGTCCTTATTCCTAAGAAAGATGTAAAAGTCTTGGTGTTCTTGTGAAGATTCCCTCCTAGCTGAAGTGGATATAAGTCATTTTCACTCTCCCTTCCAAGAGTGTTGCATGGGTCAGTAGGTCCTTGACATAGTAATAAGATGAAGTTAGAATGAAATAACAGCAATTATCAATGCATAATTTTTGAATGGACAGTAAGTTGGCTGAAGCTTTTGGACAGTGCATTATATTATTCAGTTTAAAAGAGGATTGAGAGGTGTGTAAGAGGGTAGAACTAGTGTTTTCAATTTGGAGTCCAGTGCCATTTCCTACTGCCACCTCTTCTGTCGATTGGAATGGTTGCTGAATCTGCAAATTGTCAAGTTGATTAGTAATATGGGCATTGGCTCCACTGTCATCTAGCCACTGCTGCTCCTCATATGCAGAATTGGTGTGTGCTGCCATGGCTGCTAGTTGTGTAGGTGGATTCTTGCCTTCGAATGCATAGTTTATCTTGTGAAAGTCGTCAATGGCCAAATGATTGTATCTTCCACATATTTGGCAGGGAGCTCTTTAGGATAAATGATTCCCTTGCTGCAACTAGCCTCAATTAAATTGCCTGTTGAAGTTGGTTCTCTGATTACTGTGAAAAGATGAACCTCGAGAGTGCTGCTGTTGAGAGATGTGCTACTGATGAGTGCCTTGAGGAGAGCTTTTGTTGAACTGAGGAGGGCCACGGTTGAACTGCTGTAGGTATGGTCATGGGGCAGTGATGAGTACCTAAAAGTGCTTATTTGAACCCCTTAATTTACATTCGTTAGGCTCTTAGTTTTGTTAATTTCTAATGTTTTGGTGTTTTAGTGTTTTGCAGGTTGTTAAGTTGCATTTGGGGCTAATGCCATCAACTCTGGGGCTTAAGACAGTTCGGGGAGCTTTGACAACAAATTTGAGTCGAGCGATAATTCGCACCCGACGAATCTCACCAAAATGACCATATCTGGAGTTGTAGACCTCCGATTGGGGTGATCTTGGTGTCTTTGGAAAGCTAACTCAAAGATCTACAACTTTGTATTTCACATGTGAGGGCTAATTCTGAAGGCAGTGC
>CM017324.1:27750230-27847757 GCA_006937295.1 Carpinus fangiana
AAAATAAAAGTAAATTAAAATGCAATAAAAAATAAAGAAATAAAAATGCTAAGGTCCCTAATCTACCTCACCACAATTAAATCAACATATAAACATGCCTAATTCATACTTCAACAAAAATTACGCTACTAGGCGTATTCTATTTGCTATTAACTAGTCCATACATTCGTCTATCGATAAAGCACATATGCATATCCTATTGTTGCTACAAATTCTTGTCGAACTAACCAATGCAAACACTGTTTAGAGGTCACAACGGATATTGGTCCGAAGACGAATCATCCGATGTATCTCCGGTTGCAGCGAAAGTCGACGTTTAAACGAATTGCAAACAACAATCAACACACTTTTGTCACTAAAATGTATTGAAACGAATAAACATAAAATTAAATGACGAACGGAGTATTAAACTAAGCATAAAAACATGTAGATAAAAACATGGTGAAGAATAAGAGACTAAAGCAAAATAAACAAAAGTATTAAATTAAAATGACGTTTAGGGGTGTTTACAATGAAGAACGGGGAGGTTTTGGACCACAAGGGGCGCCTCCAAGCGTTTTCCAAACGTCCAGTTCGTTTACAAGAGAAAGGGGGATATTTATAGGCTAGATTTATGGTTTTTGCGCTGCCAGGTCAGATAAGGTGCGTTCGATCGCACTAAGTGCGTTCAAACGCACCATTGCATGAATTTCGGCATTTGATGGGCACAAGTGCGTTCGAACGTAAAATGTGCGTTCGAACGCAATGCCTTCAGAATTAGCCCTCACATTTGAAATACAAAGTTGTAGATCTTTGAGTTAGCTTTCCAAAGACACCAAGATCACCCCAATCGGAGGTCTACAACTCCAAATATGATCGTTTTGGTGAGACTCGTCGGGTGCGAATTATCGCTCGACTCAAATTTGCTGTCAAAGCTCCCTGAACTGTCTTAAGTCCCAGAGTTGATGGCATTAGCCCCAAATGCAACTTAACAACCTGCAAAACACTAAAACACCAAAACTAACCAAAACATTAGAAATTAACAAAACTAAGAGCCTAACGAATGTAAATTAAGGGGTTCAAATAAGCACTTTTATGTACTCATCAGGTAGAAAGACCAAAACTTGGTCTGAGGGAGAAACCTCTTTGTGGAAACTTGGGATGGAATGGAGGCCTGTTCTTTGGTGGCTAGGAATAGGTAGGTCTCTGGGCAATGAGTGCAAAAGTGGAGTTGTTTATGACTTGTTGTTGCTGTTGGTTGATAAGCATTTCATAGCTGAGGAGTTCATCTTGAAAATCTTCAAAGTTGATCTCATTTACTCTAGTGTGAAATGAGTATGTTGTGATGAAGTGAGTGAAGGAAGGGTTTAGGCCATTTAGGATAGCAATGACGAGCTCTTCATCTGGTATAGGATTACCCCCTGCATTTAGTTGATCTGCCAAGATTTTGGCAGATTGCATGTAGTCTGCACACAATTTAGGCCCTTGTGAGAGACTTTGGAATTACTTCTTCAGGTTAGAGATTCGAGATTTGGACTTTGACCATCCAACTTAACGGCCTTAATTGACGTAATGGGGGTTTTGGTAACGAAATGGTAGTTTGATGGGGTTGTAATATAAAGTTGATAGTTGATGGGAGGAAATGGTCTTCGCTTGGTAGTTCATGGGGAGAAAAGATAATTTCACTGAAATTTCTTGACAGAAAACAGGAACTAGTTAAGATATTAGATAAACAATTTATTCAGATGCACATGCGTTTCCATAGTTCTCTATATATTTCTACAGCAATAAGGGGTTCGTTTGATCAAACTTTTTAGAGGATAAGTGTTGTGATACGACATAAAGGTAAAAGTAGTTTTGATTGTCGTGTGATTGGAGTTATATGTTAATGAAAAATGCTTCTGCTTTTTGCTAAAAAGTAAAATGCATCTCAAAAAAAGGTTGTCAAACAAGGCCAAGATTTCTTTTTTGGCAATGAATGGTGCAATCCAAAGTTATGTTTTTGTTTCAGGTAAGAGACTTGCCAACAGTGTTTTTTATTAGTCCAGATCCAAGCAAAGATGCAATCTGGGCTGAAGGGCTTTTCCCAATACAGATGATGCGGGATATAATTGATAATGAGATGTGAAGCATCATTAGTTAAATCACCAGACAGATTTGGAGGGCCATGGCTTTTGCAGGTGGCGAATGGTATACCATACGTAAGCCTTTCAGTGAATAGTTTGAGTTGTGTAATTTATGTAAAACTCAAATACTGCAATGGAGTCGACAGTTTTGTAGCTATTTTTTGTATTATGGATGGGTGGTAGGAACGTTTGGATGCAGGAATTTATCCTCTGCAACGCTGCACAGTATCTTTACAATGAAAGAACACAATCTCAAAGACCACAAAACTCTTAAGCCCACTTGGCCCGTGTTTCACTATGGCATACGCACAGGATCCATCACAGTTCTTGTATGGATAATGTGAAATAATAATAATAATAATAACTATAGGAAAAAATCTTTATTAGTTAGTATCGGTACAATTTTCGGTATGGTAGACCCAAGGACAAAATGATGTGGTTGGGATGACAGCTCCTTGATTCCTGGAAGATAGTAACACACGTTAAGAGGACGCGCCAAGTAGTTGCCGGTCGTACCTCCTTCAATGCCTAAGTTAGTATTTATATAAACTCAAGATAGAGCTTAGTGGAGTATGAATCATGTACATGTTCTCTCCAAAACAAGGCTTGTTATAGCTGATCATATAGGCGCGGCTATGATGACCGAGCGGAGGATCCGGTATCTTGTAACGGCCGAGGGAGTTAATATTTATGTTCCCTGCTCATTATGGTTGATAAGAAACCGTTATCACCATAAGTGGGGTTTCAAGGATGGCACATAACCATCGAGGAGTCTTTTAAGCATCTATTATGGTGTTCTGACTATGTGTGAGATGTCTGCCTTGGTGGAGTGTACTCAGGATATAACGAGTGTATCCGAATATTGTAACTGTCAATGGTCATAATTGATCAGGGATCTATTTGGATCCAAGTAGAGTGAGTTGGTTGTGTTTTCATAGGATGTTGTATCAGCAAGCTGTCTAATTGGATCGAGCTCATGATTTCCAATAATACGTATTGGGCCCCCATAGGCTGTTGGGCTATTTAGGCTCACAGGTTTGGACTACTGATATGGATATAACAGTTAAGAAAGGTAAAATGCAGCTTATTTTTAACCAGTTTACCCCTCCTAAATCGATCTAGAAAGTGTATTTAGGAGTAAAATGATTAAAAAAAAAATCAATTAAAATGAAAAGAATCATTTTCCGTTGGATTTTTGGTATCGAAAGTATCTTAAATGTTTTTGGAATAACTTATCTAATCCAAAACGATATTTGTCATTAGAAACGGTTAGATGCAAACTTAAATTTACTCGACAACCTTGCCATGTGATGTACATGGTTAATAACTCAACTTACTGTAAAATTTTAAATTTTACCCTTAAATGTAGAAAACAAAATAAAAGAATTTTTGTGAGGGGCGACCTTCCCTCACTAGAATGTGAATGACCACTCCTCATATGTTAAAACTTAAAAGTAGACCTCCCTTCTCTTTTAAATTTATTTTATTTTATTTTTAAGGGTGAAATTATAATTTTATAAGGTGTGACATAACCACAACTAAAATCCTCCAACTGAAACCTAATTTTAGTTTAAAGCTCTTTCTCCCCTACTGGCAATTTTTTTTTTTAAAAAAAAAAAACACACACACTTAAAAAAAAAAGTTAGACCTTAGTCGAATTTAAGTTATGACTTTATCATTTTTCTAACTTTATAATAGCAAAAGTCATTAGTTATATATATGTCAATCAATAATTGATTGTAACAAATTTAACCCAAAAAAAAAAAAAAAAAACCCTAACAAAGGGGGCTAAGCAAATGGAGCTAGTAATTTGAGAGGCCAATTACAACTTAAAAATAAAATTAAAAAAAAAAAAAGAAAAAGAAGAAGAAGAAAAAAAAAGAGAGAATGTAAGGAGGTGCAAGTTGAATGGGAATATGCCTAATTTTCCCTTTTTCTTATACATACAATAAGACAGAACAAAAAAGGGAGGGGGTTGGGGATTTATTATTTGCGTGGAAGGAAAGAAAATGGGCAAGTAATGTGAGAGTGAGTGTAGGGGAATGCATCCAGAAACAGAAACAAGAGGGGGGAGAGTGGGATGAATCTACCAAAATGTTTCCCGAAAACAAAGCAGCCCCATTATGCCTGGCTCTGAAAGTCATGTAACATGACACTCTATAAAGAATTCGATAAAGTTGTAATAATATCTAATAATGCCTTTGGATATAATATTATATAAATTCAACTACCATTAAAAAAAAAAAAAAAAAGTGTTAATTTAATTACCATTTATAATCATCCTTATTATCCTTATATAAAACCAAAATCCTATCATACAAATATGACTAAACCAAAGATATGTGTATGATGTTGGTCTAGTGGTGAAAAGCTTATCCTCGATGATTTGACACATTTCAGATCATGGGTTGGAGTGGCAGGTGAAGCAGGCGTGACGGATTCTGATTTTTAATAATTTGTTGTTCGAATCGTTAGCAAACCCGCTACCCAGAGTTTTACACATTTGCTGATTGAACCCCATAAAACTCTAGAATTGCTAATAATTCAAACACCAAAATGAATCGTTTCTTGGTGGTGGTATACCACTATGCTTTCCATGTAATTGGGTTAAGGCAATAGGTAACCCTGTTTGAGAAAAAGCTTATGCCTATGAAAGTAATGCCCAGATGGGAAATGTCAATCAAGCCATTCTCACCTACCATTTTTAGCTTGCCAAAAAAGTTCAATCTTTGATAGAATAAACATAAAAAGAAGAAGAAGAAGAAGAATCTGTAAGAAGAAAAACATACATATAGTGAGATAGAACGAGAAAAACGACATTAATGTCCTCAACATTATATATAGAAAGAGAGAGAGAGAGAGAGAGAGAGAGAGAGACAAGTTTGAGCAGAAACAGAAGTAATGCAGGCTCAAACGGCATAAACGACGACGTTTCCGGCAGCCTCGGCGGGGGAGAAGGCCAAGAACATGAGGGCAGCCATGATCCCTACCGGGAACAAGAGAAGCATCAACGGCGGAGGCGGAAGCGGGGGCAGCAACAGAGGCAGGACCACCATCGACGCCGCTAGAGCCGCCAGCACCAGAACAGACCCTATGCTGAAAAACTGAACCATACTATTCTGATCAACCTCGTGAAGAGTAAAACCATGTCCTCGATCGACAACCCCGGACGAAGAAGAAACACACAAAAAGAAGAGAGGAGAAGGCAATGGAAGGTGGTCTTAATTTGTGGGTTTAAAAGGATGTTCAATGTTCCTGGCTGTGTTGGGTTTGTGTGTTGTTAATTTTATATATATATATATATATATATAGATGCGTGTTTGGATCTTGGAAGACTTGTACCCGAGTATGGGTTGTTATAAATTACCATTTATTTATCTCAAGACTTTAAATTAAGCTGTAATTTTTTTTATTATTATTTTAGCAATTTTATGGGATAATTTTTTTTAATTTGAGTTAAATGATTTTGGGCAATATACCGTGAGAGGTTTATATAGTATTTCATTTATTAAAATATTTTTTGAGTAATTTAAACAATTTAATCCCAGGTGAGAAAGTCAATTTAGGCAACAAATTACTAAAAATCACTATACCTTATTAAATATTATTATGTTATTTTAAGTTTTAGCTGCTCTTATTTTAACTTAGGGCTTATTTGGGTGTGTATTTAAAGGACCTAAAAATATGTTTAACATTTAAAAAATCTTGAGAGTGTTAAAATATTAGTTAGATTATTAATTATTAAATTTAAATTTTATTTCCTATAAAATTAAACTTTTGGAGTAAACAGTATTCAAGAGTGGTTAACACTCTCACAATCCACACCTCCAGTAGTCAAAGATTTTCTCTTAAAAATAGTAGGGATAAAGTTGGAAAAGGTCATGAATTTTAAAACTCTTATTTTTCTAGCATATTTTTATAAAATAATATTCATGTGTTCTTTTAGTATTATTCTTGTGTTCTCATAGTCCTAGGTGGATATTATTATTATTATTTTTTAAAAATAATTGTCTTTATTTCTCACTTGGATTTTAAAAAAAATAATATTCAACTATAATTAGAAAAACACTAGAAAAACATTAAAAGATTACATATCATTTTCCTTTTAAAATGCATGTGAAATTGATAGATGACATTTTATTATTTTAATATTAAGAGCCCCTACTATCAAGTTCTGGTATAAAATAATCATTTTACAGCATCTAATCACCATGTACGTGACACATCATTAATTTAAGAAAAATAAAAAAAATGAAAGTGAAAACAATCATACCAAATCAAAGAAGAAGAAAAACATGTAACTGGCAAGACCCACGCCGTGGGTTTGGCCAGACCCGGCCGTGACCCGCCTCAAACTCCATCGGTTGTGACCCTCTTCAAAACCCATTTTTAATGCTCCAAAATCCGTTTTTAATGTCTCAAAACTCATTTTTAATTTTCTAAAACTCGTTTCTAATGTCTTAAAACTTATTTTTTTATTTAAAACTAAAATTTATAAGTAAAAAGTTAATCATTTAAAAATTTTATTATCTTAAAATTTAATATATTTTAATCAAAATTATTTTTATATACTTTTTATATTTTTGTTTATATGTCAATTATTACTCGGGCCGTAAGACTTATTCTGAAATAAGTTAAAGGCTTTAATGTTAGGTTAAAAAGTATCCCTTCAACTTAATTTTTTTTAAAAAGTTAAAAAACCGTTCCCAGAAGTTGTCACCTCCATGTGGTCGCCTCTACCCCCTCGGAGGGGATGGATAAGAGATAGGATTAGGATACGTAGGGGTGACTCAATTTTCTTTAAAATTTCATTTTAACAAATATAAAATTTCATTTTAACAAATATATAAATATATATATAGGTGAAATGATTGATTTGAGATTTGATTAAAATACATGAATGTAATTATAAAAATTAGAAATGTAAGGATTGATTTGAAAATAAACCAAAAGTCTTTATAGTAATTTGATAATTTCTCTTACTTTCAATTATATAAATGAGATTCCCATAGCTTAGCGGATACAATCTAATCTAAAATTTCTAGAAATGATGTAATTTGAATTATTTAATTAAAAAAAATTACAATGAGCTTGCGGTGATTTGGACCGTTTGATATTGAGATGACGATGACGTGGGAAGTGCGCGAGGAAATCTTGTGTTGGGTAATGGTCCGAATCAGACCGAATCGGAGCGTCAGATCCCAATATATTCAGCAGATACGTTTAGGAACATCTACTTGTGTAAATTAATAGTAAAAAGGTATTTAAGTATTTTTAAATTAATTATTGTATATTTAATTCCTGATTTTTTTAATTATTTTTTATTCATACCCTCTTTTTTGTCTTTTCCGATGCTATTTTAGAAAAATGGTAGATAGAATACGATAACATGTTCGTTTTTAATCAATTGAGATGATAGTTGTAAAGTTCGAGATCAGCTGTTTTTTAAAAAAAATGGAGGAATTTTTTTTTCTTCTTTTATTAGTATAATAGAGCGGTTACTATAAAATAAAATAAAATTAAGTATACCGTTCTATAGAGATAATATCTGAAATACAATATAATGGGAGACTTCCTCAATAAGGCTTTTTTCACGGTGAGATAAAGTGCTTCTTTCATAAGACAATGGGTTGCGCTGTTGAGATATCGTCTAACATGATTAACCTTTTAGCTTTGTAGACTACTTAATACCCCCTTGAGCTTTCTCAATAATATGTCCATAGCGGCTTCAACTTCTACCATCTTTTCTAAGTGTCTACATCACTTGAAGAGCATCACCTTTCAAAACCACTGTGTAAAACTTAAGCTCACGATATAAATGGACTGCTCTCAATGCCGCAATTGCCTCTGCAACATTTGGCTTGATAGTATGATCTCTATGTGACGTTAAAGTAGTCAAAACCTCTCCTATCTCATCTCTAACTATCACACTAATGACCATCTTCATTATTTGTTTATCTACAACATCCTAATTTAGTTTAACAAAGTTATTATTGGAAGCTTCCCATCTAAGGTCGCTTATACTCCCCCTAATAACAATTTCCTCTTTCCAAGAATTTGCTTTGCAATAAGCCTCCAACGACTCCACGACACACTTGACCACTAAGCTAGCCAGATTGATCTTATTCGCGTAAACAAAAGCGTTATGTCATAACCATAGTTGTCGAGCAACCATCGCCATGAATTTCATACCCTCTTTACTCAAGAGTCTTAGAAGCTCCTCCCATATAAACACAAATTCCTCATGATTGATGCTTTTGAATATGTCCATCACTCCTGCTCCATATTTTCTTTGCAACTGGACAGCTCCATAGAACATGCCTCATGATTTTCGCCTCTATATCACAAATGAGGCATAAGGGGTCCTTTGTGATTTTACGTCGATGCAGATTTGATTCGTAGCTAGAGCGTTATGGCATATTATAATATTATAATGCGACACAAAAATAAAAATAATTTCAGCCTTTTATTAATTTTTTATTATAAAAATATAAAACAAGAAAAAACGTGTTATATATTAAACAAATATTTATAGTTCAATACTACACTTACATAAGGATATATGCTTTAAGGATAGTATTTCTCTAATTTAATCTATTAAACTCATATATGTCATTTGAGAGAGTTTGATTCTCACATTTGTTTTAATAATACATATAATAATCACATGTTCTGCTAGTCATATTAAAGTTGTATGTGAAAAATCATATTTTTTTTTAAATAAATGTCAATTTAATAAATTAAAATTTTTTAAAAAAAATCCTCCAATTCAAATGGGTAAAAAACTTTGTCCCTACTTTAATTTGTCAATTAATTTCCACAAGAAACCTTTTTATTTGTTTACTTTTGTCTTTGAACAAATGTAAGTTTTAGTTCTTGTCCCACGCTTTTCCATGGTCTACGAGCAGATTGGCTGCAAAGTGTCAAACTCAGAGCCTCATTTCCACGCTGCACTGGAATTTTGGTGATATATATCTCTAATATTTAATGAATTCTGTCACACCAAAAATGAGTTAAGAATAGACAACACGTGTAAATTTATAATTCCAGTCTTAAATTAGGCCAAATATGACTATTTTATGTGTGTTTTAAGTCAATTGTACTAACTAACACGGCTTAACCCTCAACTTTTCGCCCACCTAATTTGAACTTTTTACCCCCTCATTTTGTTTATGGTTTTGTAACTGTATTTTTACACTTGAAGATTTTTCTTTACACTAAATTATTGAAACTAATAATAATTAAAGATAATTGTCAATTTAATAATATAGCCCTGGTTGTTTCAGCGTCAATTATTTTATGAAAAATGTTTTCTTTTATTTTTTAGTGTTCAATGCAGTGTAAAATAACATTCATAAGGTATAAAATTGTTTACGTTTTTCATTTGTGTAAGAAACTTTTTGTTGCCTCTCCCAACCCCTAGACAATCAATTGTGAGGATACTTTATGGGACCTACTTGCTTAAGCCGGTATTCAAATTGTAAGCAATATCTATTCTCACATTCGAAGGCTTTCTATTCTCACACATTCTCTTCCTTCACGTCTTCGCCATCTTTCTCTTTCTCTTTCTCCTCATATTATATGAAAAATAAAATAAATATTTTGAGGTTTTTCGTATGAGCGCAACATTAAAAATATTTTTTGAACCATGTTAATGGTTACATACAAATAGCGAAAAATTGTCCTTTTTTTTTTGTCAAAAAACATTTTATAACATAAAAATATTTTTATACCCAAACAAACGAGTCCTATTTTAACAATCTTATTATCGGACTATATTTTTTTATTTCCATTTTTGTATACTAAATTATTAAATATTATAAATTTAAAAGTAATATATTTATTAAATTTTAGATATTTTAAAAAATGAAAGCTTTAAATTTATATGAATGAAAAAATAAAATAATTATTATCTATTATCACTTATGAAACTATTTAATAGACCAAGGGGGACTATGGCCCCTCATTTTCCATTTTTTTTATAATGAAGTTGAATATATATATATATATATATAAGCTTAAAAATTAAATTTGACCACTCGTTCATCTTATAATTGTTCTAAATGAAAAATTCTGATTCCGTTCATGCATGTTATCATGAAAACTATATGGTAAGAAAAATTACACTAAAGGTGGGACAAAGGACCCCATTCAAAACATATCGCTATGTTTATCATTGGACTTAAAAATGAAGTAGTTCGAAACTATAGGAGATTTGATTAATATGAAAAAAAAAAAGAAAAAAAACAAAAAATTTGTAGTAATTTTTTTAATTTAAATAATAACAAAAAATGATTAATGTGAGATAAAAAAATAAAAAAATATTAAAATTAAATTTGAAAAAAATAATAGAAATTTTTTTTAGTCATTTGTCAAACACAGCCAAACGCGGCCTATACTCATCCCAACAAGAAGATACGATGCCTAGAAAGTTCAGAAAAAAATAAATAAAGAATGAAATTAAAAGAAGATCCCAAAATCCAAGAATGGTTGGGAAAAGTAATGGAGGCAAGAAAGGCATAATCATCTAATAGAGATATTTTGACTCAATGACTCACACTAAAAAAAAAAAAAAAAAAAAAATCTAATAGAGATAATGTGTTGTGTGTGATCTCGGGGACGACGGCAGGATTCAGCGTCTCAGTTCAATGCATTCATTATTTCTGTCAAAGCTGGCGCGTCAGGGACAGAGCATGAGTTATGATGATGTTGATGATACAGTGCTTAGAGAATATGTGCAAGTTGGCGCATTTCCACTCCTCCTTTGCTTTTTCTCCGATGTATCTCACCTAATTTATTTATGTTTATCGGAACTCTTTTTTTTTTTCGTGTGTGGTGCTCTTCCGCTCTTTAGCACCGTCTCCGGCACATTCTGACGTTCCATGACATCTCCCTAGCAACCTGCGCTGGCGGTGTGGCCAAGAGTGCTTCCACGCCTCTGCCTCCGCTTCTGGAGTTGCTGTTTTATTTAGATTTTTTTCCCTGCTTTTTGTCTTATATTTTCATTATATTTTGTTATGTAATTTTCTGTACACTTGTGTTTCATTGAGGTGCTAATAATTTGTCTGGATCGGATTTTTAAAAATAACCATTTTTTCACTATTTGATTGTTAAGATTTAAGTTTTAAGGGATTTTATTACTCCAGATAGTTTTATCCATTTTAGAGTGCCGCGGTTTTAATTAGTTGCATTCGCTAATGCCTTTTACTTTTTTGGTATCTACTAGTTGATTGAGATGCCAGGAGTTTGTCTAGATTGAGTTTTTCAAATTACCTTGTTTTTATTTTCTATGTTGTAATATCTTTTAATTTGAATGGATGTTCTTATAATAATAATAATGAAAAAAATAATCTTAATATTAATATATATATATAAATATAAAAAGCCAAATTTTGATGTAGAAAATGTTTAGAATTATAACATGTGTCCATATTTTTTAATACAAATATATGAAAATGTATGTTTAAATAGCCTATTAGTAAAACTACGGTTTAAAATGATCTTATGAACATTTGTCATTTTTTATACCTAATTTATTAATGAAAAGAAGAAAATAAAATTTATTGTTGATAATATTTTAAAGAATTTTTTACTTAATTATATATATATAAAAAAAAAAACCCGGCCATAGTGCATGCTCTAAGCTAGTAATAATAAAATACAAGTTTTGGACAGTTTCCTTGGATACTCTTCCTTTCAAATGAACAAAAGAGTATCCAAATTCCAACACGTGAAACTATTGGCAATTCAGTATTGTTGTCTTAATTGCTAGTAATTTCTCCTAATAAATCTGAGACGGTCGGGCAATATCACATGTTTTTTACAACAATCCAAAGGAGATTGGTGTTTTTTTCTTTCAATATTGTGGTGGTGAAGTTCAAAGGAGATTCTCCTAATTACCCACAATCAAAAGCTTTTTTGGGGTTTGGTCATATGGAAGTTGCTTTACTCTCTTGGATTCATCTTCCTCCTTCTAGTGTGGCCTTTGTTTGACTGAAATAGCAACCTCCAAGTCTCCATTTTAGGGTATTTCTGGGTTGCACCTTTCATGATCTTTTTGCCACAAACTATAGTATACTATATGGTAGACTCTAGACACACCCAATTATACTATATTAACAACTTATCTTTCTATTGTGGCTTCAGTTTTCTTCTATCCTCACTTGTGACTTCATCGCCACATTGACTGTACTCTCTCTAAAACAAAAGCTCTTTTACCACATGCTCGTCGTTGTCACAAAAAACCCTACAACACTCGCATGTATTACACTAGGCAAATGCTCATAAGTGCTTGCGTGATTTGAAATAGAGAAAATTAGTTAAATTTAAAAAAAAAAAAAAAAAATTATTAATAAAAAGAGGTAAATTAATAACAAAATTTTAACTAATGCAATGCTGGTGCTCTAATACAATTGATTGATTCCTCACTGTGGACACATCAAGTCACCATTTTTCCCTTTTTGAAATTTGAACTGGGAAAAATGTACAATCATTTTAAACAATGATTACCCAAACAGTGTCCCATGCCTATAATGCCAGTACTCTCTCTTTGGGGTCGGAAAGTAATTACACAACACTGCCATCCATCTACATTCAAGTTTTCAACGGATTCATTTATCATATTTCTAACATATTCTTTTGAGTGAGCCCCACTCTAATCATAGATTATTCCTACGGTGATTATCTTTTACTCTTATGAATTACAATGTAATGATATTTTTTTTTTTCATAAATTATTAACTATGATATTTGACTCTATCAAATTATAATTTTATAATATATTTTTTTTCCTTTCGTTAGTCAAATGAGATGCATTTCACATGTTCAAATGATACATATCATTTTTATAAATTGGGTTGAAGAAATTTTTTTTAACATAGTTTGAAAGAAAACTCTGTCTGTAATGCTATATATCATCTTTTTAACTTCATTTTATTTCTCAAAGTTGACGTGATTTTTAAAAACACTATTGAATTTAAGATTGATCGCTGTTAAAAATTGTAATTTTAAAAGTCACGTTAACTTTAGGGATCAAATGATAGTATAATGCATTAGTCTTTTTGGTAAGTTCCATAGTGAGGCTAGATCCATGCAATCAATTAATTTAGGATTAAATTCTTTACCAAAGGTTTAGGTTTAAAGATTTTCTATATATACATATAAAAATTAAAAGAAAAAAGAAAAGAAAAGATAAATTTAATTAATTAATCAAGTTTTAACAGTCCAAAGTGTGAAATGTTTCTAATTGTTTAAACCGAGAGGCTTGAGCCCAAATAGACATAGTCCAATTCGAATTGGGTAGTTTGGTAAACTCAAACCAATCCATCCACATGAATACAACTGCAAAGTACCACACTGGATTCCATCTTTTAGCATATAAGTACCGGGTTTTGTGATCTCAGCACGAAGTGATCGTTTGCAAGAGTCACATAATGCGGGGAATGCGTTTTTAAGGGGTAGTTTAATCGGATGTGGATTACGTTTTATAAAGCGGTGGTCACTGACTCACTAGTTCAAATTTTTCCCATTTTCTTTTATGTGGACATGTAAAAAAAAAAAAAAAAATTTTAAAAAAAGGGTAGGGAATGCAATAGCAAGAAAGCCTCCAAATCCAATGAGTCGTGCCACAAACTGGTGAATCAGGCCATGAACCCATGAATCATACCAACTATAATATGGATAGACCCATTACAACCCAAGGTCGAAAGGCCCACTAACCAAATATACCCATTACATAACCCAAGGTCTAAAGGCCCACAAATCCCAAAGCCCAAACTGTTTCCAGTTGCTCTCCATGTCATGTTCACAAAAATCAGCACCTTCATCCATGCGCGTGTCGGGTAGAAAGAGAAGAGGCCAAAACGACCACGTTTGATTTGGGACTCGAGGATAGAAGAGCGGAGAAGCGAAGCCAAAGCCCTAAGGCCCCGAACTCTCTTGGATCAGAAGGTTCAATGTTTTCCATTTGTTTCGTTTCAAAAGATTTTCCTCGGAAGGAAAGGATGCTTGTGTTAAACTGTGGGTGTGTGTGCGCAGATAATCGGAAACAATGGCGAGAGCGTTGTCGAGCATGGTGCTGAAGGGCATCGCGGGTATACCAGCCGCCCGTTCCAGTAGAATTGTGAGATTCAAGACCTTTTCCGCGTTTTTAATACTTCAATCCCCTAATATTATATGATCTTCACGCCGCGTTTTATAGATTATCAAAAATTTGAACTAAAATTTCGAGATTTCTCAATAAAATTCGTTATTCGTCGATAGAAAAAAGTTGGCAGAATGTAATATCAGTTGATTCGCTCTAAATTTTTGGTAGGTCTGCGGATCCTTTTATGACAATGGGATGAGATATTCAACTACTGTGCCCAGTGATCCTGACACACACCAAGATTTTATACCCACTAATAAGCTCGAGAGTGGTGGCGTTTCTTTGAAGGATGTTGTTGAGCAGGTGAATGAATATTTTCTATTATGTTTGTGATTTGCAGTGTGAAGTATGCGTCAATCTCCCGTTAGAAATATGAAAAAACTTTCATTTCTAAGCTGCATGTTTGATGGTTGTGGTTGTTTCTGGTGTAGGATGTTAAGGAAAATCCCGTAATGATTTACATGAAAGGGGTTCCTGAATTTCCTCAGTGTGGATTCAGCTCACTGGCAGTTAGAGTCTTAAAACAATATGGTAAGTTTGCATATGTTCAATGTTATGAGAAAATCCTTCTATTCCTTGATTAGTTTAATTTAGCTATCAATATGTGTGACTATGTATACATACATGTGCCACACTCTTACACACCAGACACACATGCAGAAGACACATGCATATACATATGTACACCATTGACACATGTATATATGTATGTATATATGTGTGTGTATGTATATAGGTTTATTATGTATGTTACGCGTGTATATATGTTTGTTATGTGTGTTATGCATGGCAATTATGTCCTTGAAAAAGCGTAAACTTGAACCTTGGTAATTTCAATTTATGTTGTTGATGTTGCTGTTTTCTTTTCATTTGCGGAGAGGGCTCTTAGAACAAGGCATTTTTTTTTTCTTTCTTTTGTAAAAGCACAAAGTAAATGAAAGCATAGAACGAACAACTGATGAAAAGTTCTCTCTTGACAGATTACTAATAGTTAGTTATGTGCAATGGGAGAGAGTGGAAAAGAGTAGGTTGCACAAACTGTCTCCCGATAGTTAGGGATTAGCTATTCCTGTACCCATGTTCTGTAATATGTGTTTACATGTATTCATCTTGGCAATTGCTAACTTCCTATGATGAATAAATTTATCTGGTTATCATATTCTTACCATAGAAATGACTGTTGCAGATGTTCCTTTGAGTTCTAGAAATATTTTGGAGGATCCTGAGCTGAAAAATGCTGTAAAAGCCTTCAGGTAAGTTAGCTCTTGGTCTTCTACTCAATATATATATATACACACATAAAGAATCTTGATATAGAAATGAAAAGACAATTAAAACATTTTGCTGAAATTTTTGAAAGCTGCACTCGCTCGCCTTCTGGACATTTATTTGAAATTCAAGATGAAAATAAGCTGATGTGATGAATAACCCAACAACTTATTATGGTTGAGTGAAGAACTTTCATTGTATATGTGTTGATGAGTACTAGTCCAATTCGTTGGGGGGTTGGGGGCTGTACACCTGAGTAGCGTCTGTGTCCATTCTGTTAATATCAGACATCTTTTTCCAAAGTTTTGTTTCATTATAGTTAGTAAATTTGAGGCTGAGACTGTTTGTAGCTTGATTATGCTACTTGGGCTTCACCAGAAATATGGCCATCCTTTTAATTTTTGGTACTCTTTTCACCCCGCACCCCTGGACCATCTAAATTTATGATCAAGTCTTTTGCTTTAGAAATTAGTAGTCCTAGGATGGCCCCTTTATGAAAATGCTTCTGTTGAGAATGTGCCAATATCATACAAACTACCAACATAGTCAGCTCAGTTGGCGGGAAAGATTTTTTGGACAGTTTATACCTGCATTTTTCCGACTTGGAAATATTTGATTTCTTGATGGTGCGGCCTATGAAGCTTTTTTTCTTTTCTCCTTGATCAATGTCTTTGTTTAAAAGTCACTGATATGGTCTTATCTTATTTAAGTTATCCATTGTGCTATCTATGCCAACTGCAAAATTATTTCCTTTTAAGTAATAGTTCTGATTATCCTACCCAGGGTTTTGCATAATGGGATGACCTTCTAACGTGCTAGAAATTCATCCTTTGCTAAACTTGTAGTACACTAATAAGAGACAAATTTCTCGAAGGGAATTAGGTCTTGGTGCCTTAGGCATTGGTGGAAGCAAAAAAAAATCTGGCTTGATAACAATTTTCCCTTTTTCAATACTATTTCTTGGATAGTAGATTAGGTGACCATTGGTCCCTATGAATAGAATTCTACTTATTAAAGAACAAAAAAGAAAATGGACAGTGGCATTACGATAGTTCAAGAGATGAGACTTTTGACTGTGAGAAACTGGACATTTGCAATTTTGCTTGTATGGTATGCTTGTCTTCTAAATGCCTTGCTCTTTATATGCAGCACTTGGCCCACTTTTCCTCAGATATTCATCAAGGGAGAGTTCATTGGAGGGTCAGATATTATTCTCAATTTGCACCAGGTTACTTCTTATTTCAAACTTTATTTTACTCTGTTTTCCCAATTGGCAGTGCATTGTCTCTAATAATGTGGGTTTGTTCTGTGTAGACTGGTGAACTGAAGGAAAAGCTGAAAGATCTTGCAGCTAGCCAGGAGAGGTCTGAATAACTTCATTGAATCTGAGTAGAGTTAGAGGTCACTAGAACCTTTTTCATGTTATAATCTTGTATTATTGCTAATAAGTTACAAGATATGAGGCTTTATGCCCTAGTTTTTCCGCAGGGTGTTATATGATAAAAGCTTGAATCGTTTTCCCACAGTTCATGAAACTGAAGATTGAATTTGAAATTATAATGAAATTGGATTGGAATGATTGAGAAGATAATGAATTAAGTATAGATGAGCCAGACGAGACCTTCTGTACTTTTATAGCCGCAAAAATTTAGAATTTTATTTTCTTTAGGAAAAATTTATGTAATACTTTATCAAAAAACATATTTAATACTCGTGTTTAGTTTCATCTCGATTTTCAGATCTGAGTTTTATATTTTTTTATTTTTAAGACTTGAGTTTTTGGCTTACTTATCCAAAAAAGACTTGAGTTTTTGGCTTGTTTCCAATCCAAGGTCTCCATACCATTTTCTTCAAGTTTTATACGGATATATATATATTCCATTTATACCATCTTAATCCTCCATGGCCATGGTGGACCGTCCTCCATGACCACAGGAACATGGAGATGGTCATAGAGGGCACTTTCATGAGAATCATGCTAGTGGGGAGCCGTGGAGGTGATCTCTGTGGCTGTGATGGTCAGTTGGGAAAAGAGAAAGAGATGGTCAGTTGGGCATACAATGTGTTGTTTAAAAATTGACAAAAATGATAAGAAGTCTTGGATTAGGTCAAAGTTCAACCCTAATTTGCAAATAAAATTTGAACAAAGTTTTTCTCCAAACGGGGTTGGAGGAATTTCCTTCAATTTAATCTATAAAAGTGACATGTGTTATTTTTTTTTAATAACATGTGAGATGCACATGAGTTTTTAATATAATTTCTTCCAACTTTGTCCTTACAATTAAAAAAACATGTGCATCTCACATGTTCATAAGACACATGTCACTTTTATAGATTAGGTTGAAGGAAATTCTTCCAATCTAGTTTAGAGGAAAACTTTGTCAATAAAATTAAAATTGAATTAAATTAAATTAAAAATTCGGGTCTTCAATTGAAATTAGATAAAATATAAGGGTGTAATATATATATATATATAATATTGCAAATACTCCCATCTTGTTTAACTGCAGAGGCCTTATAGATTAGTTTGCAGTGTCTCAGTTGATAGGAGTGGTGCGACCACTTCTGATAGTCTCGGGTGGAGGTGATCAGCCACCTCATGGGAATGGTTGGGGGTAGTATGGCACCCTTTTAAAAGGTGAAGGAAGTCAACTCAACCATTGAGAAAAGGTTGAACTACTCTAGTGGCCAAAGTAGGATTTTAGGCCATCCCAACAACTACCATTATCAATTTGGATCCTTTCCGTTGTTTATTTAAACTAGAGAATATTCAATTAGCTATATTGAAAGGGTATTTTTGTCATCTCAAAAAGTGAAAAGATAAAAATACCCTTCAACTATAATTAATTGGATACTCTCCAATTCAATAATATCCAATTCACAAGATCCTCTTCAGTTTATTTAAACTAGATAATATCTAGTTAGTTATATTAGAGTATTTTCAATGGAGGAGCCAAATAGTACTTTTTATCTAAAATGACTAATCAAATTTGTAAAAAAATCCTCCACGTTGGATTCTCCGAAGCCATCTCATTTTTTTAGTGTTTCTCACCTGTTTTTGTTTTTTTTTTTTCCTGCTATTTCTCTTCCACATCTCTCTTTTTCCAAAATTTCTCCTAATATTTCTCTCTCCACATCTATTTTTTCTCAAAAGTTGAAAAATATAATATTTAGGAAAAATATAATCCTTATAACAAATATTTTTTTTTAAAAAAAAAAATTATATTTAAATGATATAGATAAAATATAACTAATCGGATATAGGGGCATTCAAAAATTCATTAGCTAAACTAGATAAAGTGAATTCTGATAAGTTATTTTGCATAAAAGTTTGGCTCCTCCATTGAGAATGTTCTTAGTAGAGTATAAAAATATTATTCTAATATAACTAATCGGATATTATCCAGTTCAAATAAAATTGAGAGTATCATAATTCTAACATTATAGCTTGCACATGATACAAGTCACTTTCTCGTTCATTTAAAATAAACAACTTGTCCATAAGAGGTAGCTCAATCGATTAAAATCACATCTAATGAAGTTGAGGTTACTAGTTCGAATCTCTATCTCCCTCTTGTGTGGACATGTTAAAAAAAAAAAAAGAAGTTATTTCATAGCGTGCAATACTTAGGAAGATCTCCTCCATCCGTATGAAAGTTAGGTTGGATTTGATTATAATTTGAATCTTACAGGCCATCTCAAGGAATCTTAGAGAGTATTTGAATTTTTAAATAAACAACCTAAACAAAACAAAACAAAAGTGCACCACGTGGCATGACAGTGAGGGGTTTGGCTTGGTGCTGTTCTAAATGGAACCGAACCTGTTGGATTGGAAGTCGGAACATTAATCTTAGCCGACAGTGAGGTATTATAGTAATTAATTATTTGAAGTTAATTGCTATTTGCTACCCGACCGAAGCCCTGGTCCGAGCCCGGGTCGACTAATGCTACCCGACGTCCACCTGGCGCACTGACTTAGAAGTTAGAAGTTAGAACCCACCCACCACCACCAGCTCCTCCACCACCACCACCAACCCCATACCAAAACTCTAACCCAACAAAACCTCCCCAAAACAACCCCGCCGAACCCTAACCCTAATACTCCTCCACCACCACCACCACCACCACCACCACGGCGAAACCCTAATCCTAAATACACGAAATGGCCAGTGCCTCTCCTCCCACCACCACCACCGCCACCAATAGCGCCTTCAAGAAGCCGCAACCCCTGCCATGGACGCACGAGGAGACGGTGCATCTGATCCAGGCGTACCAGGAGAAGTTGACCGCCGTGAGGCGCGGCCAGCTCAAGTCGTCTCAGTGGGAGGAGGTGGCGGTCACCGTATCCGCCCGCTGCGGCTACGACCACACGGAGCCCTCCTCCAAGTCCGCCCTCCAGTGCCGTCACAAGATCGAGAAGCTCCGCCAGCGCTACCGCTCCGAGTCCCAACGCTCTGGGCCCCACTCCTGGCCCTACTTCCACCTCATGGACTCCCTCGAACGCGGGCCCCTCCCCCCAATCTCCGCCCGTCCCATCTCCCACATACCACCGCCGCACGATCACGACTCCGATCACGAAGACGATTCCGATCGCCGTAATAGGTTGCAGAGTATCGATTACATACTCCGCCGGCCTTCTGTTGTCAATAGGTTTTCGGGGAAAAGGCGGAGAGAGGAATTGGCACATGCTGATGATTGTGGTGATGAAGAAGAGGGAGGCACGGGGAGAGGGTTGGTGTCGGAGTTGGCGGCGGAGATAAGGGCGTTTGCGGAGAGGTTTATAGGGATGGAGAATTTGAAGATGGAGGTGATGAAGGACACGGAGAGGTTCAGGATGGAGATGGAGAACAAGCGGATCGAGTTGATTCTCGAGTCGCAGCGGAGGATTGTTGATTCCATCGAGAGGACCTTTGGCTCGCCCTAGAGGTTCAAAATTTGAACCTCAATGTTCTTCTTGATTATTTTTATTTTTTTTTTCCGATTATTATTATTGATGAAGTTGCTTAGTTTTTAAGAATTTGGCTTAGGTTCGGTACACCTTGTGTATAGTCTATATTTAGAACTGAAAATTTTGTTTCTCTGCAATTATTTATTAAGGAAGCAATTCGTCTGTTCTTTGCTTTTATTTATGCCTATAATGCGTTTTCTTTTTGTGTATTCAAACACTGTAGCTTAAAGCATAGCTTGTGTAAATTTTTCAGCGATTTTTTTTTATAGGACAGAGATTCAAATTGTGTATGCATAGATGGTGGTTCTACCTGTGAATCTGTGATGTTCTGATGTCTATAAACCATCTGATATTAGTTTGCAGAAATTTGGATGGGTTTTATGGTTTAAATGCTTAACTTTTCTTTCTGCTTGGTTGAAGATTTTGTTTATATTTTTGCATCCAAGTTCAAAAATTGACTTGGTACCATGTTTTTTACATACAAAATCTTTCTTATGCTATACATCTTCTATTGCTTTACTACTTTAAAAAGCTTGGGTCATTAGAGTTTTATTTCGAGCTTGAAAAGCAGGTATCAGAGACCTCAGATTCTGAGTCTTGTTCCTCCCCACACCACAAGAGGCAATCGGCCAAATGCTTGCAAAATTTGGTGTTCTTCATCTTTGGAGCTGAGGCTGTTTGAGCCTACCTTTATTCCATGTTTTCAAGTCCATGGCGGTTTTCAGCAGTTGTGACTTGGCTTGATATGAACCTCCTAGTATAGCTAAAAATGGTCATTTGATGGCCCAAATTGTCTTGAATTCATGCTAAGCTCTCCCCTTCTAAGATTTGGCTTCAGGCTTTTTGGGTATCCTGTTCTATGTTATGTTCATTTTGCTGTTAGACCCGATGTCGCCATTGATTCTGCTAGTAGTTCTTTCTGTTTTCACCAAATTTCCATCATCTTTTTATTTTATATTATTTATTTCTCTGTATGGATAGCTCTGAGGGCACTCTTGTATTCGGGTATATATTGTTCTTTTAGCCTATCTATGATGGAATGCAGGGGGGGTTGAAGGTTGATCAATTTATTATATTAGTTGAAATCCCAAACCAAAGGTTTAGCTTCTGCTGCAGATTTTGTTGTACCGTCTCTTGCCCGATGATTCTTTTCGAGGGTGAAGCAAAGCAAGAAATTTATTAGCGAGTTGTGTTTATCAAAACCTAAACCAATTTTTAGCTTTCCTGGTGATTCTTTTAGAACATAGCAAAGTCAGACAACCAAAATATGCTTTTGAAGTTTAAACAGTCCATTTCTGTATTTTTGAGTTTGGTTTCTTCCTCCACTGGCTTACTTATACTTCACTACCATTAGCCTTTTGGTAATGTCTGCACTTGAAACTCTCTGACTGCCAGATTTACCATATTTTGATACTTTTGCTGCGCTGTAAGGATCGCATTGCACTGAGGAACTGTCCAAAAGCAGCTCTCTTGGGTTATTTTATGGTGTTCTGCACTATATGAATTGTTCTTCCTTTGAATATTCGTTTTTTTTTTTTTTTTGTTGACGGGGAATTCATTCAAGACAAAGCCACTTCGTATACCCATCTTGTTGGGAAAACTTTGAACCCGTGCAAAGCGTCTATTTCACACAAATCAGGTAAAACTCCGACTTTGCTAGTGCAATAGTTGTGTTGTGGCTGCCTGCCATTGTATAATGGCTTTAAGTGTTTCTTCTTTTAGGAATCCCTTCAACTCTATGGTGGAGCGTGGAGTGACAAATTGAATTCGGTTTAGTATGTTGTGAAGTGTCCATGATTAGAATTGGCGAAAAAAAAGGGGACAAAAAGAAAGAAAGAAAAATGATGGAAGTTCTCTGTGTACAAATACGATAGTATTCAACCGATTACATCCGACAAATGAAATCTGGAACTGTCGAAATTGCTGTAGTTTATACGATATGTAAATAATCTTTAATTTTATTTTTAAATTTGTTTTTTTAGAAAGCGGCTTTGCTTATATTGCCATTATTATTCTTTTTTTTTTTTTTAAAAGAATATTTTTAGTATTTTTTGGTGTCTGATTGTGCTCGGAGAACTTGTTCAACTGTCAAATGTTCAGTAATTATAAAACACCTTATTATTTTTCAGAAAATCATAAAACTAAATAGTCTTACCATGGGAATGCATTTATTTAAGTGAAATAATCATGTCATTTGCTCAACCTCAAGCTTTTCTCTTTCAATAATAATCTCTTAACGATTAAATTTGAGAGAAAATTAAATTTGAACGAGTTTCTCAAACTTGGTAAGTGCCTATATTGGAGCTGTTTTCAGGGTTTAGCTTTTTTATAGACGGAACTTGAGGAAGTTTATCTAATTTTTGAAATATCGGATAGCAAACACTAACATCTAAATGAAAACTTTGCAGGGAAAGCCAATCAAGGGGGGTATAGACTCAATTTTATTACATGATCTATGTCTATAAAAGCTGAACTAATCATGGCTTAACAACAGGTACATTATGGGGATCGAGATGCCCTCTCCTTCAAAAACTCTCACTAAATTTCAATAATATCAATTCAAATTGCAAAATTCACACACACATACCGACTCAATAAAGAACAAAATTCCCAATCTCCTAGAAAGAAACCCAAGAAATGATAAAGAAAACCCACAAACAAATTCAAAACTTTTGAGGTTGAGCAAGAATACAGCAAAAGAACAGTGAGCCTCAGAGACAAAAGCAAAAGACCCACATCATAAATCTCAACCGGTGGTTTTTTTTTGTTTTGTTTTTGTTCTTGTTCATGTTCTATTTAATCCCAACCGTCCGGATCCAATAGCATTTGTAGAAGAAGCAACCACATGGGCTTTTGAGTCCTGTAGTCTATCACGCTCAGCGAAGCGGGCTGGGCATTACCCGACCAAACTGACCCATACAGAGTCACAGAGGACTTCGACCCGACCCGCCTACTTATGCCACGTCTTCTAAACTTCTAGTCTTCTTCATTCGAAAAAGACTAGCTGTGCTGTAATGTGGCTCTCCCCTTCCTTTTGCGCCGATCTGCCTCTCCGCTTTCTTTGGCGCCGATGTCCTACGTTTACGGCGTGAATGTCAGCGTGAATCACGGAAGTTAGCTGTTTGCAATCCAATCTTACTGTTCTCGCTTATAGGCAGAACGCATATCGGCATATGAGGTTTCGGAAACTCTGCTCAGTATCTATCAAACACCGCCAGAAGAAGTGATCGAGCATCGAAAAGGTTCTCTCTTTAACTCTCCCTTCGTTTTTCTCCAATTCTCTCTGAATCAAATATCATGAGGGTCTTAGTTAGATTCAGGCTTACTGTTGAGCATTTTTCTCTGCCTTTCACAAGTCCACAAAAGTTCCCATTTGGCCCATTCAATTCTTTCACACAGAAGAGGTTCAAAAAACCAGTAATCTCTGCCCGAACTCGCTTGGAGGAGAGAGTTAGGGACCCCAAACTAGACAAGCTCATTACCCATCTCAAAAAGCTCAAAACCATCCTTAATCTCTACGAGCTGATGTCAAACAGAAAACGCGGCCCATTCGTTTCCGTACAATTGATGTCCCGGTGGAGGAACATCGTTGGTCTGAACGTTGGTGTCAGCGCATTTATTCGCAAATACCCACATATTTTTGAGGTGTTTATGCACCCAATTAGGAGGAATTTATGCTGTAGGATTCGGCAAAAGATAAGGGTTTTACTTAGGGAGGAAGAGAATGCTGTAAAAGAATTGGAATTGGAAGCGGTACTGCGTGTTGAAAAGCTTTTGATGATGTCAGTTAATGGCACTCTTCATGTTCATGCTTTGAGGTTGATTAGAAGGGAATTGGGTTTGCCAGCGGATTTTCGGGACTCGATTCTTGCAAAGCATTCAGCTCATTTTAGGTTAATTGGTTTAGAAGTAGTGGAATTGGTTGATAGGGATGAGAATTTGGGAGTTGCAAAGGTTGAAATGTGGAGGGAGAAAGA
Source organism: Carpinus fangiana (assembly GCA_006937295.1). NCBI lineage: Eukaryota > Viridiplantae > Streptophyta > Magnoliopsida > Fagales > Betulaceae > Carpinus > Carpinus fangiana. The sequence goes on from CM017324.1 coordinate 27,774,675, forward strand.
GTATAGAGAAAAGTGGTTGAGTGAATTTGAGACTAAATACGCATTTCCTACTAATTTTCCAACTGGGTTTAGGATTGAAGGAGGGTTCAGAGATAAGTTGAAGAATTGGCAAAGGCTTCCCTATTTGAAGCCATATGAGAGGAAAGAAGTTGTTCGGGTTCGTACTTGCGGAGGGGTTGAGCGGTTTGAGAAGAGGACAGTTGGGATTCTTCATGAGTTACTGAGCTTGACAGTAGAGAAGATGGTTGAGGTTGAACGCATAGCTCATTTTCAGAGGGATTTTGCCATGGATGCTAATGTGCGCGAACTTCTTTTGAAACACCCTGGAATATTTTACATATCTACCAAAGGTAATACGCAAACAGTTTTTCTTAGAGAAGCATATTGCAAAGGGTGTCTGATTGAGCCTAACCCAATATATATTGTTCGAAGGAAAATGTTGGACCTTGTCTTGCAAGGGTGCCGAAGTACCAGAAAAATTGGAGCTGAGGAGGAAATGAAGGAGGAGAGCAATACTGTAGTTTGTACAGCAGATGCTGGAGGGAGGAGAGATGGAGACTTGGTCATTCCAATTTAAAGAGTTTTGACAATGGAAATCCCTATGATAGTGCTGGTGAAATCAGCTAGTAATTTGTGGAAGAGTTTACTCGATACAATGAGAATCGAGGTAGTGAGAGAGTGATGCTTGCATTGGAGGATCAGGCCAAGTTAACCATACAAAGAGAATGGAGGTAGTGAAAGTGATTCTTTCTTTTCTTTTTCTTCTAAGTAATAGCAAATTATCATTTTTTTTTAAAGTAATTCAATCTCATTTGAAAAGCACAAAGTGGCACAAATTAACATATTAAACCTAGAAACATTCCTTATGAGTGTAGTCAATAAGCAACTAGAGGATAATATACCATCATGTATAAATATGCATACGTGTGTATATACGTGTAAAAAGAGTTAATCTGCATTGGGCATGGCGTGTAGTTAACTACCACTTCATCTGTTTTGGATAAAAAATTTATACAAAACGATTTTTTATTACTTAGCCACTGAGTTAGTTAATTTATCTAAGATATGTGCTATTTTGTAGCCATATGTCGATGAGCCTCAAAATTATGGCCTACAACTGGCAGAAATTGAAAGTACTTTCAACATGATTGCATCATCGGATCATTCAGGCTTTCATATGTATTAGTAGTAATTGGCCTTACCTTTAGTGACAAAGCAAATGACTTGATTCTGGATATGTATTTGTTGGTCGTTTCTACAAATGGAGTGGGGCCTTTCTTACCCTTCTTTCTCTCTTTAGCTAGGCGTTTTTCTTGTATGTGTACTTAGGTTGCGGCTTTTACGCCTTTCAATGATATCTCATTTACTTCTTAAAAAAAAAAAAAAAATTGGAATGAGGGATCAGAGATTTAGGGTAAACGTTGTGGTTAAGACATTTAAATGATTGACAATGTTATGTTTATGTTGTTGCAAATTCTAAAATGAAGGAGATCATTACTTTTGACAATGGTATTTCCCTCTTTTTGTTGTACAGCTGGAATAATGCTTGCAGATTGCTCATGCGCAACAATTGGCACTTGGATCAGATGCCCAATTTGGTCAACAAGGGAATGTTGCTTCAGTACAGATTATTTCAACTATTTTTTGGACTCTCTTGTTCACATGTTGCTATTGAATGGTGCTTGTAAATTGTAATTGCTATTGAATGGATTTTTCTGCATTAAGGCATACATTTATCAGTGTTCTGTAAATCTGTTGCTGATCAAGTTTTGCTTTTAACAGTTATTGAAACAGTTAAAGCCTTAAAGGTGCATCAAGTATCTTACAACTCTTTTGAGGGCCAAAGAAGAAAATAGAAAGAAACAAGAAAATTCCTTAGATTTTAGGGGCTTGGCGTCAACCCATACTTGTTCCCTGACAATGAAGGAATTTAAAAGAGGGTGAAATAAATCCATGTATGTTGGATGGAATCATCTTGAGTGGATAAATTTATTTCTCCTCTGATTAGTGCCCTTCTCCATATTTCTCAGCCACTCTTTCTTCACTTATTCATGGCATGGCTTGGTAGCAGAATGGTTTTTTGTTTGTGTGCTAATATCTTTGTACAAAATGGTTTTTTGTTTGCACTTTCAAATTGACTTTTTAATTTCTTTCTCTTTTAAATTTTCTATGCTTAGGTTTTTTTTTTTGGATAAAATTCTCCATGTATAGGTTTTTTCTAGGGCTAGCAATTTTAACATGACCCGTGAACTCGACACGAAAAAACAGATATTGGGTGAGGGTGTAAAAAAAACCAAAAAACCGGGAAATCGGAAACCGAAAAACCGGGGAGCCAGTTCCGGTTCCGGTACAAAAAAACCAAAAATCGGGACTTGGCATCTGGTAAGAACCGGGAAACTGGAACCGGATGCATATTTATATATAATAATTTTTTAATTATATATATATATATTTGTTAATGGGGTTATTTCTTTGTTAATGAAGTTGCTTAATGCTTATTCCTAAAAAATAAAAAATAAAAATCAGGAAAAATGAAACCTTTGTTGATTACAGTGTGATTATTAAACAATAAAATGAGATAAATGAGGTAAAAATGGACAAAAAGGCAAATTGGACAAATTATTATTATTATTTAAAAAAAAAAAAACATATTGGACAAAAAAGCTAATAATTTTTTTAAAAAATGGGCTTATTTTAGGCATAATACCTAAAATAAGCCAAAAAAATAATTTTTTAAAAAATCGATTACCGGACTGGTTACAAGTTGGAACTGGTCGATAATCAGGACGCAATTCCCGGTTCCGGTCCTCGGTTTTCGCAAAAAATTGGAAAATTGGACCGAATTGACACCCCTAGTATTGAGTTTGGCCTTATCGGATTCGGGTCTTAATCGGATAAATCGGATTAAGACCCAGTTAATTTCATGTCTGGTGGGTTGATCCGGTAGACCTGATTACTGTTCAAGTCTGGCGGGTACCCGCCATACCTGTTTTATAAAATAATAATTAAAAAAAAAATCCTAAATCCTAAAAGTCGCAAATTGCCATTGTACCTATGCAAATAAAGAGTGGTGAGATATAAGAGATCGATCTCATGGGGATTTCTTGATAGCTAACAAAATTAATGATTCAAATTGTAGAGTATAAGCATGTGAGTGAAAATTAATTAAGTTTATGTGGGAACATATTATAAGAGTAGTTGATTAATATAACTCATTGAGTCCAAATTCCTAAAGAGTTATATATCTCCTCTAAAGTGGTATCAAAGCCAACTTAAGAGCTACCTTCTATATGGTTGACATTTGTGATTATTGGGTCCAATCCCTTCAAATTAACTAGTGGTTTGATGCGAATAAGTTGTATAGTTTAAGTTGTTGGAAATAATTTGGACGATGCACAAAATAATTATTGAAATAAAATAATAACAATTTGACAATTAATTTTTGAAAATTGCTAATTTTGTGAATGATTTTATTAACAATTGAATTGGCATTAATGTATTATTATTACATTTTTTTAAAAAATATTAGGGTTTAGGGTTTTTTAATGGGTCGGGTCGGGTTACCTTTTAAGAACATGGGTCATGTCAGGTCGGGTCTACCCGATATGACCCAGTTATTTTAAACGGGTCATGTTGGATTACACGGCTATTTTTCGTATTATAATCGTGTCAGACTCACTAACCTATTAGCTAAATGGGTCGTATTCATGTATAGGTTAATCGTGTAATGAATACTTGCGAGTTGTAATTGGGTCGTGTCAAGTCCTGTTTTGTCAGCCATAGTTTTTTCACTGAAATTTTAACTTTAATATGTGAAAAGAATTGAAATTTTTAGGGAAAACTTTACTTTGACTCTTTGAACTTTCACGCGATTTTACAAACCATCATCAAACTTTAAAATCTCTCTCTTTGGACCCATGAACTTTCAAATGCTCTCAATGTGGATTCTTTTGTTAGATTTTAAACGTTACATGATGTTTATACCTTTGATTTTTTTATAAAATATTAACTTCCAAAATAATTTTTTATTAAAAAAAAGGAAAATCAGAGATATTTTGATTTTATTTTTTGTACTTTTATGGCTAAAATTATGGAAGGGTTTTAATTGAGAGCATTTCAAAGTTTAGGGGTCCAAAGTGAGAGATTTTAAAGTTTAAGGACAGTGTGTAAAATTGTGTGAAAGTTTAAAGGGCCAAAGTGTAGTTTTCCTAAATTTTTAATAGGATTTACCTAGAAAGTGAACAAAAAACAACCGAATTGGGACACTTTCTAATACTTGCACAATTGCACACTTCACATTCATAATAGAACTTGAAAGAAATTCAATCGACTAGACCAAACGAGCTAGAAACCAGATTTTTTTTAGAAAAAAAAAAGGAGAGAAAAAAGAACTAGAAACTAGCAAGAACCTTGCCAGAAAAAACCACTATTTTCTGTTGTATATCTACAATTTAAAGCACAATTTGCTACCCAAATTGTTAGGGATCTTCGCCAATTTTTTGCCTAGTAATTTGAACAATAATTATGAGAGAGCCTATATGAAATTTGTCAAACCCTAGCCCAAACAGTAAAAAATAAAGCTAAGAGTTATCAAAAAAAATACTCGTAAACTTTGTTCAAATAAAGCCCCCTGCGGTCACAAAGATTTCAAAATACAAAATGAAGAAAACTCGATGGAATAGGAACGTCAGTTTCAAGTGAAATGAAAAGAAATCATTCCATGGTCTAGATTTTATTTTACTGATCTAACGGCGTGCGCAACATTTACGGTATTGTTTGCCACAATTAATAAATTTAAGGCATAAAAATAAAGCCAAGCCTAAAGTAAAAAATAATAGAGTCCTCCAACACTCATTGTCTTGTTGGGGCAGCGATCATAATTTGTATGCAGTCTTTTATATCAAAGCAGCTGATATAAGTGACCACTTTCCTTCTATGAAAATGATAGAAATCAAGCAGAAAGTCAAAAAAAAAAAAAAAAAAAGATTTGCAAATACCTTCGGTTTGCGAGATTCAAAGATTTAGATAAGTCTCTAACGTTGACATGATAAGCTAACAAATTACATGAGTAGTTTATTCAAAGCTCCATTGTGTTTTTCTTAAATGAAGAAGATCGCAAGCTAACAAGGAGTGAAGTAGAAAGGAAACACAATCAAAAGTTGGTTGACTTATCCTAGCAATTAAACTATATGATGAGGGGAGGTAACTAGCCATATATAGCTGGGAGCTTTTAGCATTCAAAAATATTTTACTTCAATTGAAAGAGAAATAATTAAATAAAAATACATTGATAAGATGCATCTTATTAATAATTTAATAAAAACCTTGCTGTGAATTACTCTAACAAGCACCTTCTTCATATTTTCCAAACATCCAATAATACTCCTCATGCATCTTCTTCGTATTTTCCAAACGTCCAATAATACTCCTAATCCACCTGTTGAACAAAGGATGCAAGCAAAGTCAGTAAAGATCATCATGAGAAATATTATGCATATGTACAACAATTGTAAGGTTTTCAACTCAATGATGCTTGTGTTTTAAGGGAAATTGAAAAAAAGAAACATATATGAGAAGGATTTTCAGTTTTGCTCCCAAAAGGGTGATAAATTACTTAGGCATCGGAGCTATCCCCTGCCGGCCTCTTGCCTAACCTCTTAGTCCTTTACAGGTGTGAATCAACCCACAGGTTAGAAAACGCACCAACACTAGTCATAGTTAGTTCCTAATGGTTTCTATGGTACTAACAAGAACAAAAAGTAGTATCACTTCACAATTTATTAGCATATTACTTTTTTAAAAGAATGAGGTTAGTCTTCTAGGGCAGTAATTGACAAATAAACTTCAGAAAAATGATTGAATTGATTCAATAAATAGACTTAAGAAAAATCGGAGTACATGTATCAAGCAAAGTTGATATATTTTGTCATTGCATAGAGTGGTCTTAGCTACGGTCGGATTTATGAGAAAGCACATCCAAAATATAATGATTAGAAACAAAAACAAGCAAAAGGACATGGAATTGATACATACCTTAGGGCAGTTGAGTTCCATCCATTCCCAACTCATCAAATTCGTGTAGGGAAAAACTTGTAACAATCTTTTATTCCTACTGTTGCTATTCCCGTAAATTTGAAGAGCATCCTTCTTTGAATGGGTTAACAGATCGTACAAGACTAGCTGCCTCTCCGCATTCTGCATAAGCAACTCTCTGTTTCTAAGAAATCCAAGGGCCTTTCCGGGTAGCCTAGTAAAAGTGGAATATTGATGAGTTTAGTCCACGACTCCTCCGCACCAAATTCAAACAAAACCCATATAACCAAAAATTGAGTAGTGCTTGTTTCCCGGCGCATACGCTTTCTTGAGCGAACTCTTTGATGAGGGAAACCCACTATAGCAACGCACCCATTTAACACCGTAAAATTAACGGAAGTGAAATCTGAAAAATGTGCACCATCCGGAAGCGGCGTCGTTCTGAACAACTCGTCGCCGAAGTCACAATTTGCTCTTTATCATGATGTTTAGCTCCAGCGGGCACCACCCACCAGAAAAAAAGGCCATCTGACGCAGTCGTAGGAAAATATGGAAGTCGATCCCCCGGCCCGCGTGGGTAAAGTTCAGCAAACGGCACGGGCAGGTCAAGCCGTCTCCATCTCCTAGTGAAATATAATTTATATTTATATTCTAAACTTCAATTTCATATGCTTATCACACTCCGTGGGTCGGAGGGGCGGGAGAGCCTTTAAAGCTTTTGAAGTTGCGGGGTTCCAAAGATAGATTCTGTCATTGACGTATTGGTGGAGACAGAGTAAACCATTACAGGAAGCCAGAATCGTAAAATTTTCAAACTGAAAATTTAACTTGAGAATAATTTGAGATTGGCAATCCAGTGTCTCGCCAGAGAGGAAATAAAAAATATGCTTATATTTAAAGTCAGAGCCGATTGAGTGTTTATCTGTGACGAGAAGGAGAGGAGCAGAACGATCGGGGTCTCCGAGAATAGATCGGTTGAGAGAATTTGGGGTTTCAGGATTTCCGATGAGAGTATGCCAAAATTTGGAAACGCACCTGAATCGGAATAAGGATTTTGGGGGCAGCCTGCTCAGTATATTCAGCACTAATTCCTCAGGAAGATAACCGTAGGTTGCCATTGGAGGGAGCTAGTTGTGGTCCTTGTGGGTGGTTGGGTGTCAACGGTTTGAAATTTGAGTTGAGCGTTGCAGAGGGCAAATTTTTTAACGGAACAGATATTCGAAGAGCCGTCTGTTATCTATGGTTTGGGTTATGGGTCATGGCCGTTGGGATATGTCTTACTGGTTGAAAGGCTTGTAAGCGTAATTCGGGTCAATAAATTGGGCCGATCCACAAGCTCATTGGGTGTCTCATACAGGTTGGGCGCCATAAGGGTTTAGGCTCAAGCCCAAGAGCAAGGACAAGTTTAACTCCATGTGGGCTCCTTGGGTCTTAGCTTTTGTGGATCTTTGTTTCCTTTTTGTTTTCTCTTGGAATTATATTACTCTGGTTTAAAAACGTAAGAAAATCTAGTTAACAAATATACCTCCATGACCAATCTAGTTGTTAGGGAATGAAATTCTCACTTAAAAAAAAAAAAAAGGGAATGAAATTCTCTAAACACGTTTATATCTTTTGGTTCAGGATAGATGAAATTCTCCACCAACTCGTTAAGGTCACTGACAAAATCTATCTTTGGAACCCCGCAACTTCAAAAGCTTTAAAGGCTCTCCCGCCCCTCCCACCCAAGGAGTTTGATATGCATTTGAAATTGAAGTTTGGTGTCTTTCTGATCACCATCGGATTCAGTTTCGATAGGAGATCCAACGACTTCAAGGTGCTGAGGATTTGTAAAGTGTTTGATGATGGGGATATGGGAAGACAAGTGGAAGTGTACCGCCTAAGCACTAGGAGATGGAGACGGCTTGACCTGCCCGTGTCGTTAATTGAACTTTACCCACGCGGGCCAGCGAATCGACTTCCAAAATTTCCTACCACCGCGTCAGATAGCGTTTTTTTCTGGTGGGTGGTGCCAGTAGGCGTTAAACATCATGACAAAGAGGAAATTGTTGCTTTTGACTTCGCCAACGAGTTGTTCCAAACGACGCCGCTTCCGGATGGTGCACATTTTTCAAATTTCACTTTCATTAATTTTACGGTGTTAAATGGGTGCGTTGCTATAGTGGGTTTCCCTCATCAAAGAGTTTGCTCAAGAAAGCGTATGCACCAGGAAACAAGCAGTAGTTTGAATTTGGTGCGGAGGAGTCGTGGACTAAACTCATCAATATTCCACTTTTACTAGACTACCCATAAAGGCCTTTAGGATTTTTTAGGAATGGAGAGCTGTTTATGTAGAATGCAGAGAGGCAGCTGGTCATATTCGATATGTCAACCCATTCAAAGAAGGATGCTCTTCAAATTTACGGGAATAGCTGTCAGTCAGATACGACATATATATATTTTGTATATTTAGCCATAATTAGTTTCTCTAGTTATGGCATGTTTTTGTATAATATCTTGTAATTAATAAGTAGATTTTAGTTGCCTTATTTATTCTTGTAATTGGCTATATGATTCCTATATAATACGAGGAACCTTCACATTGTGAGGCATTCAATACAATTGACATAGTATCAGAGCCAAATTAAGGTTGTGATATGTGTTTTTGAGTTGGGTTGGGATTGAGCGATTGGTCTCTTTGGCTATCGATAACTTCAGGGGAAGTTGTCGATAATTCTGGTTAGGGTTCTAAACTACTGTAAGGTAGTTTCTGTTGAGGGTAGGGTAGCGGGAGTTTTGTGGAGGGTAGAAATTTACTCTCACTGGAATTTCTTCTTAGGGCTGTTGGCGTGGAGGCTTTGAGGTTGTCGGCGAGTTCTGTTGCTGCTATTTCTTGCCAGAGCAGTCTTGGAGTTGTTGTCGGCAAGTTCTGTGTAGACGTGAGTGTTCTCGGTGACTTGTGGTGTTGTCGGCGACTAGTGCTGTCGTGGATTCAGGCTTACGGTGGCGATTTGGTGCTATCGGTAGGTTCTAGAGGAGATTTGGTGCTATCCCGACAATTCGGCGATCTTTGGCGGGCTGTCGGTGACTAGAGTTCCCGACGATTTGGGTTGTCGGCGATTTGTGGTGGGCTGTCGATGATTTGAGCTGTCGGAGACTAATGCAGTGAAGTTTCGTGTGGTGATCTGAAGCTCGCGTGGACTTGGGTTGCTGTCTGGTGGGTTGTCGATTGTGTAAGTTGGTGTTGGGCTTGGGTTACTGATTGAGTGATTTCTTGTTGTGTGGACTTGTGATTTGGTGGGCTGTGGATTGCTGATTGCTTTTGGGCTTGCTGGACTTGAGCTTATGTTTTTGTTTGGGTTGCTGGTTGCTATTTGGACTTAGGCTTGCTGGGCTTGGGCTTGCGGATTAACAAGCTTGGTTACTGTTTGGCAGAATTGGGCTTGCTGTCCACCAAGATCTGGTGGGCCTGTTACTCCTTTATCAGGTTTTATAATTTTTGAATTTTTTTATCATTTTCATCATGTCTTCTAGCGAGTCTTTTGGGGTCCGTTTTACTGGAAAAAATAATACTGCTGGGGAATTCCAGTTTAAATTGTTTGTTATGGGAAAAGAGTTGTGGGGCCATATTGATGGTAGTGATCCAGCTCCTACGAAGACTAAGGATTTGGCTAAGTGGATGGTTAAGGATGTATGTGTGATGTCTTGGATTTTAGGGTCTGTTGATCCTCTTATTGTGCTCAATCTGCGGCCTTATAAGTTGGCAAAGACTATGTGGGTTTGTTGAAGGTTTATCATCAGGATAATACTGCACATCATTTTTAGTTAGAATATGAGATTGCTAATTACACTTAAGGCAATCTCTCCATTCAGGAGTATTTTTCTGGTTTTCAGAATTTGTGGGGAGAATTTTCTGATATGGTTTATGCGAAGGTACTTGTTACATCTCTCTTTGATGTTCAGGCTGTTCATGAGCAGAGCAAGAGTGATCAATTCCTGATGAAATTACGCCTTGAATTTAAGGTCACTCGCTCCAATTTAATGAACCGGGATCCTTCTCCATCTTTGGATGTTTGTTTTGGAGAATTACTTCGCGAGGAGCAGCATCTTCTTACACAAGCTACATTCCAGCAAGATTCTAACCCGAATCCAGTAGCCTATGCTGCCTACGGGAAAGGGAAAAGTAAGGATATGCGCAAGGTCCAGTGTTTCAGCTGCAAGGAGTATGGTCATATTGCCGCCAACTGTGCCAAGAAATCATGCAACTATTGTAAGAAACAGGGTCACTTTATCAAAGAATGTCCCACTCGGCCTCAGAATCGTCAAGCTACCGCCTATCAGGCTGCGATGAACACCTCTTCTGCTCCAGTGATGTCCTCAGCTTCTTCTTTTGCAGGTGGATCCTCTATTCTTACTCCTGAAATGGTTCAGTAGATGATTATGTTAGCCTTTTCCGCCTTAGGGCTCCAAGGTAATGGTAATACTCCATGTAAGTCTTGGCTTATTGATTCTGCTGCATCCAATCATATGACCAAATCATCTGATACTTTTTGCAATGTTCGTCCATATCGTGGTTCATCCCATATTCAAGTAGCTAATAGGGGTCATTTAACTATTAATGAAGTAGGTGATATCAATCCTTCATTCAGAGATGTTTATGTATCTCCTGGACTTTCTAATAGTCTTATTTCAGTTGGCCAATTAGTTGGAAAAAATTGTGATGTCCATTTCTCTCATGATGGTTGTCTTGTGCAGGATCAGGTATCGGGGAAGATACTCGCGAAGGGGCCTAAAGTTGGTAGACTATTTCCATTGCACTTTTCAATTCCTAGTTGTTTATCTTTAGCTTGTGTGACAGTTAACACTCCAAATAAAGTATGGCACAAACGTTTGGGTCATCCAAACTCGGTTGTTCTTTCTCATATGTTAAATTCTGGTTTGTTAGGCAATAAAGAAAAAGTTTTCAAAAATTTGTCATTTGACTATTTTGTATGCAAACTTGGTAAGAGTAAGACTTTTTCGTTCTCTTCTCATGGTAGTCGTGCTGAAAAATGCTTTGATATTGTGCATAGTGATGTATGGGGTATTTCTCCTATTATTTCTCATGCTCGATATAAATATTTTGTGACATTCATCGATGACTTCAGTCGGTATACTTGGATCTATTTTCTTCGATCCAAATCTGAGGTCTTGTTTGTTTTTCAAACCTTTGTAGCATATGTTGAGACCCAATTTTCTACAAGTATTAAGATTTTGAGGTCTGATTCTGGTGGAGAATATATGTCCCACGAGTTTCATGATTTCTTAAATCACAAAGGAATTGTCTCTCAGCATTCTTGTCCTTATACCTCTAAGCAAAATGGGGTGGTTGAACGAAAGAATCGACATCTCTTGGACGTTGTTCGCACCTTATTGCTTGAGTCTTCTGTTCCTTCTAAATTCTAGGTTGATGCATTATCAACTGCAGTTTACTTAATTAATAGACTGCCCTCTCAGGTCTTGAATTTTGATTCTCCTTATTATCGTTTGTATCATCAACATCCTAGCTATCTTAATCTTCATACTTTTGGTTGTGTTTGTTTCGTTCATTTATCTCCTCAAGAACGTCATAAACTTTCTGCTCAATCTGTTAAATGTGCCTTTATGGGTTATAGTATTTCTCACAAAGCTTATGTTTGTTATGATCCTTGTTCTAATAAAATTCATATATCTTGTAATGTTGTTTTCTTTGAGAATCAATGTTTCTTTTCTACATATGTTGAGTCATTGCTTAAGATTAGTATTCTCCCTTGTTTTGATGAATTGTCTCCTCTGCCTGAACGGTTTAAACCTGGAATGGTGTATACTCGACGTCGACCAACTTTGCCCCTTCCCGAGACTAACCCTTCATCTGACTCTGTTCAGACCACTTCTCCTGAGATTGACCCACCATCTGAGATAGTTCCTGAATCTGGTCCTCGACGATCTACCCCAGTATCACGTCCTCCTGATCGATATGGTTTTCCCCACACTTCTTTTAATACTACTTTGTCTTCTATTTCCATCCCTACATGTTTTTTCGAGGCTGTTAAATATGAATGTTGGTGGAAAGTGATGGATGAGGAACTTCGGGCTCTCCAGGACAATCATACATGGGACGTGGTTCCTTGCCCCTCTAATGTTAAAGCCATTGGTTGTAAATGGGTTTACTCGATTAAGCTCCACTCTGATGGGACTCTGGATCGGTATAAGGCACGATTAGTTACTCTTGAGAACATGCAAGAATATAGGGTGGACTATGAGGAGACATTTGCTCCAGTGGCAAAGATGACCACAATGCGTATAGTTATTTCTATTGCCACCTCCCAAGGCTGGCCACTTCACTAGATGGATGTCAAGAATGCTTTTCTTCATGGTGATCTCAAAGAGGATATTTACATGACTCCTCCTCCGGGTTTGTTTTCTTCTCCGTCTTCCACTGTGTATAAGTTAAAGCGATCTCTCTATGGCTTAAAACAGGCTCCCCAGGCATGGTTTGAAAAATTCAGGTCAACTCTGCTTCGCTTCTCCTTTGTCCAAAGCCAATATGACTTATCTTTGTTCCTTTGCAAGACTCCAGCTGGACTCATTCTTTTTCTTGTGTATGTGGATGATATTGTCATTACTGGCACTAACTCCAGTTTGATTGCCCATCTCAAGAAGAATCTTTAGGCTTCTTTTCATATGAAAGACCTTGGTCTGTTTATGTATTTTTTGGGTTGGAGGTGCAGACCAATCCTTTAGGTATATTCTTGAATCAACACAAATATATCCAGGATTTGATTCGCCTGGCTAGTCTTCAAGATTCTTCTTCGATGGATACTCCTATGGAGGTCAATGTGAAATATCGAAGTGAGGAGGGTGCTTTTCTTTCTGATCCTACTATCTTCCGACAGTTGGTAGGAAGCTTGAACTACTTGACTATTACTCGGCTTGATATTTATTTCGCTGTTCAGCAGGTTAGCCAGTTTATGCAGACTCCACGCCATCTTCATTTAGCTGCTGTCCGCTGTATCATTCGGTATCTTCAGGGGTCATCTAGCCGTGGGTTGTTCTTCCCATCTAGCTCTTCTCTTCGCCTTGTTGCTTATAGTGATGCGGATTGGGCTGGATGCCTTGATACTCGGCGGTCTGTCATGGGTTGGTGCATTTCTTGGTGATTCTTTGATTTCTTGGAAGAGTAAGAAACATGCTCGCGTTTTTAAATCATCTACTGAATCTGAATACCGGGCAATGTCTGCTGCTTGCTCTGAGATTGTTTGGCTTCGTGGGCTTCTGGCTGAGCTTGGTTTTTCTCAATCTGATTCTACTTCTCTTCATGCTGATAATTCTAGTGCCATTCAAATCGTTGCTAATCCTGTTTACCATGAACGTACGAAGCATATTGAGGTAGTCTGTCATTCTATTCGGGAAGCCTTGGACACTCGTGTTATATCTCTTCCTCATGTTTCCACTGATCTTCAGATAGCTGAAGTAATCACAAAGGCCATGACACAATAGCGTCATCAATTCCTTGTGGACAAATTGATGCTTCTTGATCGACCATCATCAATTTGAGGGGGGATGTCAGTCAGATACGACATATATATTTTTTGTATATTTAGCCATAATTAGTTTCTCTAGTTATGACATGTTTTTGTAGTTTCTTGTAATTAATAGGTAGATTTTAGTTGCCTTATTTATTCTTGTAATTGGCTATACGATTCTTATATAATATGAGGAACCCTCACATTGTGAGGCATTCAATACAATTGACAATAGCAACAGTAGGGATAAAAGATTGTTGCAAGTTTTTCCCTACACGAATTTGATGAGTTGGGAATGGATGGAGCGATCGATGGTTGGGCAAAAAGTCTATTTTGGCTAGTTTTGGGGCTTAGGCTCTCATTATCTCATATGAGATTTTTAGGTATGACATTTCTAATTAAGGATATTACATGACACTAACGTAGGGTTTTGATGTAAAATCTACAAGAGGGTTTTCAATGAATCGACTGCAACAATAGAACGCTAAACATTGGTTTGTGAAGGAAAATTTGAGGACCAAAATAAGTGGGTTGTCTTGTGTTAGATTTTTATAAATAATGACCCGGCGCATTTTATACATAATGCTTTCAAAGACAAGCTCGGGTAATCTATTGAACTAAATAAATAATATTTTATGCATGAAATGTGTGACACTAACTATTTATAACTGTTAACTCAAAATATACATGAACTATTCATTGGGCTACTTGAGAATATTAAATGTGATGTGATGCTATTTATGATGTGATATATGTGATGACACAGATACTTATGGTAAATGCTATTTACGATATAATGATCAAGTGCCTCCCAGACTTACTGGTTTAGTAGGTAATTGTGGGAGATGCTTGATAATTTAATTACTAGTTAATTAAATTTTTGGGGGCGTTATATTTTGCCTCTTGTCCTTAGATTCTACCGCTTCTACATACTTTTTGCTTGCTTCACAGAAAGCCGTAATGACCTTCCTCTTGATGCCCGCAGATTTATCTCATTCCCCAAATTTGTCTCTCTCTCTCTAGGTCCATTTTTGTTGCAAGTTTTAGAAAGAAAGAAAAAAACCATAATTGTTAAGCTTCGTCAAATTCATAGATGCACTTGTTCAATGGCTCCAAGCAACAGATGAAGAGGGGGAATGGGCGGTTTTGGGAAAATGGGTATTTTTATCTTTTGAAAAATTCAAGTGCCTCCTTTAACTCTTTGCTCGACTTCGGTATCGGTTTTTGTCTTTGGGCAGATTCTCTGTCACTACTCAATATGGCTGGTGAGATCGTTCCAACAGGCGCGTGTCCATAAATACCATCGGCCAAAATTCGTGCGAGCTATTTACATATCATATTAAATCCTTCGATTATATGGCGAACAAAGGATTTGAATCCGTCCTCAGTTTCAACTATCATTCTACCAACAAGAAGTTCACAAATATCCTTTATAGTTGTTTAATTGTCATGAAGTACACTTACTAGATGATAGTTTTTCGTCAAAGCTACATATACCTTGTTCAATGACTCCAAGCCACATATGAAGAGTAGGAATGGGCGGTTTTGAGATAAAAAATGTAATTTGTATCATTTGAGAAAATTAGATTAATAGAATTGATGAGTTTGTGTATTTAATAGACTTATTTTAGCTCAAATTGTGTCTGATTTTCCTTTTTTCTTTTTGCTTTTTTAGTTTTGCATAAATTAGGGCTTTCTTGAATGGTCGAGAAATTAATGTATTTTTCACTTTTGTTAGTAATATTTAATTTAAATATAACTTAAATTCATCATGAGTTTTTTTTTTCTTTTTTTTTTTTTTTTAATTTCATCATGAGTTTTTAAGTCTTCACGACAATCATTTGAGAGGAAAGAAAAAAGTGAAATATAACTAATTGAAGAATAATACATATTTTTTAAAAGAAAAACGCACCCATAACAATTTTGCTAGATGCCACGTACACAAATTATTTAAGTATATAAATGAACTAATTCTAATGTTAAAGGTTGAGCATATTACCAAAATCTTGATCATCTCCTATACAACCAAATCTTACATGTTTTATGTAACAGATTTATTATTTTTAATTGTAATTTCTAGTACTAAAGAATGAAAATGGATTGATGGGTTGAGATGTAAAAGTGAAATGGAATGGAAGGAATTATATATTGAATTCTTGTAAACAATAAGTTATTCGAGGTGTTTGGCCTCTCCTTTACGGTGTAAAAATGAACACAACTTGAATAAGGGTTCGTTCAGGGTTGCAATTTCAAACATTGCAATTGGAAAAATATAATTTTTAAAAACGTAATTAAGCGTTTGATAAAATTTCAATTTAGTGTTTAAAATTATAATTTTCAAAAAAGCATCTCATTATCTGGGATTTGAAAAAGCATATTTTCCACGTTATCAAATCTCAATTTTTTTAAAAATGTAATTCCAAACAATCTATAGAATTAGATGAAGATAATTCTAGCATAAATGAAAATATCTCTTTGTTTATAGCTGCCAACTTCATCACCAATTCACCATCATATACCTTTTTTTTTTTAGAAAAAAGAAAAAGAAAAAAAAGCAACCACCATAGACCTTGAATTACTACTTTATCACTATCATAGCTTCACCTCAAGCATTACTACAACTTAATCGTTACCACCACAACTCCACCAAAGAAAGAGCTATGGTGGTTTCCTTTTTTCCTTGTTTGATTGCTAGGGCTTTCAATTTGGGCATAGGTTGAGTTGAAGGTGAAACTGACCTTGACCATATTCATCAAATTGCTGTTGTCCTCCTGCAAGAGTGGGACGGGCCCACAAAAATAATTTGTCTAAAGGTAATTAATATGAATGAACTCAGATACCCAAATAAATTTTGGGCTATTCGACCACTTATTTGGAGTCTTGGATAGATGAATCATCCTATATAATTCTCTCACTCAAATTGCTAGCAACAGTAATGCCTTATTTTGGGTTCTAAATTCTTCAACCCTAGATCTAATGGCTTGCAATCTCAAACCCTTATGGCACCCAACCTGTATTGAGGCACCCAATAAGCTTGTGGATAGGTCCAAGTTATTGTCTCAAATAATGCTGACAAGCCTTTCAATGGTTTTTTCGGGCTCAAAATGTAAAATCCCTAACGGCCACTCTTTCTTCACTGATTAATTTATTTGTTTTCTCCTATTATTAGTGCTAATATCTTTGTACAAAATGGTTTTTTGTTTGCACTTTCAAATTGACTTTCTAATTTCTTTCTCTTCTAATTTTCTAGGGAAAAGTATAAAATGGACTCCCAAACTACCAGTCTTTTATAATTTAGCCTCCCAAAGTATCAATTGGTATAAAATAGCCCCTCAAACTACCAATCCCTTATAAAATGGTCCATTCCGTTAGTTGAAACCATTAAAATGGATGGAAAACCCAAAACGATGTCGTTTTTGGACGCAGAGTTACTAAAATGCCCTCACCGATTTTAATCAAAGAATATAAAATGCCCTTATGATGTCGTTTTGTTGGTTTCATAACCATCACTCTCCACTGGGCAACCCCCCCGGCCAGTTTAGCCTTTCTGTCTCTCTCACTCTACGCATATGTTTGAGGTTTCTAATTTAATCGCTATGAAAAAGAAGACCGCAGTGATGACTTGGTGAAATCCAAGCTCAACAGACCAGAATGCAGGATTTCCTCTTGCTCTTCTTGTGACAAAATTTTGCGGGTCGACCACCTCGCTCACCTGAGCGATCTCACTCTTCCCTTTTCCTTTTTCTGTTTTTACATTTTCAAATCATTTTTCACTGCAATAAATTCGTAGAGGCATTTTGTGCTTTTGACTTTATTTCAATTGAAATAGTTATCGGGGGAAATAGATGCAATAAATTCACTTCTGAGCAATTTGCTGCAACAAGTGATCAATTACTTGGAACATGTTATTGCTAGTTTCCTTTTTTTTTTTTTTTTTTTATTTCACTGCAAATCTGAGAGACACCGGGTGAGGGAGAGAGAGAGAGAGTCGTTAAAAAACCCATAAACAAATTCGCTTCTGAGCATCGACCAGTCAAGTTGCCGACCATAGTTGCAAGCTCCATTGTCTTCACAAGCACTGACCAGCCGAGTTGCAGTGGGAAAGAACATGGTTGGGGAAGAAGGGCTTGTGTTGATGGAAAGCAAAACGACGACGTTTTAGAGGGGGGTTTTTTAATTTTATTTTTTATTTTAACAAGGGCATTTTAGTAAATTTGAATCCCAAAACGACGTCGTTTTGGATTTTCTATCCATTTTAACGGTTTCAGCTAATATAGGGGGGCCATTTTATAAAGGGTTAGTAGTTTGAGGGTTACTCTATATCAATTGAAACTTTAGAGGGCTAAATTACAAAAGGCTGATAGTTTGAGGGGCCATTTTATATTTTTCCCAATTTTCTATACTGAGGGTTTTTTTTTTTTTTGGATAAAATTCACCATGTATAAAAATAAAGCCAAGCCCAAAGTAAAACAATACTAGAGTCCTCCAACACTCAATTGTCTTGTTGGGGTAGTGATCATATAATTTGTTTGTAGTCTTCTATATCAAAACAGCTGATATAAGTGACCAATTTCCTTCTATGAAAATGATAGAAATCAAGCCCAAAGTCCCCAAAAAAAAAAAAGTTGATTTGCAAATACCATCGGTTTGCAAGATTCAAAGATTTAGATAAGTTTCCAACGTTGACATGATAAGCTAACAAATTACATGAATAGCTTATTCAAAGCCCCATTGTATTTTTCTTAAATGAAGAAGATCAAAAGCTAATAAGGAGTGAAGTAGAAAGGAAGCACAATTAGAAGTTGGCTAGCTCATCCTAGCAATTAAACTATATAGTATGATGAGGGGAGGTAATCGGCTATATATAGCTGAGAGCTTTCAGCATTCAAAAATAGTTTACTTCAATTGAAAGAGAAATAAATAAAAATACATTGATAAGCTGCATCTTATTAATAATTTAATGAAAACCTTGCTGTGAATTACTCTAACAAGCACCTTCTTCATATTTTCCAAACGTCCAATAATACTCCTAATCCATCTGTTGAACCAAGGACGCAAGCAAAGCCAATGAAAATCATCATGAGAAATATTATGTATATGTCTAACAATTGTATGGTTTTCAACTCAATGATGCTTGTGTTAGGGAAATTGAAATAATGAAACATATATGAGAATAATTTTCAATTTCGCTCTCAAGAGATGTAGCATGTAGCAGTAGACAAACAATATATGGCACTTAGTTGGTAATGTTGTTACCAACATTACCAACTAAGTGCCATATATTGTGAAGGAGTAATGATATAAGGAAGATTAGAGTCCTCCTAGAGTCATCCCAAATGTGATGTAGCATTTAAAATTATTAATAGATCATCTTAAATTGAATGGTGATTTTAAATGCCATATCACATTTAGGATGACTCTAGTTCTCCTTATATCATTACTCATTGTGAAGATAACAGATAATGATATCTACACTTAAAAAGGTAAAAATATCTAAAAGCTTCATGAAACATTTTCGTTTGTTTGATGATATTACTTTGGTTTGAAAACAAAAGAAATCAAGATAAAGCTTCATGATTAACACAAGTCCCTCCATGACTAATCTAGTTGTTAGGGAATGGGCCGCCAAAGATCAGCCCAAACTGTTAACAAAGAAGCCAGCCAATTAAAGCCCACCCGCGATCGGGGCCTATCAACAACACTCGTTAATTCAAGTCTCGATCACTGATCTGGCCCCCAAATCAAGTTTAGCCATCAAGGGGACACCATTAATAGAAGATGAGACCCTATCGTCAGTCACGATCGCAACACATATTCGAGCTGTCATCGTAGTTCCCAAAGGCATATTGTCATTAATTGATTAGACATACATGTAAACCGCATGACATTTATAAATTAAGTTATCCATAAAAAGGATGATAACTTACTTAGGCATCAGAGCTATCCCCCGTTGGCCTCTTGCCTAACCTCTTAGGCCTCGTTTGGTTCGCGAATTAAACCCTTGGATTGGATTAGCTAACACTAGGCATAATTAGTCATTTATTTGGTAGCACTCTATTCTTAGGAAAAGTCTATTCCATGGGACTACTAATCTCATATACATAGGGTTAGTTAAACCACTAAAAAATGAGTGGCTTAGCTAAGCCACTAAAAAATGAGTGGCTTAGCTAATCCATTACTGTTGGATTAAAATTAACGTGTAAAATTGCCAAAAATAACCCTACCTTTCTCAAAACCATGAGGCTCTCACGATTTTCATCTCTCAAAGCGACTCTCAGTGCAAACTATAACAATATCTCTTCTCTGCGCAAGGTATCTCTCTCCCTCTTTTCTATTCGATCTATCTTTTCTTGGTTATTTCGTTCTCTTTATGTTTCTTGGATTTTTTTTTCTTCACTTTTAGTTTTTTTTTTTTTTCGTTCTCTCTCAGTTTTTTTTTTCTTCTTCTCTCTTAATTTTTTTTTTTCAGCTCTTAGTTTTTTTTTTTTACTTTTGATTCTCAGCAACATTTCTTTGATTCTGTTTCACCATCTCTTTTTTTACCGTTTCTCAATTTTTTTTTAATTTTTTTTATTCTAGTTTTTTTTTTTTAATTTTTTAATTTTATAAATTTATAAATTTCTTTCAATTCTTTGTAATGTTTCTTTTTTATTCTATTTCTACGTCTCTCTGCTTTTTTTTTTTTTCTTGATTGAGTTTGATTCTGTTTTATCCAACTATATTTTTTTTGTTCGAGAAAAACTAAATGGGTATTTTAGGAAATAAGATCACAATATCAAACAAATGAATAGGATTGGCTAGTCTATTCCAACGTTATAACCAAACAAATGAATGAGAATAGCTAATCTATTTTACACTCTTTTATTCCCAGTGGGAGCTAATCATTTTCCAATAGACTAGACAATCTGTGAACCAAACGAGGCCTTAGTCTTTTACAGGTGTGAATCAGTCCACAGGTCAGAAAATGCACCAACACTGGTCGTAGTTAGTTCCTAATAGTTTCTATGGTATTAACAAGAACAAAAAGTAGTATCACTTCACAATTTATTAGCATATTACTTTTTTAAAAGATTGAGGTTAGTCTTCTTGGGCAGTAATTGACAAATAAACTTCATGAACTTCCTATTTCAATCATCCTCACCAATGATTGAATTGATTCAATAAATAGACTTCAGAAAAATCGGAGTACATGTATCAAGCAAAGTTGAAAGATTTTGTCATTGCATGGAGTGGTCGCAAAATATAATGATTAAAAACAAAAACAAGCAAAAGGACATGGAATTGAGACATACCTCAGGGCAGTCGAGCTCCATCCATTCCCAACTCATCAAATTCGTGTAGGGAAAAACTTGCAACTTTGTTTTATCCCTATTGTTGCTATTCCCATAAATTTGAAGAGCATCCATCTTTGAATTGTTTAACAGATCGTACAAGACCAACTGCCCCTCCGCATTCTGCATAAGCAACTCTCTGTTTCTAAGAAATCCTAAGGGCCTTTCCGGGTAGTCTAGTAAAAGTGGAATATTGATGAGTTTAGTCTACGACTCCTCCGCACCAAATTCAAACAAAACCCATATAACCAAACATTGACTACTGCTTGTTTCCCGGCGCATACGCTTTCTTGAGCGAACTCTTTGATGAGGGAAACCCACTATACCAATACACCCATTTAACACCGTAAAATTAACGGAAATGAAATCTGAAAAATGTGCACCATCCGGAAGCGGCGTCGTTCGAAACAACTCGTCACCGAAGTCAAAAGCAACAATTTCCTCTTTATCATGATGTTTAGCGCCCGCGGGCACCACCCACCAGAAAACAACGCCATCTGACGCAATGGTAGGACATTTTGGAAGTCGATGCCACGGCCTGCGTAGGTAAAGTTCAGCAAACGGCACGGGCAGGTCAAGCCGTCTCCATCTCCTAGTGCTCAAGCGGTACACTTCCACTCGTTGTCCAATATCCCCGTCGTTAAACACTTTACAAATCCTCAGCACCTTGAAGTTGTTGGATCTCCTGTCGAAACCGAATCCGATGGTGATCAGAAAGACACCAAACTTCAATTTCAAATGCATATCAAACTTCGTGGGTGGGAAGGGCGGGAGAGCCTTTAAAGCTTTTGAAGTTGCGGGGTTCCAAAGATAGATTTGGTCAGTGACCTTGACGAGTTGGTGGAGACAGAGTAAACCATTACAGGAAGCCACAATCTTAAATTTTTCAGACCGAAGATTTAACTTGAGAATAATTTGAGACTGGCAATCCAGGGTCTCGCCAGAGAGGACATAAAAAATATGCTTATAGTCAAAGTCAGAGCCGATTGAGTGTTTACCTGTGACTAGAAGGAGAGGAGCAGAATGATCGGGTTCTCCGAGAATAGAATGGTTGAGAGAATTTGGGGTAAAGAAATCAGGATTTCCGATGACAGTATGCCAAAATTTGGAAACGCACCTGAATCGGAATAGGGATTTTGGGGGCAACCCGCTCAATATATTCAGCACCACTTCCTCAGGAAGATAGGTTGACATTGTGGGTTGGAGGGTCTGAAATCTGAGATAGGCGTTGCAAAGGTCAAAACTTTACAGAAAAAATAAGTTAAAAGGAGAAGAAGATAGAGAAGGCAAAAGTAGAGAGAAGATATTAGAAGAGGCATCTGGTCTCCATCTAGGGTTTTTGGTAGATTGAGAGAGAGGGATGATGGAATGGCTTATTTATTGGTGAAAGACATAGGGATAGGAAGACTGGAAGAGTATTGGTCTAGTGGGAGAGGGTTCAGAGGAATAACTGAAGATGTTCAAGTTTTGCTTGTATTTCCTACTTTTACTAGTGTTTGGGGATGCTGATGAGGCGGCAGTTAGTTGGCAAAGTCATGGGCCGTTGGGCTATGTCTTTAGGTTTACGCTCAAGAACATTGACAAATGACAATGTTATAAATTTTAATTTAGAAATTCTTCTCAATGAAGATTAAAAATGTTGATTTCATGCCCCCAAATTATTGGAACTGACTTAGTTTCCAAAATAATTTTCAAAGGAAGATGCAGAGAGAGCAAAGAAGCATTCTTAACCAGGATTTTATTTGTTTATTATTATTATTTGTTTGTTGTTCCTTTCTTTCTCATTAAATTCTCACGCTCTCTTTCAGTTTTTCATTATAAAACTTGTTGTAACCGCGCACAATAATGATGAACAATATGGAATCAAAAAGAGAAAGAGATTAAGAGAGAGTTGAGACACAGATTTAACGTGGTTCGACAATTTGCCTACGTCCACAGGAGAGTGCGGCTATATATTTCTATTCAATGATTTAGGGTTACAACATAACATATTTATAGGCAAACCCTAATTATAAGTATTTTGGAAAACCCCAAAATACCCCCTACAACTTATTTGTTCCCCAAGCCCACATAAACTAATTACACCCAATGTGCCTTTAATAGAATATGAGCCACTTGTTTCAACAATCTCCACCTTGGCAAGTATTTACCTCTTTGAAGATAATCAAGTATTGGGCATTCACCTGGAACTGATAAGTTTGGGGCTGCCACCTCCTCTTCTCTCCTTTTTAGCACCTGGATACATTTATCAAGTCCAAGCAATGCTTGAACTTGTCTGCGGTAATAGGCTTCGTCAACATGTCCGCTGCATTTTCAGAAGTATGAATCTTCTCAAGTAACAATTCACTCGTAGCAACCAATTCCCTGATCTTGTGAAACCTCACATCAATGTGCTTGGTTCTTGCATGATACACCTGGTTCTTTGCCAAGTAAATGGCACTTTGACTGTCACAATACAACGAAACTCCAACTTGCTGAATACCCAGCTCCTTGACTAACCCTGTAAGCCACAAAGCTTCCTTTGCAGCCTTAGCAGCCGCCATGTACTCCGCCTCAGTCGTGGACATTGCAACCATGGACTGAATCGTGGACTTCCAACATATGGGTCCTCCTGTAAGAGTGAACACATAACCTGTGGTCGATCTCCTGTCATCCAAGTCCCTGCATAATCTGCATCCACATATCCCACAACTGACAAATCACTCTTTTGTCTGACAAAAGTGATGCCGTAGTCTGTAGTACCTTTCAAGTATCTGAAAATCCACTTAATTACATCCCAGTGTTGTTTCCCCGGATTTGTCATGTACTTGCTTACCACGCTCACTGCATGAGCCAAATCTGGCCTGGTACATACCATAGCATACATCAGACACCCCACTGCACTGGCATATGAGACCTTTGACATGTCTTCAGTTTCTTCAACTGTCTTTGGACACTAGCGAAAGTGATTCGACAAAGGTATACTTACCGATTTTGCATTCTCCATGCTAAACCTCTCAAACACCTTCTTCACATAACTGGCTTGAGACAGCCACAATCTCTTGACATTTCTATCTCTGCGAATCTCCATCCCAAGAATCTTCTTGGCTGCGCCCAAATTCTTCATGTTAAATTCTCTACTCAACAAAACCTTCAGTTTGTTGACCTCCACTATACCCTTTGCTGCAATAAGCATATCATCCACATACAATAACAGAAAAATAAATAAGTCATTATCAAGGCTCCTCACATACACATAACAGTCATACTCACATCTCCTATAGCCAATTTTGATCATATAGGAGTCAAATCGCTTATACCACTGCCTTGGAGACTGCTTCAGCCCATAAAGTGACTTCTTCAATTTACAGACTAAGTGCTCCTGTCCAGGTTGACTGAACCCTTCTAGCTGCTCCATGTAAATCTGCTCCTCCAAATCACCATGAAGAAAAGCTGTCTTCACATCCATTTGCTCCAAAGCCATGTCATAATGTGCTACCAACGCCAATACTGCTCTAATGGAAGTATGTCTGACCACTGGGAAAAATATTTCTTCATAATCAACCCCTTTCTGCTGTGAATAACCCTTTGCTACTAGGCGAGCCTTGAACTTTTCTCTCCCTTTTTCTGATACTGCTTCCTTTTTCTTGAACACCCATTTGCACCCTATCTTCCTCTTCCTCTCTGGGAGCTCCACCAAATCCTATGTCTGGTTTTTATGTAAAGACTCTATTTCTTCTGCCATAGCGCCCATCCATTTGCTCTTCTCTTGACTATTGACAGCCTCTTGAAAAGTAGTAGGATCTCCGCTGCTAATAACAAGAGCATAAGAAATCATATCTTCAAAACTGTACCTGGTTGGTGGCCTGATAGTGCGTCTAGGTCTGTCTGTGGCTATACTGTGATGCTACTCAATTTTTGAAGTAGAAGTCTCTGTACCCTGAAAAGTGTTCTCCTGCACAGGAGTCTCTAACTCCACATGCACCACCTGCTTATCATTGCTATTGCTTTCTGGCACCTGCTGCTTTTTACCCTGAGTACTCTTCAACATGGAATTTTCGTCAAATACCACGTCTCTACTAATCACCGCCTTGTTTGCCGTCGGATCCCAAAACTTGTAACCTTTAACCCTTTTCCCATATCCGAGAAAGACACACTATCTAGACTTTGGATCAAGTTTTGACCGTTCTTCACTAGGTATGTGCACATAGGCTAGACAACCAAATACTCTCAAACCAGAGTAATCTACCTCATTACTTGTCCACACCTCCTCTGTAACTTTCCCATCTAGTTCTGCCCTCGGTGACCTGTTTATCAAGTAGCAAGCCATACTAACTGTGTCTACCCAGAAAATCTTTGCAAGTCCAGCATTCAACCTGAGACATCGTGTTTTCTCTGCAATCGACCTATTCATCCTTTCCGCCACACCATTTTGTTGTGGTGTCTTGCAAACTGTGAAATGTCTCTTTATACCATGCTGCTCACAAAAATCCCTGAACTCGTTGTTTGTGTACTCAGTGCCATTATCTGTCCTGAGGCACTTAACCTTCTTCCCAGTCTGGTTCTCCACTTCAGCCTTCCACAACTTGAACTTGGCAAACGTTTCTGATTTGTGCCACATGAAGTACACCCAAACCTTTCTAGAAAAGTCATCAATAAAGATGACGAAATACATATGTCCTCCTTGTGATGCTGTTCTCATTAGTCCCCATACATCAAAATGAACATAGTCCATAATGCCTTCTGTCTTGTGTGTGGCTGTCTTGAATTGTACCCAATTCTGCTTCCTCAGAACACAGAACTTACAAAAATCAAGTTTGCACGTCTTGATACCCTTCAATAGATTTTTCTTATGAAGCTCTAACATGCCCCGCTCACTCATATGACCCAACCGCATATACCACAAAACAGTACAATCAAATTCAGACTCTACAGAGGCAATTCCACCTACAACTGTACTTCCTAACAGTTTATAGATATTCTTTGAATTTATTTGTCCCTTCATCACTACCATTGCACCCTTAGTTACCTTCATTACTCCACCTACAGACTTATAGCCATAACCGTTTGAGTCTAAGGTGCCTAATGATATTAAATTCTTTTCCACTTCTGGTACATGCCTAACATCACATAACATTCTAACCACACCATCAAACATTTTAATTCTAATATTACCTATGCCAGTAATTTTGTAATGTGCACCATTACCCATAGTAACTATACCAGAATTAACTGACATGTAGGTGTCAAACCAATCTCTGTTGGGCGTCACGTGAAATGAACATGCTGAATCCAAAATCCAAGAATCCACAGGCTGCTCTGAAGTAGATGCAACAGAAAGCATATCACCATCAGCATCGTCTGAATTGTCTTCCACTACATTCGCAGATTTTGAGGAACCTTCATTCTCGTCGTCCTTGTTCTTTTTTCGGTCTGGACAATCCCGCTTCATGTGCCTTTTCTTTCCGCATTTGTAGCAATTGATGTCCTTCCTCTTCCTGGACTTTGACCGAGAATTCTTGCCTTTCAAATCACCCCTGTTATTGCTTCTTCCACACTCATAGTTACCCTTCACAACTAGCCCTTCTCCTTGAGAATTTTCATCAATATTTTTCTTCCTTTGATGAAAAGCCAATAGGGCTCCTGTAACATCCTCCAACTCCAAGGTCTCTTTCCCTCATGTCAGAGTTGTAACCAAATTCTCATATGTAGAAGAAGTTGGGAGTGAATTCAACAGCATCAATGCCTTGTCTTCGTCTTCGAACTTCATATCAACCCTTTTCAAATTGCCGATTATCTGATTGAATACATTGATATGTTGGCTCAGATCTGAACCTTCTGCCATCTTCAAGCCGTACAACCGCTGCTTTAGATAGAGCTTGTTTGTCAACAACTTTGACATATACCGACTTTCCAGTTTCAACCAAACCGCCACCGGAGATTCTTCGTCCATGACATGATACATCACGTCATCTCCCAGACAAAGCCGAATAGTGGCCACCGCTTTCGCCTCAAGTTCCTTCCAATCTATGTCAGCCATCCCTTCTGGTTTCGTCCCATATAGCGCTTTCACCATCCCTTGTTGCACCAACAAATCCTTAACAAGTCTCTGCCATAACCCGAAATTCCCGGATCCATCGAACTTCATCACGTCGAACTTTACAGAAGATGTGCCAATCCCAGCCATCGTATGATTAGGCTCTGATACCAATTGTTGTAACCGCGCACAATAATGATGAACAATATGGAATCAAAAAGAGAAAGAGATTAAGAGAGAGTTGAGACACAGATTTAACGTGGTTCGGCAATTTGCCTTCGTTCACAGGAGAGTGCGGCTATATATTTCTATTCAATGATTTAGGGTTACAACATAACATATTTATAGGCAAACCCTAATTATAAGTATTTTGAAAAACCCCAAAATACCCCCCACAACTTATTTGTTCCCCAAGCCCACATAAACTAATTACACCAAGTGGGCCTTTAATAGAATATGAGCTACTTGTTTCAACAAAACTCTACAAGGAATATTCAAGGAGGGGACAAATTGATGGCTGATAAGGTATGCTAAACACCTAATCAAGTCTTGGTTCAATCATCATGAGCTTTCTCTTTTGATGAAACACTTAGAACTTGTTTTCTTGGAAATATTAGGGAAATCGAAAATTAACTGCAGGCATGAGTGGAGGCGGTGACAATAGTCGCACTCATAGCAGTAGCGGTACATTTTTATTGTATTACGTTGTTTTTGTTCATGATCTTCAATTGTAATTGAAACACTAGTTTTTTTTTTTTTTTTTTTTAATTTTTTAATTTTTAGCAAAAAAAACACCAAATACAATAAGAATGAAAAAAACACTAGATTTTTTGTGTAAAAAAAACCTATCCACAACGAGACATTTTTTTTTATTGAAGGTATAAATGAAGCGGAGGAGGCTCGCTGGATTTGGAAAATTCTCGTTCATTGTCTCATTTCCAACAAGCTAGTCCTCTTCTTTATTTTCTATAAACATTATTATAAGCTTTTCAAAATACCCAATTGCTCCATATGAGATCACCAGCTTCCTGCGTTTCTTTCTTGAGGATATATATGCAAGAAAGCAAGAAACATCATACTTTTTTGAACTATTTTGTGGATTTGGGCCGAGCACTTGGATTCGGCATGCTTTTATGATTTATCATCCTTAATTTCTCTGTGTATGTTGCAATTAGATCACCAGCAAGGGTGGAACCAGGATTTTAGGTGTGGGGGGACAAATTTATATAAATATATAAATACATATGATGATGAGATATAATTTCATAAGTCATTAATGTATACAAAGATTTTTATTAGAATTTTATTATAATTCTTATTATCACGGCACTAACAAGTGAAAGAATGCCAAAATAAATAAATTAATTAAGAGTTTAAAACCTATCAAAGTAACCAACAATGAAAGCTAAAAACAAAACTTGTATAATTTTTTTACATCAAAATACAGTAAATCTGTAAATACTTATTCGAAATCTTAATCTTATGGCATTACAAACATACAATAACATCAATTTTTAGCAATATAAACCAAGCACAATCTATATGGTTCAATAAAAATGGTACCTTTGAGAGTTAATTGTTTCTCCTAACAAAATGCCCTAACCCTGAATTGTTAAGCTTGAGAGTATGAGATAAGCCACTGCAGCCTGCAATCTGCAATAATTTGACACAAAGCCCATGTAAATCGGTCATTAATTAACTGATGTAGGACAACATTTGCCTACATCTTTAACAAATGTGAAAAAAATAAAAATAAGAAAAAAGACACAAATAATGTGGGAGCAACGCCGGTTGATCAAGATTCTACAATGGAAGTATAAAAGAAAATGTACTCAAGGCAATAATATAACACAAGCTTTGATCAGGAAAAACATTTTTAATCCATCAGTGGAAGTTTAAGAAAGGTGTAATTGCATCAAAGAACAGCAAAGGTTGTCATATACATACACACTGCCTTTTTTAGAGTCATTGTTTCTTGAGTGAGTCTCTCAAGTGTGGTTGAAGACTAGTAGAATTTGTAGCCATCTGAACCACATAAGATAGATCTCCACCAATTAACTGAAAATCCCAGGTTATTTCTTTTACCTAAGCAGCAGAAGACAAAAGCAACATTGATTACTCAACACGTTTTTAATTGAGGGAAAATTTATTTTTCTTACCAAAGCATCCAAACTTCTTTAATATGAATTAACAACCATCAGCAATTTCTAATAAGCAAATAATTTGTTCTAGAAGGAGTAGATTAATCAAGATCAACACACAGAGACATGCATCCCTTACACAATTTTATAATTCTCTATTTCCAAAAGGCCTTTTGAATCTTCTATTAAACAAAAAGCGTTGCTGATTTTTCTGCAGGAAAAAAAAAAACAGTGGAAAAGACAGCTGGAAAATCTTATTGTTTTTGTTCTAGTTCCAGTAGTATATAGAAGCAAGTTATATAATTGGTTTACTCCCATTAATCTAAACCATAGATTTCATATAATCCTAACCCCAAATTAAACAAATATATGTTGGTTGAATATTTCTTAAAATATAAGAACAAGAAGAACTACTGCATGCAAAACTCTGCAGAAAAACAAAGCACAGAACAGGGGATCGAGAAAGGGGATACGAAACATTTATTATTTTCTCTTCAGTTACAGCATTCAGCATTGCATGAAACATTTTATACTTCAATTTACACCCCCTTATTATTATTATTTTTAATCCTACCGTTACGTGGACAAATTTTAAGCCATACATTTTCACATATGATGACAATTGACAAACAGACAAAGCACAACATGCACTACCGGTCAAAATATTCCAATGACAATATTAAAGTCGCCCCATGGCCCCATCCTTTCCTTCCCTGTCCCAGTGTCCTGCATATTTTTTACTAACCAAATAGAGCAAAAAACACCTCCAAAAAATGGGAGAAATCACACTTCAAGTTGACGAAAGTCACGAAACCAAGCGGCCCATGCTACTTTTTGAACTAAAATCCAAGAGACAACTCTAATGGGGGCCCATTGCTACAACCCAGAAACCCTAACAATCAACAATGGCTTTGCAAGGCCTAAACCAAAGAAACCATCTCTATCCGAAGGTGCCCGACGCCTCCTCAAAGTGACAAAGCCTAACTCTTCCTCAAATCTCTACAGACTCTACTCCTTCATCGACAAACTAACTATTAATCGAAAAAAAAAATGAAAAAGAAAAAAGATGTGGGAGATGAAGAACCTGGATAGTGAATGCCGTTGGGCACTTGGGCGTGACTAGGCGGCGTGGGAGTGCTCTTCAGGAGCGAAAATTTGAATGAGTTTTGGGCTGTATAAGAAAAAATGGGTCAAGTCGTGAAGGGGAGTCACTGAGTTGGGACAATGCTTGAGAGAATGAGAGTTCACTTGAGAAGCTTCTCCTGGAAGTTTTGGTGAGAGAGAGTCTGAAGACTAACGAATAAAAAAAAAAAAAAGAAGAGTAGACTTGCTGGAGCGTAAAAAAAATGAGTGGACTTGCTGGAGCCTAGAGTCCATGAGAGAGAATGGGGGACACTTGTCAAAGATTTGAGGGGCCAAAACTTTAAAATTTTAAAATATATATAAAATATGTGTATTATAACAAAATTTTGGAAATTTTTGAGGGGACATTCGTCCCTCCACCCACAAACGTAGGTCCGTCCCTGATCACCAGGGTCTCTTTGAAAGAGTAATTCTATAAGTTTTTCTTGTGTCTTCCTAAAAATGGGGTGGCTTTTAAAATCATTATTTAATCAAAATTTAATAATAATCAATCATAGGCCCAATGATGATATTAAGAGTCACATCATTCTTGGAGAGACACAAGATGGACTTATACACTTGTAGCAGCATTACTCCCCTTGAAAGGAGAAAATCGGAAATGTGGTATTTTTGTTTATTGTTTTTTATTTTATTTTTCATAATAAGATCTCATGCTATCATGGTTATTGTATTTAGTGTTTTAGATGACATGTCAACATTATATTGGTGGCTGTAAAAGTAAGGTATTAGTGTATCAAACAGTAGGGGATCCCAAAAAAACTAAAAAAAACCTCAAACTAGGTAAAGTTAAAGGGTTTGAAACCCTACCCGAAACCTTTTAAGCCTCTTTAGCCAAAGGTCCTTAGTCCTTAGTCCTTATTATATATTAAGCTGTATTTTTATTGCTGATTCATGAAGCCTCTCATCCTAATCGAGTAAAGGCTATCTCAATAGCTCAAAGTAACCATGGAGAACCATTGTTCGGCTTGGAAGGTTGCAAACCTTCCCTCTTTCCCCCTGGTGATGGGTGTCCAAAAGAAAATTTTGATGTAGCCTTCTGTGAGAATTTTGCTGTGGCAGCAGCAGTGATCAGTGACGTTTCAAGTGAAGTTATTCTAGCAGCTACTAAAAAACTCTCCTCCGCTGATGTGCTCATGGGAGAAGCTTCTGCCTCTCTCCTCTCCTTTCGGTTAGTAGCCTCTACAGGTGTTAGGCATTTATTGAGCGAAGAGGATGCCCTTTTGATGATTCTTGTTGTGAATCAGCCCCCTCTTTTTTGTCTTGATAGTTTTCTTCTTTTGTTTCAGACATTAGGCTAGATCTCTTTTTCGTCTTGGCAGTTTTCTTTTTTTGTTTTAGACATTATGCTAGATCTCTTTTCCTTTCATAGTTGACATGCTTCGAAAGTTTCTAAATGTGCCAAATATAGTGCACACGCTTAAGCAAAATAGGTCACTATCCACATTGTGTTTGGTAGTATACTTACAGAATCTCTCATTATCTCTTCTATCAGGATCAAGAGTGAAAAAAGATCCTCCCAAATAACCATTTCCTTATTCTATTAAAAAAAAAAAAGCTGTAATTTTATTTTTGTTGTGGTTTTCCAATGAAACAGAAGAGACCAATCAATATTTTGACAAATAAGGAACAAACACAACAAGAACAAAAAAGAATGCGAGATGTGTTAAGTTATATTAAACATCTAAGTGAAATTTTTTCCATGGTTAAACAACTAAATGGTTACGAAGATCTACGAATTTGGAGATTTTTTTTTTTTTTTTTTTATCGTTTAGAGAATTTCATTCCCTAACAACTAGATTAGTCATGGAGGTATATTTGTTAACTAAATTTCTTATGTTTTTAAACCAGAGTAATATAATTTCAAGAGAAAACAAAAAGGAAACACAGATCCACAAAACTACAAAAGCTAAGACCCAAGGAGCCCACATGGAGTTATACTTGTCCTCGTTCTTGGGCTTGAGCCTAAACCCTTATGGCGCCCAAACTGTATGAGACACCCAATGGGCTTCTGGATCGGCCCAAGTTATTGACCCGAATAATGCTGACAAGCCTTTCAACCAGTAAGACATATCCCAACGGCCCATGACCCATAACCCAAACCCTAGAGAGCAGACGCCTCTTCGAATATCTATTCTGTTAATGTTTTACCCTTTGCAACGCCCCACACAAATTTCAAACCGTTGACACCCAACCATCCACAACTAGCTCCCTCCAACCCTCAATGGCAACCTACGGTTATCTTCCTGAGGAATTGGTGCTGAATGTACTGAGCAGGCTGCCCCCAAAATCCCTATTCCGATTCAGGTGCGTTTCCAAATTTTGGCATACTCTCATCGGAAATCCTGATTTCTTTACCCCAAATTCTCTCAACCGATCTATTCTCGTAGACCCCGATCGTTCTGCTCCTCTCCTTCTCGTCACAGATAGACACTCAATCGGCTTTGACTTTGAATATAAGCATATTTTTTATTTCCTCTCTGGCGAGACCCTGGATTGCCAGTCTCAAATTATTCTCAAGTTAAGTGATACGTATAATACTTTTACGATTGTGGCTTCCTGTAATGGTTTACTCTGTCTCCACCAACACTTCGGTGACACAATCTATCTTTGGAACCCCGCAACTTCAAAAGCTTTAAAGCCTCTCCCGCCCCTCCGAAAATCGAAGTTTGGTGTCTTTCTGATTACCATCGGATTCGGTTTCGACAGGATATCCAACGACTTCAAGGTGCTGAGGATTTGCAAAGTGTTTGGCGACGGGGATATGAGACTGGTGGAAGTGTACTGCCTGAGCACTAGGAGATGGAGACGGCTTGACCTGCCCGTGCCGTTTGCTGAACTTTACCTACGCTTGCCGGGGGTTCCACTTCCAAATTTTCCTACCACTGCGTCAGATGGCGTTTTTTTCTGGTGGGTGGTGTCCGCTAAACAAGAGGAAATTGTTGCTTTTGACTTCGGCGACGAGTTGTTCCGAACGACACCGCTTCCGGATGGTGCACATTTTTCAGATTTCACTTCCGTTAATTTAACGGTGTTAAATGGGTGCATTGCTATAGTGGGTTTCCTTCATCAAAGAGTTCGCTCAAGGAAGCGTATGCGCCGGGAAACAAGCAGTAGTCAATGTTTGGTTATATGGGTTTTGTTTGAATTTGGTGCGAAGGAGTCGTGGACTAAACTCATCAATATTCCACTTTTGCTAGACTATTAGGATTTTTTAGAAACAGAGAGTTGATTATGCAGAACGCGGAGGGGCAGCTGGTCTTGTACGATCTGTTAACCCATTCAAAGAAGGATGCTCTTCAAATTTACGGGAATAGCAACAGTAGGAAGCAAAGATTGTTGCAAGTTTTTCCCTACACGAATTCGATGAGTTGGGAATGGATGGAGCTCAACAGCCCTAAGGTATGTCTCAATTCCATGTCCTTGTCCTTTTGCTTGTTTTTGTTTCTAATCATTATATTTTGCATATGCTTTCTCATAAATCTGACCGTAGCTAAGACCACTCTATGCAATAACAAAATCTATCAACTTTGCTTGATACAGGTACTCCGATTTTACTGAAGTCTATGTATTGGATCAACTCAATCATTGGTGAGGATGATTGAAATAGGAAGTTCATGAAGTTTACTGCCCTAGAAGATTAACCTCAATCTTTTAAAAAAGTAATATGCTAATAAATTGTGAAGTGATATTACTTTTTGTACTTGTTAATACCATAGATTAGGAACTGACTATTATTAGTGTTGGTGTGTTTCCGACCTGTGGGCTGATTCACACTTGTAAAAGGGATGTTACGCAAGAGGCCAGCGGGGATAGCTTCGATGCCTAAGTCAGTTATCACCCTTTTGATGGATAACGACTTAATTTAGAAATGTCATGCGGTTTAAATAAGGTCTCAATGTTAGACCAAGTCATGATGACTATTTCCCCATGTTCCACTATATCCATAGATTTGGGGGTGGTGCTGGCAGGGCCAGGTAGTACATGTCTGCAGAGTGTGTTGTTTGTATTCCTCGAGCCAAGGAGTTGATAGGACATTGGTCATGTTCGATTATTGTAGACCGACAGGCGCATTGTGATCGTACCGCTGAATTTGAGATAATTCAAATATAGGCCTTAAATGTGTGTCTAATCAATTAATGACAGTGCCTTTGGGAACTACGTGACATATCGGATTTGTATGGTGATCGTGATTGACGATAGGGTCCGATCTCCTATTGATGGTGTCCCCTTGATGGCAAAACTCGATATGGGGGCCCAAATCAGTGATCGAGCCTTGAATTAGCAAGTGTTATTGATGGGCCCCGATCGCGGGTGGGCTTTAACTGGTTGGCTTCTCTGTTAGTAATTTGGGCTAATCTTTGGCGTCCCATTCCCTAACAACTAGATTAGTCATGGAGGGACATGTGTTAATCATGAAGCTTTATCTTGATTTCTTTTGTTTTCAAGCTAGAGTAATATCATCCAAACAAACGGAAATGTTTCATGAAGCTTTCAGATATTTTTACCTTTTTAAGAGTAGGTATCATTAACTGTTATCTTGACAACATATGGCACGTAGTTGATAATGTTGGCAACTATGTCACTTGGTGCTTGAAAGAAAAGGGAAGATAGACGAATGAAAAAGTTTGTTTGTTTAGTGCTACATCTCTTGAGAGTGAAACTGAAAATCCTTCTCATATATGTTTCTTTATTTCAATTAACCTTAAACTTAAGCATCATTGAGTTGAAAACCTTACAACTGTTGGACATAAATATGCATAATATTTCTCATGATGATATTCACTTACTTTGCTTGCATCCTTTGTTCAACAGGCGCATTTGGAGTATTATTGGATGTTTGGGTAATATGGAGAAGGCGCTTGTTAGAGTAATTCACAGCAAGATTTTTATTAAATTATTAATAAGATGCATCTTATCAATGTATTTTTATTTAATTATTTCTCTTTCAATTGAAGTAAATTATTTTTGAATGCTAAAAGCTCCCAGCTGTATATGGCCCGTTACCTCCCCTCATCATACTATTATAGTTTAATTGAGAGGATGAGCTAGCCAGCTTCTGATTGTGCTTCCTTTCTACTTCACTCCTTGTTAGCTTGTGATCTTTTTCATTCGAGAAAAACACAATAACTACTAAAATATGTCAATCTTTTTAGCAAATCAACCATTTTTATTTATTTATTTATTTATTTTACTTTGGGCTTGATTTCTATCATTTTCATAGAAGGAAATTTGGGTTCACATTCTTAATAGAACTTGAATAAATTCAAAAGAACCAGACCAAATAGCCTTAACCAACCCAAAAGAGCAAGATATATTTG
Organism: Carpinus fangiana; assembly: GCA_006937295.1. Classification (NCBI taxonomy): domain Eukaryota; kingdom Viridiplantae; phylum Streptophyta; class Magnoliopsida; order Fagales; family Betulaceae; genus Carpinus; species Carpinus fangiana. The sequence goes on from CM017324.1 coordinate 27,810,180, forward strand.
GTATGAGTTTTCTCAAATTATTGGCATTTGAAGGGCATGTGATTGTGAACGAAGTGCATCTCAAATACCTACAAAGAAAAGCTTGTCTGTAACCTCGTTCTTCGTTTGTACGGATGAGGCTACCACATAATGACTCGTCTACAAGTCTGCTAGCTCATCCGGGCTCGCCGCTTCATGAAATTGTGTTTTCATAAGTTAACCTAGTCTCGTATGAATGAGAAGCTCATCTACAATCTCAGCTGCAATGAATTTCAACGAGATGGGTTTCAAAGACCTATTGAGAAGCTCGTCTGCAATCTCATCTGAAGGGCGTACAAACGAAATGCATCTTGAAGACCTATAGGGAAGCTCTTTTGCAATCTCGTCCACAGTGTGNCAAAAAGGAAAAAAAAAAAACAAAAGGTGGGTGGGGGTCATGCATCCATGCTGCATGCTGCATGCTGCCTGCTATAAAAAAAGAAGGGGAAGAGAAAGAGGAGGAGGAAGAAGAAGGGGAAGGGGATAACCTCTAGCTAGGTAATTTCCTCATCTTTATTTTATAATTCTTTGCTTAATATTTATTTATATTTGTGCTTTATTGTAAGAAAGGAGGGTTTATCATGGGTCTTTTAGTTTTGTTAAGCGTTAATATGAAAATAACTACTTAGGGTTGATATTGTAGGTTATGATATATAGTAGATCTACTGTTCCGGAAATTAATTAGAAGGTGTATGTGATTTATTGTAGACTAATGCATGGTGTGATTTTAGAGTTAGAGAGTGGATTTTTATGGATGACTTAAGATATTTCATTTCCATATTATTCAACTACTTTTAAGGTGTGGATGCATAGATCAGTTGTATTTTGGAAGTATGGTAAATTATGAAGTATTTTCTTTTAAAAAACGAAAGGTTAAGTCTTTGGGAAAGATCTACAGATGTGAACTTTGATGTTAGGATGCTTCTTTGAGGATTGATTTGTGTTTAAAAAGAATGGGTTAAATGGGTTATAGTAGGACCTTTTAGAGTTTTAGAGTTTTCATCCCCTAAACGATCGATGGTTGGGCAAAAAGTTTATTTTGGCTAGTTTTGGGGCTTAGGCTCTCATTATCTCATATGAGATTTTTAGGTATGACAATTCTAATTAAGGATATTACATGACACTAATGTAGGGTTTTGATGTAAAATCTACAAGAGGGATTTCAATGGATCGACTGCAATAATAGAACACTAAACATTGGTTTGTGCAGGAGAATTTGAGGACCAAAATAAGTGGGCTGTCTTGTGCTAGATTTTTAAAAATAATGACCCGGCGCATTTTATACATAATGCTTTCAAAGACAAGCCCGGTTTATCTATTGAACTAAATAAATAATATTTTATGTATGAAATGTGTGACACTAACTATTTTTATAACTGTCAACTCAAAATATACATGAGCTATTCATTAGGCTACTTGAGAATATTAAATGTGATGTGATGCTATTTATGATGTGATATATGTGATGACACAAATACTTACGGTAAATGCTATTTACGACATAATTATCAAGTGCCTCCCAGACTTACCGGTTTAGTAGATAATTGTGGGAGAAGCTTGATAATTTAATTACTAGTTAATTAAATTTTTGGGGGCGTTATATTTTGCCTCTTGTCCCTAGATTCTACCGCTTCTACATACTTTTTGCTTGGTTCACAGAGAGCTGTAATGACCTTCCTTTTAATGTCCGTAGATTTATCTCATTCCCCACATTTGTCTCTCTCTCTAGGTCCATTTTTGTTGCGAGTTTTAGGAAAAAAAAAAAAAAACCATAATTGTTAAGCTTCGTCAAATTCATAAATGCACTTGTTCAATGGCTCCAAGCAACAGATGAAGAGGGGGAATGGGCGGTTTTGGGAAAATGGGTATTTTTATCTTTTGAAAAATTCAAGTGCCTCCTTGACTCTTTGCTCGACTTCGGTATCGGTTTTTATCTCTGCGCGGATTTTCTATCACTACTCAATATGGCTGGTGAGATCGTTCCAACAAGCGCGTGTCCATATATACCATCGGCCAAAATTCGCGCGAGCTATTTACATATCATATTAAATCCTTCGATTATATGGTGAACAAAGGATTTGAAACCGCCCTCTGCTTCAACTATCATTCTACCAACAAGAAGTTCACAAATATCATTTATAGTTGTTTAATTGTCATGAAGTACACTTACTAGACGATAGTTTTCGTCAAAGCTACATATACACTTGTTCAACGACTCCAAGCCACATATGAAGAGTAGGAACGGGCGGTTTTGAGATAAAAAATGTAATTTGTATCATTTGAGAAAATTAGATTAATAGAATTGATGGGTTTGTGTATTTTATATACTTATTTTAGCTCAAATTGTGTATGATTTTCCTTTTTTCTTTTTCCTTTTTTAGTTTTGCATAAATTAGGGCTTTCTTGAATGGTCAAGAAATTAATGTATTTTTCACTTTTGTTAGTAATATTTAATTTAAATATAACTTAAATTCATCATGAGTTTTTTTTTTTTTTTTTTTCATGAGTTCTTAAGTCTTCATGACAATCATTTGAGAGGAAAGAAAAAAGTGAAATATAACTAATTGAAGAATAATACATATTTTTTTAATGAAAAACGCACCCATAACAATTCTGCTAGATGCCACGTACACAAATTATTTAAGTATAGAAATGAACTAATTCTAATGTTTTTTTTTTTACACGTCCACATAAGAGGGGGGGAGGGTAGATTCGAGCTAGTGACATCCGCTTCATGAGGCATGGTTCCAGCCGATTGAGCTACCTCTTGGGGACAACTAATTCTAATGTTAAAGGTTGAGCATATTACCAGAATCTCGATCCTTTCCTATACAGCCAAATCTTACATGTTTTAGGTAACAGATTTATTATTTGTAATTGTAATTTCTAGTACTAAAGAATGAAAATGAATTGATGGGTTGAGATGTAAAAGTGAAATGGAATGGAAGGAATGATATATTGAATTCTTGTAAACGATAAGTTATTCGAGGTGTTTGGCCTTTCCTTTACAGTGTAAAAATAAACACAACTTGAATAAGGGTTCGTTCAGGGTTGAAATTTCAAACATTGCAATTTGAAAAATATAATTAAGCGTTTGATAAAATTTCAGTTTAGTCTTTAAAATTATAATTTTCAAAAAAGAACCTTATTATCTAGGATTTGAAAAAGCATATTTTCCATGATATCAAATCTCAATTTTTTTAAAAACGTAATTCCAAACAATCTACAGAATTAGATGGAGATAATTCTAGCATAAATGAAAATATCTCTTTGTTTATACCTGCCAACTTCATCACCAATTCACCATCATATACCTTTTTTTTTTTTTTCAGAAAAAAAAATAAAAAAAGAAAAGCCGCCATCATAGACCTTAAATTACTACTTTATCACTATCATAGCTTCACCTCAAGCATTACTACCACTTAATCGTTACCACCACAACTCCACCAAAGAAAGAGCTATGGTGGTTTCCTTTTTCTTTGTTTGATTGCTTGGGCTTTCAATTTGGGCATAGGCTGAGTTGAAGGTGTAACTGACCTTGACCATACTCATCCAATTGCTGCTGTCCTCTGGCAAGAGTGGGAAGGGCCCACAAAAATAATTTGTCTAAAGATAATATGAAAAAACTTAGATACCCAAATAAATTTTGGGCTATTCGACCACTTATTTGGAGTCTTGGATAGATGAATCATCCTATATAATTCTCACTCAAATTGCTAGCAACAGTAATGCCTTATTTTGGGTTCTAAATTCTTCAACCCTAGATCTAAAGGCTTGCAATCTCAAACCCTTATGGCACCCAACCTGTATTGTGGCACCCAATAAGCTTGTGGAGGATAAGGATCCTCTCCATTTGGTTTCAAATGGAGAGGAGCCGGTTGGTTTAAAATCAAGGACATTATAGTCATTTTGTATTTACATTTAAATGTAAATGACTATAATACCCTTACTTTTTAACCAACCGGCTCCTCTCCATTCGAAACCAAATGGAGAGGATCCTTATACACTTGCGGATAGGTCCAAGTTATTGTCCCAAATAATGTTGACAAGCCTTTCAATGGTTTTTTCGGGCTCAAAATGTAAAATCCAAATCAATATAAAAAAATACAACCAGAAAGACTTAGCCCCAACGGCCACTCTTTCTTCACTGATTAATATCTTTGTACAAAATGGTTTTTTGTTTGCACTTTCTAATTTCTTTCTCTTCTAATTTTCTATGCTTAGGTTTTTTTTTTTGATAAAATTCACCATGTATAAAAATAAAGCGAAGCCCAAAGTAAAAAAATACTAGAGTCCTCCAACACTCAATTGTCTTGTTGGGGGTAGCGACATATAATTTGTTTGTAGTCTTTTATATCAAAGCAACTGATATACGTGACCAATTTCCTTATATGAAAATGATAGAAATCAAGCCCAAAGTTCCCACAAAAATAAAAAGAAAAAAAAAGAGTTGATTTGCAAATACTATCGGTTTGCAAGATTCAAAGATTTAGATAAGTTTTCAACGTTGACATGATAAGCTAACAAATTACATGAATAACTTATTCAAAGCCCCATTGTATTTTTCTTAAATGAAGAAGATCAAAAGCTAATAAGGAGTGAAGTAGAAAGGAAGCACAATTAGAAGTTGGCTGGCTCATCCTAGCAACTAAACTATATAGTATGATGAGAAATAACTAAAAATACATTGATAAGATGCATCTTATTAATAATTTAATGAAAACCTTGCTGTGAATTACTCTAACAAGCACCTTCTTCATATTTTCCAAACGTCCAATAATACTCTTCATGCATTTTCTTCATATTTTCCAAACGTCCAATAATACTCCTAATCCATCTGTTGAACAAAGGACGCAAGCAAGGTCAATGAAAATCATCATGAGAGATATTATGTATATGTCCAACAATTGTACAGTTTTCAACTCAATGATGCTTGTGTTAGGGAAATTGAAATAATGAAACATATATAATAATAATTTTCAATTTCGCTCTCAAGAGATGTAGCATGTAGCAGTAGACAAACAATATATGGCACTTAATTGGTAATGTTGGTGCCATATATTGTGAAAGGAGTAATGATATAAGGAAGACTAGAGTCGTCCCAAATGTGATGTGGCATTTAAAATTACCAATAGATTAAAATGTCACATCACATTTGGGATGACTCTAAGAGAACTCTAATCCTCCTTATATCATTATTCATTGTGAAGATAACAGTTAATGATATCTACACTTAAAAAGGTAAAAATATCTAAAAGCTTCATGAAACATTTTCGTTTGTTTCATGGTATTACTCTGGTTTGAAAAAGAAATCAAGATAAAGCTTCATGATTAACACAAGTCCCTTATGACTAATCTAGTTGTCCCTCCATGACTAATCTAGTTGTTAGGGAATGGGCCGCCAAAGATCAGCCCAAACTGTTAACAAAGAAGCCAGCCAGTTAAAGCCCACCCGTGATCGGGGCCTATCAACAACACTTGTTAATTCAAGTCTCGATCATTGATCTGGCCCCTGAATCGAGTTTAGCCATCAAGGGGACACCATCAATAGGAGATTCGACCCTATCGTCAGTCACGATCGCCACACATATCTGAGCTGTCATTGTAGTTCCCAAAGGCATATTGTCATTAATTGATTAGACACACATTTAAACCGCATGACATTTATAAATTAAGTTATCCATCAAAAGGGTGATAACTTACTTAGGCATCAAAGCTATCTCCCGCCGGCCTCTTGTCTAACCTCTTAGGCCCTGTTTGGTTCGCAGATTAGACATTTGGATTAGATTAGCTAACACTAGGTATAATTAGTCCTTTGTTTGGCAGCACTCTATTCCTCTATTCCTGGAAATAGTCTATTCCATGGGACTTCTAATCTCATACACATAGAGTTAGTTAAGCCACTCTTAGCTAATCCATTACTGTGGGATTAAAATTAACGTGTAAAATTGCAAAAATAACCCTACCTTTCTCACAACCATGAGGCTCTCATGATTTTCATTTTCCAAAGCGACTCTCAGTGCAAACTATAACAATCTCTCTTCTTTGCGCAAGGTATCTCTCTCCCTCTTTTCTATTCGATATCTCTTTTCTTGGTTATTTCGTTCTCTTTATGTTTCTTGGATTTTTTTTTTCTTCTCTCAGTTTTTTTTAATCTTTTTTATTTATTTATTACTTTTGATTCTCTACAACATTTCTTTGATTCTGTTTCTCCGTCTCTTTGTACCGTTTCTCAGTTTTTATTTATTTATTTATTTTTTCTATTCTAGTTTTTATTTTATTTTATTTTTTTTCTTTTGATTTCTTTTGATTCTCTGTAATGTTTCTTTTTTATTCTATTTCTATGTCTCTCTGCTTTTTTTTTTTTCTTGATTGAGTTTGATTGACATTAGAATTCAAGATTGAGTTTGATTCTGTTTTATCCAACTATATTTTTTTTGTTTTAGAAAAACTAAATGGGTATTTAAGGAAATAAGATCACAATATGATTCTATTCACCAACATATTGCATTGTACCAAATGAATGAATATGATTAACTAATCTATTCCAACTTTATAATCAAACAAATGAATGAGACTAGCTAATCTATTCTACACTCTTTTATTCCCAGTGGTAATTAATCATTTTCCAATAGACTAAACAATCCGCGATCCAAACAAGGCCTTAGTCTTTTAAGGGCGTGAATCAGCCCACAGGTCAGAAAACACACCAACACTAGTCATAGTTAGTTCCTAATAGTTTCTATGGTATTAACAAGAACAAAAAGTAGTATCACTTCACAATTTATTAGCATATTACTTTTTTAAAAGATTGAGGTTAGTCTTCTAGGGCAGTAATTGACAAAAAAACTTCATGAACTTCCTATTTCAATCATCCTCACCAATGATTGAATTGATTCAATAAATAGACTTCAGAAAAATCGAAGTACATGTATCAAGCAAAGTAGATAGATTTTGTCGTTGCATAGAGTGGTCTTAGCTACGGTCAGATTTATGAGAAAGCACATGCAAAATATAATGATTAGAAACAAAAACAAGCAAAAGGACATGGAATTGAGAGACAAGCAAAAATGAAGTTTGTCGTATCAAAAATGACAGGTAAAATTTAAATGAAAACATATAGGAGGTTGAAGCCTGATTAGGTAAAGACTTCAGTTCTTTAACATTTCGTCCAGGTTTGCATTCGTGGGGGATTCAGATAGAGAGTAATGCCAAGCACATTACTGATGACCAGCCAACCTCGGAACTTGAAAGTCCTCCAGAGGTAAACATGATGGAACTGGAATTTCCTTTAGTTATGGAGACTGATGGAAATGTCGAGATGGCTGAGGCATATACAAAGGAGCTTGATGATGTGAGTAAATTATTATTTACGTTATCAGCTATCAAGTGATTTGTGTGTGCTTTACTCACTTGATAAAAGCTAATTAAATCGGGAAATTTACTGAAGGCTGTAACCTTTAAGTGACTTGAAAACTGTGAACCTGAATGTGAAATACTTAAGAAAAGATTTGAAGTTGTTAAAACACCGACTTTGAGTTACCCAACATAGCTCTGATGAGTCTGGGTTAAAGTTGGACTTAGCCATTCTACAGAGGCAAGGAAGAAAAGTGGCTCCAAGCGTGGGATTTCAGGGCAAACCTCTCCTGGATGTGGCCATGTCAACTGACAAAGCAGCAAACTAGGAAAACAAAAGATTATGCTTTGATATGCTAATCTCGTTATTATTCCTTTTTGATAAGTAATCTCGTTATTATTCCTAAATTCACAATGCTTTATGATTCCAAGTATGGTGTCTGAATTGTATTTCACTTGAACAGAAATGGAAGCCTTTATGCACGAGTAATTCTTTTTAACTATATTGTTGTTCCTTTTCGTATAATGACTTGTCTGTTAATTCCATATTGCTATTATCATTTTTTTTTCTTTTTTTTTTTCTCATAACTCTTAGGCCCAAAGATAGGAATGCATGCCATCTATTCTGTATGTAGATGTCAAATAAAATGAAACCCAAAAGATTAGTTTTTTGAAGTCAACATTAAGCCCAAAAGATCGGAATGCATGCTATCTAGTCTTTTTCATCTATCTAGTCTTTTTCAATAGTAGTATTTTCTGTTTGTAGCCCCCAAAGACAGAGTCATTAATTGATTAGACATAAATTTAAAAGCCTATCTTTGAATTATCTCAAATTTAGTGGTATTAGAGTATGATCACACTGCGCCTGTCGGTCTACAGTATCGGACATGACCAATGTCCTATCAACTCCTTGGCGTGCACCTCTACTGACACATATTATCTGGTGTTGCTAGCACCACCACCTAATCTATGGATATAAGGGGGACACGGGGATATAGCCATCATGACTCGGTCCAATACTGAGACCTTCAGGTACGCAGGATCTTCTTATTCTTCCTTCTCTTGGAGAAGGAAACTAACTCTAAATTAAGTTGTTATCCATCTGATTTAGGCATCGGAGCTATCTATGTCGGTTCATTCTCTTGTAAGCTCTCTTGCCTAACCTCTTACTCTTTTACAGTTGTGAATCAGCCAACTGGTCAAAAAACGCACCAACACTGGTCATAGTTAGTTCCTAATGGTTTCTATGGTATTAACAAGAACAAAAAGTAGTATCACTTCAAAATTTATTAACATATTACTTTTGTAAAAGATTGAGGTTAGTCTTCTTGGGCAGTAATTGACAAATAAACTTCATGAACTTCCTATTTCAATCATCCTCACCAATGATTGAATTGATTCAATAAAAAGAATTCAGAAAAATTGGAGTACATGTATCAAGCAAAGTTGATAGATTTGTCATTGCATAGAGTGCTCGATCTTAGCTATGGTCAGATTTATGAGAAAGAATATGCAAAATATAATGATTAGAAACAAAAACAAGCAAAAGGACAAGGAATTGAGACATACCTCAGGGCAGTCGAGCTCCATCCATTCCCAACTCATCAAATTCGTGTAGGGAAAAACTTGCAACAATCTTTTATCACTATTGTTGCTCTTCCCATAAATTTGAAGAGCATCCTTCTTTGAATGGGTTAACAGATTGTACAAGACCAGCTGCCCCTCCGCATTCTGCATAAACAACTCTCTGTTTCTAAAAAATCCTAGGGGCCTTTCCGGGTAGTCTAGTAAAAGTGGAATATTGATGAGTTTAGTCCACGACTCCTCCGTACCAAATTCAAACAAAACCCATATAACCAAACATTGACTACTGCTTGTTTCCCGGCGCATATGCTTTCTTGAGCGAACTCTTTGACGAGGGAAACAGCGTCATTTGGAACAACTCGTCGCCGAAGTCAAAAGCAACAATTTCCTCTTTAACGTGATGTTTATCAGGCACCACCCACCAGAAAAAAAACTCCATCTGATGCAGTGGTAGGAAAATTTGGAAGTGGATTGCCCGGCCTGCGTAGGTAAAGTTCAGCAAACGGCACGGGCAGGTCAAGCCATCTCCATCTCCTAGTGCTCAGGCGGTACACTTGCACTCGTCGTTTACTTCCCATATCCCCGTCCTCAAAAACGTTACAAATCCTTAGCACCTTGAAGTCGTTGGATCTCCTATCGAAACCGAATCCGATGGTGATCAGAAACACACCAAACTTCATTTTCATATGCTTATCATACTCTGCGGGTCGGAGGGGTAGGAGAGACTTTAAAGCTTTTGAAGTTGGCGGGGTTCCAAAGATAGATTTTGTCATTGACGAGTTGGTGGAGACAGAGTAAACCATTACAGGAAGCCACAATCGTAAATTTTTCAGACTGAAAATTTAACTTGAGAATAATCTGAGATTGGCAATCGAGAGTCTCGCCAGAGAGGTAATAAAAAATATGCTTATATTTAAAGTCAAAGCCGATTGAGTGTTTATCTGTGATGAGAAGGAGAGGAGCAGAACGATCGGGGTCTCCGAGAATAGAACGGTTGAGAGAATTTGGGGTAAAGAAATTAGGATTTTCGATGAGAGTATGCCAAAATTTGGAAACGCACCTGAATCGGTATAGGGATTTTGTGTCGACTTTTAATTGGTCTACATGTCAGTGATGTAAATTTCCATTAAATATTCTAATGGCAAATGAATGGATATACCTTCTTTTTTTTTTGGTCTTTATGAAAATTATAGATACCTTGTTTGATACAAATCAAATCTTAGGAGGAAAAAATAAAGTGTTTAAAGCATAATGGGTTTTTAGGTATTTAACCCTTTAAAAAAGCAAATGTCAGTCTTTTTAATTTTAAAGAAATGTTGTAGAGCAATAAAAAGACTATTTTTGACCCATCAAAGTCTTAGGTGGCAAGTGGGTGGGGCCTGTAACCTCTTGCCACCTGAGATTTATTGGGCAAAAAATATCCTTTTTATTGTACTATAACATATCTCTTTAATTTATTTACGTGGATATTTTGTTTAATTAGGTGGCAATAGGGGTGAAATAGCGGTTGTGGTTAGTGGTTAATGGCTAAAACCGCTAACCGCCTAGGCGATTAGTAGATTATACTAACCGTCTCAGTTAACCGCTAGCGGTTAACCGCATCCGGTTAACCGCTTTTCTACTAACCGTTTTTATTGGGTTTTTTTTTTTTTTTTTGCCAGTTTTGGGCTCACTTTAAACCTTTGTTTTGCTCACTTTAAACATTTTTTTCCTTTTTCATAGCCATTTTAGCATTAAAAATTGTTGGTTTAAAGTGAGCATTGTATGTTGGACCATTATACCAAAATCTTGTTGGTCACCTTCTATGAATATATAGAAGTGCAAAACTACGTCGTTTTGTACTTCTATATTATATAAATAATAAAAATATAAAATCCAAACAAAAGTTAAAGGTGGGGGGAATCGAAATCAGAACTCTTAAGTAAAAGAGGCGCACAATAATCACTAGACTACAATAACTTATTGTTATTTATTACATAAAATATATATAATATAAATATATATTATATTTTAAAAAAAGGCGGTTAGCGGTTAGGCAATTTTTCAAAATCCACTAACCGCTAACCGCCTAGGCGGTTAGCGGTTAGTATGGATAGCGGTTAGTGGTTAGTGCGGTTAGTGGTTAACGGATGCGGTTAGGCAGTTTTAAATTTCACCCCTAGGTGGCAGGCTGCATAATTGATGACTTGACACTTATGTCAGGTGTCGAAATTGAAGTGGTCTACGTGTCAGTGACGTGGAGTTTTGTTAAGTCATCTAACAGCAAGTTGACTGAAGTATCATTTTCGTCTTTATGAAAACTACAAGTATTTTCTGTGATAAAAATTAAACCAAACCATAGGAGAAAAAATAAAGAATTTAAACCCTATTGGAGTATTAGGTTTTAACCTTATAAAGTTTTCAATATTATTTAGTTATTAAGGTTTTTTTTTTTTTTTTTTGGCACCAAAATCACCTCTCACCGCTAGAGCCACCAATTGAATAAGGCCCTATTTGGCACAGACGCTCCCTCCTTTTTCCATCTGATCCAATGGGGCAGCCTAGGGTTTTGTCCTCCTCAATTCTCCAAGGTAATCGACTTCTTCTCCCCCTCTTCCGATTCCGATGCTAATAACATCAACATTATCATCTAGTTTGTTGCCGAGAAAAATAGATTTCTTTCCTTTTTGTTATTTAAATATTTTAAAGTTGAGAATGTTAGAATTATTTATAAACTAAAGCTAATCAATATAAATTAGCAGCGGAATAAAGTTACCTTCGGCCATTGCTTTGCTCAAGCGATATAAGAACAACTCCACAGCAACCAAAACAACAAAACTAGAAAAATAAAATTATTGAGTGGTTCTTCTGACCTATGCTTACCAGTGAGTGTCGTTTGATGGAATACACATGCTTTATTTATAGGTAGGTCAGGGACCATCAATTATAGCTATAACTTTAATTATTCCTCCCATCAAGGAATAAGAATCAAATATTTAATCAATATAGCATATTTGATTCCATCAAATGAATCAGTAATGAAATCAAATTATTTGTTTCCTCAAGAATTAAATCAACCATTTAATTCAGAATATTTGATTTCACTTTGATAGGAATAAGTCATTAAACACCGTAATCACAATAAATATGTAACATATATTATTGTGATATTTTGTAATCATAATAAATTATGTGACATAAGGGACACACTTTAATGGAATATCTTACATTCTCCCACTTGGCCCTTATGACAAATAAATTCCTTATGGTGTTCAATTATCTGATATGGCCATTACTTTATTTATTCCAATCATTCATGGAATCCTCTCACTCACTCAAGGTATACCACATATGAATCATGGCGGTAAAGCTTTTATATAGTGAGTTGTCCTTTCCATGTATCACAATATATAATATTCCTCAAATGAGTACCATATGGGCAATCAAACTTTATGAATGAATTTCCTATAAGTCATTCGGGTCCAACTTTAATTTTATCCTCATGGATAAGAAAATAAATGTGCACAAAACTTTATAACAATAACATGATGTCTATAGATTGAAGAAAGAACTAAATACAATATGAATCAATGAGCCCTATATGCTCCACATGACTCTTAAACTGTTTTACCGGTAAACCTTTAGTCATGGGATCCGCAATCATTAGCTCAGTGCGGATATGCTCAATGAACACTTCATCTCTCTTGATGTTCTCTCTCACCCGAAGGTACTTGATGTCGATATGCTTACTTCTATTTCCACTTTTATTATTCTTAGAGAAGAAAATGGCAGCACGATTATCGTAGAAGATCTTGATTGGTCTCGCTATAGAATCGACAATTTTGAGACCACCAATAAAATTCCTCAACCATAATGCCTGTGTAGTGGCTTCATAGCATGCAATAAATTCTGCCTCCATTATAGATGTAGCAATTATAGTCTGCTTGCTGCTTCTCCAAGATATAGCCCCTCCAGCAAGAAGAAAGATATATCCTGAAGTAGACTTCCTGCTATCTATACATCCAGCAAAATCTAAATTTGAATATCCAACCAGGCAACCACCTTTAAATGGTCATTGTATCTGTATGTCAATCCGTAGTCCTTGGTTCCTTGCAAATACCGCATGACTCTCTTTGCAGCTTTCCAATGTTCCATCCCTGGGTTGCTTTGATAACAACCCAGCATTCCAACTGCCATTACAATGTCAGGTCTAGTACAGACCTGTGCATATAATAGGCTGCCAACTGCAGATGCATATGGGATATTTTTCATCTGCTCTTGTTCCAATGCATTTTGGGGACACTGATCCTTACTGAATTTGTCCCCTTTAGTGATAGGTGCTACAGAAGTTGAACAGTTCTTCATTCCAAATCTCTCTAAAACTTTTTCAATGTAGGCCTTCTAAGACAATTTTAACATTCTTTGATTTCTGTCTCTGTGAATCTCTATGCCAATGACATAAGAGGCTTTACCCAAATCCTTCATTTCAAAGTTTTGAGAAAGGAACTGTTTGGTTTCATGTAGCAAACCCAAATCATTGCTTGCAAGCAAAATATCATCCACATATAGGACTAGGAAAATAACTTTACTCCCACTGACCTTAAGGTATATGCACTGATCAACAAAGTTCTCAATAAAACCATATGAGGTAATAATTTTGTGAAATTTGATATACCATTGATGGGAGGCTTGTTTTAGTCCATATATAGATTTCCTTAATTTGCAAGCCTTTTGACTGTTATCATCAAATCCTTCAGGTTGTTTCATGTATACCTCTTCTTCAAGATCCCCATTTAGAAATGCTGTTTTCACATCCATTTGATGTAACTCTAGATCAAAATGAGCTACTAAAGCCATGATTATTCTGAATGAATCATTCTTTGATATTGGAGAGAAGGTTTCATGATAATCAATGCCTTCCTTTTAAGTAAAGCCCTTGACCATAAGTTTAGCTTTATATCGTTCAACATTACCGGAAGCATCTGTTTTGGTTTTGTAAACCCATTTGCAGCCTATGGCTACAGTTTCCTTTGGTAAGTCAACAAGATCCCAGACTTGATTTTTAGCCATGGATTCCATCTCTTCTTTCATGGCATTGAACCAAAATGTGGAGTTATCTCCACTCGTGGCTTGTGAAAACGATTTTGGATCATCTTTAGGCCCAACATCAAAATCAGACTCTTGAAGGTATACAACATAATCATTAGGGATTGCTGGTCTGCTTATTCTAGAGGATCTCCTTAATCCTACTTTCCCCTCATTTGGAGGAGGTTGAGTAGGCTCATTTTGAACCTGTTCCTCATGAGGTGGCTGTTCTGAAATTGTTTGTGGTTCAAGGCAATCATTTTGATTTTTCCTAAGCACAATCAAACGTCCTTCATGTGAAGGAGCTTCAGCCAATTCTCGTGCTTCCTCTAGTTCAACCAAATAAGGATGAGCACTAGGTTCAACGTCCTCTATAAATTTTGCATTTATAGACTCAACAATTCTAGGACTATGTGAAGGACAGTAAAACCTAAATCCCTTGGAGTTAACTGCATAGCCCATAAAAAATCCGCTAGTTGTCCTTGGATCTAATTTCTTCATATTTGGATTGTAAATCCTCACTTCAGCAGAATAACCCCATATGTGCAAATGATTTAAACTTGGTTTCCACCCATTCTATAACTCAAAAGGTGTCTTAGGGACAGTCTTGGATGGAACCCTGTTTAAAACATACACATCAGTTTTGAAGGCTTCACTCCATAAAAATAAAGGGAGATGAGAATTATTTAGCATGCTCCTAACCATGTCCATAAGTGTGCAAGGAATTCTTTCTGCTACACCATTTTGTTGTGGTGTGCTAGGCATCGTGTATTGCGCCACAATATCTTCCTCTTCAAGGAATTTAGCAAATGGACCTATCATTTGTCCCTTATCTGTGTACCTACCATAGTACTCTCCGTCTCTATCAGATCTTACGATCTTTATTTTCTTTTCCTTTTGTTTCTCTACTTCTACCTTATAGGTCTTGAAAGCATTTAATGCTTTAGCCTTATCATTTAGAAAATAGAGATACATAAACCTTGTATGGTCATCAATAAAAGATATGAAATATCTTTGACCATTTAGGCAGGGAGTAGGAAAAGGTCCACAGATGTCAGTGTGTATGATCTCAAGAATCTCAGAACTCCTTTTGGCACCTTTAGTGGTCTTGGTGGTTTGCTTTCCCTTTATGCAATCCACACAAGTACCAAGATTTGTAAAGTCAAGAGTTTTTAAAACTCCATCATTTACTAACCTTTTGATTCTCTCTATGGAGATATGTCCCAATCTCCTGTGCCATAACAAAGCGGAGCTTTGATCCATAAGGCTCCTCTTTATGCCAACATCAGTATGCAATGACAAATAGTTATTTTCAAAGTTGGGATCTAAATCAATTTTGAATAAACCATCAGTTTTTATTCCACCACCAATAAATTGTTNTAACTCAAAAGGTGTCTTAGGGACAGTCTTGGGTGGAACCCTGTTTAAAACATACACATCAGTTTTTAAGGCTTCACTCCATAAAAATAAAAAGGGAGATGAGAATTATTTAGCATGCTCCTAACCATGTCCATAAGTGTGCAAGGAATTCTTTCTGCTACACCATTTTGTTGTGGTGTGCTAGGCATCGTGTATTGAGCCACAATACCTTCCTCTTCAAGGAATTTAGCAAATGGACCTATCATTTGTCCCTTATCTGGTACCTACCATAGTACTCTTCGTCTCTATCAGATCTTACGATCTTTATTTTCTTTTCCTTTTGTTTCTCTACTTCTACCTTATAGGTCTTGAAAGCATTTAATGCTTCAGCTTTGTCATTTAGAAAATAGAGATACATACACCTTGTATGGTCATCAATAAAAGATATGAAATATCTTTGACCATTTAGGCAGGGAGTAGGAAAAGGTCCACAGATGTCAGTGTGTATGATCTCAAGAATCTCAGAACTCCTTTTAGCACCTTTAGTGGTCTTGGTGGTTTGCTTTCCCTTTATGCAATCCACATAAGTACCAAGATTTGTAAAGTCAAGAGTTTTTAAAACTCCATCATTTACTAACCTTTTGATTCTCTTTATGGAGATATGTCCCAATCTCCTGTGCCATAACAAGTGGAGCTTTGATCCATAAGGCTCCTCTTTATGCCAACATCAATATGCAATGACAAATAGTTATTTTCAAAGTTGGGATCTAAATTAATTTTGAATAAACTATCAGTTTTTATTCCATCACCAATAAATTGTTCACCTTTAAAAATACTGAAAGTTGAATTGATAAACCAAAATCCAAAACCAACATTATCCAGTGTGGAAACAGAAATTAAATTTCTAGAAAATTTTGGAATAAAAAATACATTTTCAAGGTCTAAAACATATCCAGATTTCAGAATTATTCTAAAAGTCCCAACAGCTTCTACTCTTGAAAACAATTTATTTCCTGAATAGACTCTTTGTTCATTGCTTGCCAATTTCCTTGTTGTGAAAAAACCTTGCATTGAGTTGACAATATGGATTGTAGAACCCGAATCAATCCACCATGTATTATTTGGAGCCTTAACAAAAAAAGATTCATGACACACTAGAGATATGAGATTACCTTTTCTTTCGAGCCACCTTATATACTTTTGGCAATCTTTCTTCATATGCCCTTCTTTCTTACAGAAGTAACAAGCATCCTTATTGCCATTTTGCTTGATTGGCACCTTGTTCTTCTTCTTGAATTTATACTTGCCTCTCTTGGTCCTTTCCTTAGCATGAACAACCATGTGAACACCTTCTGGCTTTTCATGTTTTAACCTCTCCTCCTCTTAAACACACATGGTCAGAAGTTCATTAACTGACCATTTATCCTTATGTGTGTTATAGGATATTTTAAAAGGAACATACTCAGAGGAGAGAGAGTTCAATATAAAGTAGACCAAGAATGACTCAGATATGTCAATCTCTAGGGACTTAAGTTGAGCTGCCATGTCCCTCATTTCCATAATGTGCTCTCGCACACTTCTGGAGTTATCAAAGGACTGGTTTGAGAGCTTCTTCATCAGGGTGCTGGCTAGGGCCTTGTCGGAACTTACAAATTGTTCCTCAACAGCCTTAAGGAATGCCTTAGCCTTAGTGCATTCAGGGATGGAACCCCTAATGCCCTTAGAGACATGAGATTTCATGAACATTAGACTTAAGCGATTAGATCGCTCTCACCGTTCATGTTTAGCAATCTCTAGTGGCGTACTTTTCTCCGTGAGGGCGGGTGGATCGTCCTCACGGAGCGCCAAGTCAAACTCCAAACACCCCAATGTAAGAAGCAAATTTTCTTTCCAGTCAGAAAAGTTGTTACCATTAAGCATTGGAACATGAAAAGTTCCATCCATTAAAACAGTTGGAATAGCTGCAATAACCAAGAAAAATACTTTAATTGCTATGAAGTAACTTTATTTAAATTAACCAATGTTAATTTAATAGTAAATTTCAACCTACCTGTGGGCAAAGGTTGCATCACGCATGAAATTTACTCTTTATTAATAAGACTAATAAATTTAGCATTAATAAATAAAATTCTCTGTACCTATGGGCCTAAGAGAAATTTTATTTTTAATGTTAAATTTACTATCTTATTCTAATTAAGTCTTAAAAATAAAAACGTTCTTGTGGGGATTGGCAATTAAATTTATGAATTAATCGCAACACGATGTTAATTTTCTTTATGGAGTTCATATAATCTTGATGCAATTATCATTATAAAAATTGGGATGCTGTGGCTCTCCCAAAAATTATTATGATGATCACGACTTCATTAACATCTAATAACTTTATAGATGCCAAATAAAGCTCCCAAGAATAATTGACAAATCAACACATTAGTGGATAAATAGTATTTTTCCAAAGTACAATCGGATAATGTCCCAGGCCGTGAGGAGGCGCACAATGGCACACTTAAATCCCAATCCCGCCTTGCCAGAGTTACCCTTTCGCAACATTGGATAGTACCATAAACATTCACCAACATATATGATTTAATTAATTATTCTTAGGTCCAGGCATCAAACAATTTATATTTAAGGGAAAATACTATTTAGCCCCCTCAACTACCAGCGATTTACTATTTAGCCCCCTCAAGTATCAAAAGTTGTTAAATGGTCCCCCCAACTACCAAACAGTTGTGTTTTAGCCCCCTTCGTTAGTTGTTTCTGTGAAAGTGGATGGAAAAATCAAAACTACGTCGTTTTGAGGTTATAAGTTACCAAAATACCCTCAACTAATGGAGGGGGCTAAAACACAACTGTTTGGTAGTTAGGGGGGCCATTTAACAACTTTTGATACTTGAGGGGGCTAAATAATAAATCGCTGATAATTGAGGGGGCTAAATAGTATTTTTCCCATATATATATATGAACTGGCAAACCCACATTTCTTGTTGTTGCAGTAAGTCCTCTATTTCACCAAGAACTCTCTGCCCCCATCATCGCCAACTCTCTTCCCCACCACTCCTTCTGCCATAGCATATTTCAGCCCAGCCTCGTAGTCCCTCACCAAGTCTTCCCCTATCAAACCAGCCTTGAGCCATTCATTAAGACGGAAATATCATACTAGAAGGTACGAGGAAGACACACATTGTAGTGTGTGATTGGTTTGTTCCAAATTTCATCAGAAACCCAGATATATGTACAACCGCATGGCAGTATATAAAGGAAATATAAGCATCATTTTCAATAAAGACTGAAAAAAAGAAGAAAGAGCAGAGAAGGCGTTTGTATATGAAGGTATATATGAAAATGAGAAAAAGAAGAGGCTATTATTTACATATAATTAACAGGAAAAAGAAAAATAAAAACCGTGTTAAGATGGAGAACACCAAGATTTTGTTCCATACATCATTGTTTAAGCCTAATCTGATGAACAAATCCATGATTCCAGCATACCTTCACTTCTTAAAGCCACATTCTCCAGCCCCTTATCCCCATGAAAATCCGATGAAGAAGTCACCGAGTAATTCATCTTCCCGTTGTTAACCCGCTCTGAGCTATGTCCCTACGGCTACACCCACGACTACATCCCTTCTTCTTTTCCCGCCCAACAACAACGACTCGCACTCAAACCAAACCGTGGCACCACAATCTTCACCGTCTATGCCATCCAAAACCAAGAAAAAGGCTTCCAAGAAACTCAGGAAACGCTTTCGAGAAACAACGCCGACGACGAGTCGTATGGTGAAGTCAACAAGATCATCGGTAGCAGAGTAGTGGGAGGTGGGGCCACCATGGAGTACTTGATAGAGTGGAAAGACGGGCATGCCCCTTCCTAGCTTCTGTCGAATTACATAGCTAAAGATGTGGTGGCGGAGTACGAGAGTCCGTGGTGAAACGCAGCCAAGAAAGCCTACGAGACGGCTTGGCGGCTTGGTGGCTCTTCATATGGCAGCTAGGTATGTTAAGCTGGGTGTTGTTAAGGTCATAAGTTGTTGCTGGAGCTGGGTGCGAACCTGGAGATTCAAGATGACAAGAGACGTGCGTCGTTGGATTTGGTGAAAGAGGTCTTGAAGGTTACGCCTAAAGGAAACCCCGTTCAATTTGCAAGGAGATTGGGGCTTGAGAGTGATTAGGATGTTGGGGGGCAATATTCGAGTACGCGAAGATGCAGGAGATATTGGAGAAGAGAGGGAAGGGTGATCACCTGGAGTATTTGGTCAAGTGGAAGGACGATGGAGATAATGAATGGGTCAAGGTTGGTTTGATAGGGGAGGACTTGGTGAGGGACTATGAGGCTGGGCTGGAATATGCTGTGGCAGAAGGAGTGGTGGGGAAGAGAGTTGGCGATGATGGGGGCAGAGAGTTCTTGGTGAAATAGAGGACTTACTGCAACGGCAAGAAATGCGGGTTTGCCAGTTCATATATATATATGGGAAAAATACTATTTAGCCCTCTCAAGTATCAAAAGTTGTTAAATGGCATCCCAACTATCAAACAATTATGTTTTAGCCCACTCCGTTAGTTGAGGGTATTTTGGTAACTTGTAATCTCAAAACGACGTAGTTTTGATTTTTCCATCCACTTTCACGGCAACAACTAACGGAGAGGGCTAAAACACAACTGTTTGGTAGTTGGGGGGCCATTTAACAACTTTTGATACTTGAAGGGGCTAAATAGTAAATAGCTAGTAGTTGAGGGGGCTAATTAGTATTTTTCCATATATTTAAATAACAAGAATTATTTAATCTCAAAATTCATGCATTAATGCTAAACAATTTAAATAATAAGATATATAAAATTGCAATATAAATGCATGGCATAATGGTCTAAGAGAATTTTAGGCCTTTTATACACCTGGAGAACCCAAGTTCGAAATCTCATAGCCCAAATGGTTTTCCTTTATTTTTTATTTTATTTTATTTTTAAACTGGATAGGCTAATGGATTGGGCTTCTGGGTTAGCCCACTTAATGACCCAGTTTTTTTTTTTTAATTGGATCGGGCTTGGGTTAAAATAAACCCATATCCAGTGGCCCAAAACACTATACCCGATTTGTATGTGGGTTTGAAACCCTACCTAGATCCTTAACTCCCTAACCCGAAATACCTAAACCCTAGCCGCCGCCCCTTCTGATTCCTCATACCCTGTTGCCGCCGTTCCTCATGCGCCGGCCATCAAAAGGCCAGCACTCCGGCCAGACGACAAGCAACCCGTGTAGGGCTATTGCCGTCGTCCTTTATGGGCGATTTCGGCTCTCAGCCACCGCATGCAAACGATAGTTTTTTTTTCTTTTTTGTTTTTTTTGTTTTGTTTTGTTTTTTGTTTTTTTGTTTTTTTGTTTTTTTTTTTTTCCGGCATGAGCTTAGCTTCGTTACCCACAGGCAGCCCATATAGGGCTGCCCACTGCATTGAGCGCGGGCATCCCGGGCTCACTTTATGCGGCCAACGCCACTATTTTCCTTATGCGACGAAAAAACGCTGCTTGATGGCGGCTGGGCATTGGGTCACGACTTCTGGGTTAGCGTGTCCATGGGTTTCAGTTATTTCTCCAATGGGGACAAGGGCAATTTGGTCCACACATGTGTTAGTTTCCACAAAACAGCAAAAAACAATTTCAGAATTAAAAAACAAATTGTTTCTAGAACATGCTTAGTCATATGCATATTCATAATAAAAATAAAACTAAACAATGTTGACAATAAGCATAACAACATAGCCGTGATTTTCACGCTTTTCGCCATAATTTTGTTTCAACAATCAAATAAACAAATAAAAATTATTGAAACAAAAATAAATGTCATAGCAGGCATATCTCAAATAAAACTGAACAAATATGACCTAGAGGAGGCTCTGATACCACATGTTAGAATTATTTATAAACTAAAGCTAATCAATATAAATTAGCAGCGGAATAAAGTTACCTCCGGCCATTGCTTTGCTCAAGTGATTTAAGAACAACTCCACACCAACAACTCCATAGTAACCAAAACAACAAAACAGAAAAATAAAATTATTGAGTGGTTCTTCTGACCTATGCTTACCAGTGAGTACCGTTTGATGGAATACACATGCCTTATTTATAGGTAGGTCAGAGACCCTCAATTATAGCTATAACTTTAATTATTCCTCCCATCAAGGAATAAGAATCAAATATTTAATAAATATAGCATATTTGATTCCATCAAATGAATCAGTAATGAATTTAAATTATTTGTTTCATCAAGAATTAAATCAACAATTTAATTTAGAATATTTGATTTTACTTTGATTGGAATAAGTCATTAAACACCGTAATCACAATAAATATGTGACATATTTTATTGTGATATTTTGTAATCACAATAAATTATGTGACATAAGGGACACACTTTAATGGAATATCTTACAGATAAAAGTAGTTTGAAATGTAAAGTGAATGGATTTTTTCTTTTTCTTTTTCCCTTCTCCTTCGTGTTTCTCAGCAACCAAACTAAACTGGGTTTGGTTTTATTGTAAGTAATAATAATTGCGAATGGTTTTGTTATTCTGGACATAACGCCTAGCTCAAGTATTTGGTGTAGCTGTCCAAAAAAAAATCTTGTTCTCTCATAACCAAAAAGGAAGCTGATTTTATGGAATTCAAGATTTCATGAATGGGTATTTGGTTTTACATTTGATGGTGGTGGAAGCAAAATATGATAGTATGAGTGGAGGTTGGTGTTCTTAGGAGGTGATACGACCTTTTGGAGTGGGAGTGTAGAATCATATAAGGAGGGGGTGGGGAGTTTTATTCTTTATATTTTTTAGATGTGAAGTGGGGGATAGAACCAAAAAAAAGTTTTTGGCACGATTTGTGATGTGAGAATTATCTACTAAGGAATCTTTTTTGGAATTGTTTAGTATTGTTTGCTATAAAGAGACGTGGGTAGTGGATCATTTGTAGTTTTTTAATGGAAATATTCAGTGGAATTTATAGTTATCAAACATGTGATGGATTGGGAGGTAGACTTTGTGATTGTGGGCACAATTATAAATGAGCAGGTGATTTACATCGGTGATTCATTAAGGGCACAATTATAATTTTAACTGGTACATGAAAGACAAAAATAACCCAACCTAATTTAATTATGAAGAAGAAAAAACAAGGGCAGAACCGTAACTTCATTCTATCAAATAAAAGTAATTGTTTAAACTCTTGTTGCCACTTTTTATGTATCTTTAAGTATAGATTTTGTAGACTTGGGCTGAGCACTTGGATTCGGCGTGCTTTATGATTTATCATCCTCAATTTTTCTGCGCATGTTGCAATTAGATCTAATTCTATAAGTCTTTTTTGTTTGTTCTTCTGAAGAGGTTTTTAAAATTATTATTTGATTAAAATTTAATAGGGATCAATTACAAGTCTAATGGTAATTTTAAAAGTTACATAATCTTCGGAATGACACAAAAGTGATACATGATAGACTTGTAATATTATTCATTTGAAAGAGTAATTCTATAAGTTTTTCTTGTACCATTCTTGTGTCCCTCCGAAAATAAAGTAGATTTTAAAATAATAATTTGATTAAAATTCAATAATGATCAATTACAACCCAATAATGGTTTTAAAAGCAACATTATCCTCGGATGGATACAAAAGTAACACAATATGGACTTGTAGGCTTGTAGCATTACTCCTCTTGAAATGAGAAAATAAAAAAAGTGGTATTTTTGTTTATTGTTTTTTATTTTATTTTTTAGAATAAGATCTTGTGCTTTTATGGTTATTTTATTGTATTTAATGTTTTTAGATGATGTGTCAACATTATATTAGTGGCCAGGTATTATAGTCCAGCCTAACAATAGGGGCCGAAAAAACAACAACAACAACAACTCAAACTAGGTCAAGTTAATGAGTTTGAAACCTTACCTGAAACCCCATATTTTGACCCATGACTCTTAAGCCTGTTTAGCCGAAGGTCCTTAGTCAGTACTCCTTAATATTACGCTGTATTTTTATTTTTGTTGTGGTTGTGTAATGAAACAGAAGAAACCAATCAATATTTTAACAAATAAGGAACAAACACAACAAGAACGATATGTGTTAAGTTATATTAAACATCTCACTGGCAACAATGTTCAACTCCTCTTCTTCTCGAAATAGACAGCTTTAAAGGTTTCAAGATGTGTCAATTTTTGTGCACATTATATCACTAAATAGGCTACTTCGAACCTACTATTTTGAAGCATTCACACTTACTCTCCCATATTCTCCTCTTTAAGATTTAGAAGTTGAAAAGACTATCCTTTATAATCCTCTTTTTTCCTCTTTGAATAGGAAAAAAAATAAAAAATAAAAAAATCTAAGTGGTTCCCAACATCTTTTCAAACTTTTTTTTTTTATTATTATTATTATTTTTTTTAAATTGACTAGGTATTTCTCTATTTCTTGAACTAAATGGTTACACTTACGAACATATATGAATTTGGAGATTTATTTTTTTATTTTTATTGTTTAGAGAATTTAATTCCCTAACTACTAGATTAGTCATGAAGGGATATTTGTTAATCACGAAGTTACCCTCCTACTCTTTTAATTAGAAATATATATATATATTTCAAAGGATCAAGAGACATTAAAATGACCCTAGCTAAGAGCACTATTTGCATCACGTAATTTCAATCATTTGGTGTTATGGCTATCCAATCTATGAACTTTTCTCAATTCAAGGGTTGAGCTGAAGGAGAAACTGACCTTAACCATATTCATCCAATAGCTGCTGTCCACAGATAATAATATACTGCCAAAAGGTAATATGAAAGATGTTGAAATAAATTTTAAATTATCCCAGCACCTATTTGGAGTCTTGGATAGATGAACCATCCCATATAATTCTCTTACTCAAATTGTTAGCAATTTGACAGATTTGTTGTGGTTCCTTGTCCAAAAGTAATGCCCTATTTTGGGTTCTAAATTCTTCAACCCTAAACAAACCTAAAGGCCTACAATCTGTATGAGACACCACAGTGAGCTTATCAAGCTCACTGGCCCAAGTTATTGACCCAAATAATGCTGACAAGCCTTTTAATGGTTTTTTGGGGCTCATAATGCAAAATCCAAATACAACCAGAAAGACTTATAGCCCAGCGGCCCATGACCCGCAAACATGCGCCCACTTTGCCAGCTAACTGCCGCGGCGTTCGAGGAACTCTGAACTCACGCTACTCCACCCACCGACCGTGAACTTGTTTACCAGACAAATACTCTTCCTATCAAGCCACGTGTCCCATGTCTTTCACGAATAAATACGCCATTCCATCATCCCTCTCTCTCTCAATCTACCACAAACCCTAGATAGAGAACAGACGCCTCCTCTAATATCTTCTCGATCTCAAGTTTCTCCTTTTCTATCTTCTTTCTCCTTTTATTTATTTATTTATTTATTTTTAACTTATTTATTCTGTAAAGTTTTGAACTTTGCAACGCCCATCTCAGATTTCAAACCCTCCAACCCTCAATGCCAACCTATCTTCCTGAGGAAGTGGTGCTGAATATATTGAGCAGGCTGCCCCCTAAATCCCTATTCCGATTCAGGTGCGTTTCCAAATTTTGGTATACTCTCATCGGAAATCCTGATTTCATTACCCCGAATTCTCTCAACCGATCTATTCTCGGAGACCCCGATCGTTCTGCTCCTCTCTTTCTCGTCACAGATAAACACTCAATCGGCTCTGACTTTAAATATAAGCATATTTTTTATTTCCTCTCTGGCGAGACCCTGGATTGCCAGTCTCAAATTATTATCAGGTTAAATCATCTGTATGAAAATTTTACGATTGTGGCTTCCTGTAATGGTTTACTCTGTCTCCACCATCGCATCTATGACAGAATCTATCTTTGGAACCCCGCAACTTCAAAAGCTTTAAAGGCTCTCCCGCCCCTCCGACGCGCAGAGTTTGATGGTTTGAAATTGAAGTTTGGTGTCTTTCTGATCACCATCGGATTCGGTTTCGACAGGAGATCCAACGACTTCAAGGTGCTGAGGATTTGTAACGTTTTTGACGACGGGGATATGGGAAGTAAAGTGCAAGTGTACCGCCTGAGCACTAGGAGATGGAGACGGCTTGACCTGCCCGTGCCGTTTGCTGAACTTTACCCACGCGGGCTGGGTGATCGACTTCCATATTTTCCTACGACTGCGTCAGATGGCGTTTTTTTCTGGTGGGTGGTGCCCGCTGGCGCTAAACATCATGATAAAGAGGAAATTGTTGCTTTTGACTTCGGCGACGAGTTGTTCCGAACGACGCCGCTTCCGGATGGTGCACATTTTTCAGATTTCACTTCCGTTAATTTTACGGTGTTAAATGGGTGCATTGCTATAGTGGGTTTCCCTCATCAAAGAGGTCGCTCAAGAAAGCGTATGCGCGGGGAAACAAGCGGTAGTCAATGTTTGGTTATATGGGTTTTGTTTGAATTTGGTGTTGAGGAGTCGTGGACTAAACTCATCAATATTCCGCTTTTACTAGACTACCCGGAAAGGCCCTTAGGATTTTTTAGAAACAGAGAGTTGTTTATGCAGAATGCGGAGGGGCAGCTGGTCTTGTACGATCTGTTAACCCATTCAAAGAAGGATGCTCTTCAAATTTACGGGAATGGCAACAGTAGGGATAAAACGTTGTTGCAAGTTTTTCCCTACACGAATTTTATGAGTTGGGAATGGATGGAGTTCGACTGCCCTGAGGTATGTCTCAATTCCATGTCCTTTTGCTTGTTTTTGTTTCTAATCATTATATTTTGCATATGCTTTCTCATAAATCCAATCGTAGCTAAGACCACTCTGTGCAATGACAAAATCTATCAACTTTGCTTGATACATGTACTCCGATTTTTCTGAAGTCTATTTATTGAATCAATTCAATCATTGGTGCGGATGATTGAAATAGGAAGTTCATGAAGTTTATTTGTCAATTACCGCCCTGGAAGACTAACCTCAATCTTTTAAAAAAATAATATGCCAACAAATTGTGAAGTGATACTACTTTTTGTTCTTGTTAATACCATAGAAACCATTAGGAACTAACTATGACTAGTGTTGGTTCTTATTCTGACCTGTGGGCTGATTCACACCTGAAAAAGACTAAGATGTTAGGCAAGAGGCGGTGGGAGATAGCTCTGATGCCTAAGTAAGTTATCACCCTTTTGATGGATAACTTAATTTATAAATTTCATTCGGTTTAAATGTGTGTCTAATCTATTAATGACAATGCCTTTGGGAACTATGATGACAGCTTGGATATGTGTGGCGATCGTGATTGACGATAGGGTTTGATCTCCTATTGATGGTGTCCCCTTGATGGCTAAACTTGATTCGGGGGCCAGATCAATGATTGAGACTTGAATTAGCGAGTGTTGTTGATAGGCCCCGATCGCAGGTGGGCTTTAACTGGCTGGCTTCTTTGTTAGCAATTTGGGCTGATCTTTGGCAGCCCATTCCCTAACAACTAGATTAGTCATGGAGGGACATGTGTTAATCATGAAGCTTTATCTTGATTTCTTTGTTTTCAAACCAGAGTAATATCATCAGACAAACGAAAATGTTTCATGAAGCTTTTAGATATTTTTACCTTTTTAAGTGTAGATATCATTGACTGTTATCTTCACAATATTTGGTACTTAGTTGGTAGCTATGTTACTTGATGCTTGAAAGAAAAGGGAAGAAAAAAAGATGAAAAAGATTGTTTGTCTACTGCTACATTCTGCATCTCTTGAGAGCGAAATTGAAAATTATTCTCATATATGTTTCTTTATTTCAATTTCCCTAACACAAGCATCATTGAGTTGAAAACCGTACAATTGTCGGACATATACATAATATTTCTCATGATGATCTTCATTGACTTTGCTTGCATCCTTTGTTCAACAGATGGATTAGGAGTATTATTGGACGTTTGGAAAATATGAAGAAGGTGCTTGTTAGAGTAATTTACAGCAAGGTGTTTATTAAATTATTAATAAGATGCATCTTATCAATGTATTTTTATTTAATTATTTCTCTTTCAATTGAAGTAAACTATTTTTGAACGCTAAAAGCTCTCAGCTATATATGGCCAGTTACTTCCCCTCATCATGCTATTATAGTTTAGTTGCTAGGATAAGTCGGCCAACTTTTGATTGTGTTTCAAAAAACGATCTTTGAAGCTTGTTTTTCTTATATGGCCAGCTTCTTGGTTTCAAAAAAAGAAACTTTTGATTGTGTTTCCTTTCTACTTCACTCCTTGTTAGCATGCGATCTTCTTCATTTAAGAAAAACGCAATGGGGCTGTGAATAAACCACTCATGTAATTTGTTAGCTTATCATGTCAATGTTAGATACTCATCTAAATCTTTGAATCTTGCAAACCGATGGTATTTGGAAATCAACTTCTTTTTTTTTTTTTTTTGGGACTTTCTGCTTGATTTCTATCATTTTCATAGAAGGAAATTGGTCACTTATATCAACTGCTTTGGTATAAAAGACTACATGCAAATTATGATCCCTGCCCCCAACAAGAGAATTAGTTTTTGAGGACTCTAGTATTTTTTACTTTGGGCTTGGCTTTATTTTTATGCCTTAAATTTATTAACTGTGGCAAACAATACCATAACTGTTGTACACGCTGTTAGATCAATAAAATAAAATCTAGACCATGGAATGATTTCTTTTCATTTCACTTGAAACTGACGAACCTATTCCGTCAAGTTTTCTTCATTTTGTATTTTGAAATCTTTATGACTGTAGGGGCTTTATTTGAACAGAGTTTACATGTACTTTTTAATTACTCTTCGCTTTATTCTTTATTGTTTGGGCTAGGGTTTGATATATTTCATGTAGGCTCTCTCATAATTATTGTTCAAATTGCTAGGCAAAAAATTGGCTGCCCTAACATTAAATTGTCGATATACAACAAAAATAGTGGTTTTTTCTACCAAGGTTCTTGCTAGTTTCTAGTTCTTTTTTCTCTCGATTTTTTGGTCTAGTCTATTGAATTTCTTCCAAGTTCTACTATGAATGTGAAGTGTGCAACTGTGCAAGTATTGGAAAGTGTCCCAATTCATACGCTCTTTTGTTCATTTTCTAGGTAAATCCTATTGAAAATTTGGAAAAACTCCACTTTGACCTCTTGAACTTTCACGTGATTTTACAAACATTCCCTAAATTTTAATATCTCACTTTGGACCCTTGAACTTTGAATTGCTTTCAATTATAACCCTTATGTTAATTTTTACAGTTAAAAATATGAAAAAAAAGGCTAAAATATTTCTAATATTCATTTTTTAATTTTTAATTTTTTTTAAAAGTTTAGGATGTTGGAATTTTATACAAAAGTTAGGGATATAAAGGTCATATACTGTTTAAAATTTGATAGAGAGGTCCACATTGAGAGCAATTAAAAGTTCATGGGTTCAAAAAGTGAGATTTTAAAATTTAGGGGGGTTTGTAAAATTGTGTGAAAGTTCAGGGAGTTCAAAGTGAAGTTTCCTTTAAAAATTTAAGTTCTTTTTGCATATTAAATTTAAAATTCCAATGAAAAAACCTATACATGGCGAATTTTATACCAAAAAAAACAAAAACAAAGCATAGAAAATTTAAAGGAGAGAGAAATTAGAAAGTCAATTTGAAAGTGCAAACAAAAAACCATTTTGTACAAATATATTAGCACACAAACAAAAAACCATTTTGCTACCAAGTCATGCCATGAGTAAGTGAAGAAAGAATGGCTAAAAAATATGGAGAAGAGCACTAATCAGAGGAGAAAACAAATAGGGAAAAGTTTAGATGACTCTTCAAACTACTACCTAATTGACAATGTCATCTTTAAACTTTCAATTTTGACGGTGTCCTTTTCAAACTACCAAAAATTGTCAATGCTCCCCCCAATGATGAAACCACTCTTAGTAAAATAAAAACAAAAAATACTAAAACTTCTAGAAAAAAACCTAAAACAAAAATAAATAAATAAATCCAAAGGGTGGTAAAGTTAAAATTTTTTTTTAAAAAAAAATCTTATGTATAAGATTTTTTTTTTTTTAATAACTTTTTTAAATAAAAATTTCCGTTTCAAACAAATTAACAATTTTCATTTAGGAAAATAAAAAAATTTCTAAAACAAAATAAATTATTATTTTTTTTTAATAAAAATTTCCGTTCAAAAACAATATTCTTTTAAAAAAATATTCACTTTTTTAAAATTAAGAATTTTTGCTTTTTAATTTTTTTTTTTTAAAATTTATAGATGTCTTTTTGTCTTATTGAGAAATATTATAAGGGTAATTTTATCTTTTTGTTAGCCTTAGGAGAGACATTGACAATACTTTGATAGTTGTGGGGGACATTGTCAATTATGTGGTAGTTTAAGAAGGTATGGACTTTACCCAAACAAATAAATTAATCAGTGGGTGTGTGTTAGAGGTCAAGGGCAGTTGGCCTAGTTCTTTTTGGTTGTATTTTTTT
The DNA here is from genome assembly GCA_006937295.1 of Carpinus fangiana. Taxonomy (NCBI): domain Eukaryota; kingdom Viridiplantae; phylum Streptophyta; class Magnoliopsida; order Fagales; family Betulaceae; genus Carpinus; species Carpinus fangiana. The sequence goes on from CM017324.1 coordinate 27,840,050, forward strand.
TATATTGGTTTGGATTTTGCATTTTGAGCCCAAAAAACCATTGAAAGGCTTGTCAGCATTATTTGGGACAATAACTTGGGCCTATTCACAAGCTTATTGAGTGGGCGTCTCAATACAGGTTGGGTGCCATAAGAATATGAGATTGCAGGCCTTTAGGTTTAGGGTTGAAGAATTTAGAATCTGAAATAAGGCATTACTATTGCTAGCAATTTGAGTGAGAATTATATAGGATGATTCATCTGTCCAAGACTCCAAAATTTATTTGGGCATTTGAGTTCTTTCATATTACCTTTAGACAAATTATTTTTGTGGGTACCACTCTCTCCAGTATTCATTGTATTGATTTCACTTCCCACTAGTAGTATGCTCTTTATGATCTCAGCTTGGGATGGATTTAGGAGTCTTTGTGCGAGCTGTATGCGGTGAGAGTTGCACGTACAGTAATGAGGGGGGTTCGCGTCTATAATTATTCATCTGCTTCTCACATTCCGTAAATAGCAGGGACATTGAAGAATATCCAGAAAGGCATTTAGGGAATCAGTCTAATTCTATCTCTATTCATTCATTCCTCTCCTAGCTAGTCTGATTCTATATCTGTTCATTCATTCCTCTCCTAGCTGCGAGTAAGAAGCTACTGGAGTAGCTTCCCATCTTTCGACCAAGATTCGTATTTCTTTCTTTTTGTAAAAGGGTCCGCTGTCCTATTTCCCAGAAATTGGATGAATATGTTCAAGGTCAGTTTGACCTTCAACTCAACCTATGCCCAAATTGAAAGCCACAAAGAAAGTAGTAGTAGTAATGTTTGAGGTGATGCTATGATAGTGATAAAATAGTAAAATGTTATTTTTTAAAAATTTTTTTAAAAAAATAAAAAATAAAAATGAAGTAGGTATATGATGATGAATTGGTGATGAAGTTGGCAGCTAGAAATAAAGAGATATTTTCGTTTATGCTGGAATTATTGTCGGAAATCTTAGATCCAAAAAAGTACATATTGAAAATGAAAGAAAAAGAAAAAAGTTTCCCATGAGCCCTCTATCGTGTAATTCTTTTTGTCTGTATGCCAATAATTGGAGAAAACTCGTACCAAATATATCTTGCACTTTTAGGTTGGTTAAGGCAATACCGTCTAATTTTATAGATTGTTTGCAATTACGTTTCTAACAAAATTGAGATTTGATAACGTGAAAAATATACTTTTTTCAAATCCCAAATAATGAAGTGTTTTTTTTTTTTAAACTATGATTTTAAAGGGTAAACCGCAATTTTACTAAACGTTTAATTATGTTTTTAAAAATCATGTTTTTCAAATTACATGTTTTAAAATTGCAATTTTTGAAATCACAAACATGAACGAACCCTTACTCAAGTTATGTTTATTTTTACATCGTAAAAGAGAGACCAGACACCACGAATAACTTATCGTTTACAAGAATTCAATATATCATTCCATTCCATTTCACTTTTACATCTCAACCCACCAATCCATTTTCATTCTTTAGTACTAGAAATTACAATTAAAAATAATAAATCTGTTACATAAAACATGTAAGATTTGATTGTAAAGGGGAGGATCAAGATTCTAATAATATGTTCAACCTTTACCATTAGAATTAGTTCATTTATATACTTCAATAATTTGTGTATAGTAGAATTGTTATGAGTGCGTTTTTCTTTTTAAAAATATTTATTATTCTTCGATTAGTTGTATTTCACTTTTTTCTTTCTTCTCAAATGATTGTCTTGAAGACTTAAAAATTAGTGATGAAATTAGAAGAAAAAAAATTGTGATGAATTTAATTTATCCTTAATTAGAAATGTCATACTTAAAAATTTCATATGAGAGCATAAACCCAAAATAGACTTTTTGCCCAACCATCGATTGTTCGTTCGGGGGATGAGAACTCTAAAACTCTAGAATTAAGGTCCTTACTATAACCCATCTAACCCATTCTAAGGCCTTAATGATTTCTTAACACAAATCAATCCTCAAAGTAGCATCCTAACATCAAACTTCACATCTCTTTACCAAAGACTTGACCTTTCTTTTTTAAAAGAAAATGCTTCATAATTTACCATACTTCGAAAATACAACCGATCTATACATCCACACCTTTAAAGTAGTATATTATTGAATAATATGGAAATGAAATATCTTAAGTCATCCATAAAAATCCACTCCCTAACTCTAAATCACACCATGCGTTAGTCTACAATAAATCACATATACCTTCTAATTAATTTCCGGAATGGTAGATCTACATATCATAACCTACAATATTAACAGCCCTAGGTAGCTATTTTCATATTAATGCTTAACAAAACTAATATAAATAAAGCTCAAATATAAATAAATGCTAAGCAAAGCATTATAAAATAAAGATGAGGAAATTACCTAGCTGAGGTTATCCCCTACCCCTTCTTCTTCCTCCTCTTCCTTCTCTTCCCCTTCTTTTTTTTATAGCAGGTAGCATGCAGCATAGATTTGGAGTCTTGGACAGATGAATCATCCTATATAATTCTCCCACTCAAATTGCTAATGCTAACAACAGTAATGCCTAAATTTGGGTTCTAAATTCTTCAACCCTAAACCTAAAGGCATGCAATCTCATATCCTTATGGCACCCAACTTGTATTGAGACACCCAATAATCTTGTTAGTATGCCCAAGTTATTGTCCCAAATAATGCTGACAAGCCTTTCAATGGTTTTTTCCGGCTCAAAATGCAAAATCCAAATCAATATCAGAAAATACAACTAGAAAGACTTAGCCCAACGGCCCATGACCCCTAACACGTGCCCATTGATTAATTTATTTGTTTGGGTAAAGTCCACATACCCTCCTTAAACTACCACATAATTAACAATGTCCCCCACAACTACCAAAGAATTGTCAATGCCCCCCCTAAGGCTAGCAAAAAAATAAAACTACCCCTATATATTTCTCAATAAGACAAAAATACACCTATAAATTAAAAAAAAAAAGAAGAATTTTTAGAAAACGAAAATTCTTAATTTAAAAATAATGAATATTCTTTTAAACAATTTTTTTTTTGAATGGAAATTTTTATTAATTTTGTTTTAGAATTTTGTTTTTTTATTTTCTTAAATGAAAATTGTTAGTTTGTTTGAAACGGAAATTTTTATTTAAAAACGTTATTTAAAAAAAAATTATTTTTTCTTATACATAGGATTTTTTTTAATAAAATTTAACTTTAAAACCCTTTGGATTTATTTATTTATTTTAGTTTTAGGTTCTTTCTAGAAGTTTCGGTATTTTTTGTTTTTATTTTACTAAGGGTAGTTTCATCACTAGGGGAGCATTGAAAATTTTTGTTAGTTTTGGGGGAACATTGTCAAAATTAAAAATTTAAAGAAGACATTGTCAATTATGTGGTAATTTAAGGGAGTTATCTAAACTTTTCCCTATTTGTTTTCTCCTCTGATTAGTGCTCTTCTCCATATTTTTCAGCGACTCTTTCTTCACTTATTCATGGCAATGACTTGGTAGCAAAATGGTTTTTTTGTTTGTGTGCTAATATCTTTGTACAAAATGGTTTTTTATTGGCGCTATCAAATTGACTTTTTAATTTCTTTCTCTTTTAAAATTTCTATGCTTAGGCCTTTTCTTTTTTTTTGGATAAAATTCTCCATGTATAGGTTTTTTCACTAGAATTTTATCTTTAATATGTGAAAAAAAAAAAAAAATCAAATTTTTAGGGGAAACTTCACTTTGACTCCCCTGAACTTCCACACAATTTACAAATCCCCTTAAACTTTAAAATCTCACTTTAGATCCCTAAACTTTCAATAGCTCTCAATGAGACCCATTCGTCAAATTTTAAACGTTACGTGACGTTTATACCCCCGGCTTTTGTATAAAATTTTAACATCCAAAACGTTTTTTTTATTTAAAAACAAAAAACAAAAATCAAGGATATTTTGTTTTTTGTTTTTTGTTTTTTGTTTTGGTATTTTTAACAGCTAAAATTAATAGAAGGGTTCTAATCAAGAGATTTTAAAGTTTAGGAAGGGTTAGTAAAATCGCATGAAAATTCATGGGGCCAAAATAAAATTTCCCCAAATTTTAAATAGGATTTACCTAGAAAGTGAACAAAAAACAACCGAAGTGAGACACTTTCTTATACTTGCACATTTGCACAATTCACATTCATAATAGAACTTGGAAGAAATTCAATAGACTAGACCAAACGAGCTAGAAAGTAGATTTTTTTTTTAGAAAAAAAAAAAAAGAGAGAAAAAGAACTAGAAACTAGCAAGAACCTTGCTAGAAAAAACCACTATTTTACGTTGTATATCGACAATTTAAAGCACAATTTGCTACCCAAATTGTTTGGGATCTCCGCCAATTTTTTGCCTAGCAATTTGAACAATAATTATGAGAGAGCCTACATGAAATCTGTCAAACCCTAGCCCAAACAATAAAGAATAAAGTTAAGAGTAATTAAAAAATACTCGTAAACTATGTTCAAATAAAGCCCCTGCAATCACAAAGATTTCAAAATACAAAATGAAGAAAACTTGGCGGAATAGGAACACCAGTCTCAAGTGAAATGAAAAGAAATCATTCAATGGTCTAGATTTTATTTTACTGATCTAACAGCGTGCACAACAGTTATGGTATTGTTTGCCACAATTAATAAATTTAAGGCATAAAAATAAAGCCAAGCCCAAAATAAAAAATACTAGAGTCCTCCAACACTCATTGTCTTATTGGGGGCGGTGATCATAATTTGCATGTAGTCATTTATATCAAAGCAGCTGATATAAGTGACAAATTTCCTTCTATGAAAATGATAGAAATCAAGCAAAAAGTCAAAAAAAAAAAAAAAAAATGTTGATTTGCAAATACCATCGTCTTGTAAGATTCAAAGATTTAGGTGAGTCTCTAACGTTGACATGATAAGCTAACAAATTACATGAGTAGTTTATTCAAAGCCCCATTGTGTTTTTCTTAAATGAAGAAGATCGCAAGCTAACAAGGAGTGAAGTAGAAAGAAAACACAATCAAAAGTTGGCTGACTTATCCTAGCAATTAAACTATAATATTATGATGAGGGAAAGCAACTAGCCATATATAGTTGGGAGCTTTTAGCGTTCAAAAATAGTTTACTTCAATTGAAAGAGAAATAATTAAATAAAAATACATTGATAAGATGCATCTTATTAAGAGCATTCCCAGCAGCTTCCTCGTCCCGTTCCCTACATTTAAGGATTCAAACTACTTTTTGCTTCCCTATGTCAAAATGCACTCCAACAGGTTCCCTTAACCATTCCTTATAACATTATAATATTATTATTTTTTTATTACTTTTTTTTTTCGTTTATTTTAATTCTTTCTCTCTCGCATCTCACCTCCATCTTCTTCCTTTCTCCTCCAGCCCAAACTCTCTCCCATTTTCACCTCTTTCCTTGCCACCCAACCCAGCAGGTCTACCAACCAGCACAGTTGGTGCTTCCTTTTAGGTCTCGACTCGGCGCTTCACGGTTTACACTCCACCTTCCCAAACACCCCAATCTGTGTTTTTTTTTTTTTTTTTTTCCAAAAATAGAAGATTTCTCATGGCTGTAGAGGGACAAAAGGTGCAACCGACAAGGAGACGTTTAAAATTCAATCCAAGCCGACTCGGTGCTTCACGATCCCTAAACCCCACCACAATTCAATCCAAGCTGTAGAAGACCCACTGGCCAGACCAACCGCAATCAAAATCACCCAGATGATCAGACCCACAAACAGAGCCACAAAATCACCCAGACAATCAGACCCACAAACAGAGCCACAACGAGTTTGCCGACGACGAGGACGAGTTTGCCACAAATAGAGCCACTCCCCCATGGAGTTTCCCAAGATGGCTCGGACTTCCTCAAGCTTCTTGGCATTGCCCGTCACGAAGTTTCCCAAGATGGCTTGGACTTCCTCGGACTCCCTCTAGCTTCTTGGCGTTGCCCGTCATAGAGTTTTCTTTTTCTTTTGTTTGGATTTGATAAAGGGGAAAAGGAGAATTGTGGGTGAGGTGCAACAGAGGGAAAGAGAGGCGAGAGACGTGCTGAGAGGAGATAGATTTTTTTTTTTTTTTTTTTTTTATGTTTATAATATTGATCAGGATCGCTACAGTGGAGCCTTATATATAAGGCTCTTCTGTAGCATATTAATGTTTAGGAAGCCATATAGGAAATCTGCTGTAGGACATTTTTTGTGATTTTTTTGACCTACTCCTTATACATAGGGAACAGACTCCCTTATAGGGAGTCTGCTGGGAATGCTCTTAATAATTTAATAAAAACCTTGCTGTGAATTACTCTAACAAGCACCGTCTTCATATTTTCCAAATGTCCAATAATAGTACTCCTAATGCATCTTCTTCATATTTTCCAAACGTCCAATAATACTCCTAATCCACCTGTTGAACAAAGGATGCAAGCAAAGTCAATGAAGATCATTATGAGAAATATTATGTATATGTCCAACAATTGTATTGTTTTCAACTCAATGATGCTTGTGTTAGGGAAATTGAAATAAAGAAATATATATGAGAATAATTTTCAATTTCGCTCTCAAGAGATGTAGTATGTAACAGTAGACAAACAATCTTTTTCATCTATTTTTCTTCTCTTTTCTTTCGAGCATCAAGTGACATAGTTACTGATCGGTGTCGAATATTGTTTATTAGACCCCCCTTGACTTATGTTTGTTAGGCTCTTAGTTGTGTTAATAACTTATGTTTTGTATAGTTTTTAGTGTTTTGTGTTGTGCAGGTCATTGCAATAAACATGGCTAGCAAAGGGCATGAAAGAGGACTTAAAGTGAAGATTCCTGCCAAGTGCGTTCGACCGCACTTGATGCGTTCGAACGCACTCACAGTCGTACGCAGGAGCTGCGGTCGCACGCACGCACAGCCAGCCCTAGCAGTTATCTACGTTCGAACGCAAGGGGTCTGCGCTCGAACGCACACCTAGTCAGCCCTAGCCGCCACAGCAATTATTTACGCTCGACCGCATGCCTTGCGTTCGAGCGCAAATAACTGGTGCGTTCGAACGCAGGTAGTGCATTCGAACGCACTTCAGTGACCCGTAGCCTATAAATAGGACCTCGATGTATCATTTGTTTCTTATGTTTGGGAGGTGCCTCTAGGGCCCAAAACCCTCTGTTTTCCACTGTAAATCCCTCATAAATTGTCATTTATTTATTTAATGCTTTATTTTACTTTTATTTAGTCTCTTATTCCCTTCGCTTTAGATTTACTTAAATGCTTTCATAGTTAGTTTTACGTTTAATCCGTTTATTACTTGCCATGTTAGTTCGTTTCGATTCAACTCCAGTGACAAAGTTGCTTCGATCGTGCCGTAGTTGTTTAGTCTTTGCGTTTCGTCCGATGGATACATTTCATCGTTCGGGTTACGTCCATTTATCCATTGTAGTTAGTGTATCATTTTCACATTGGATCCTTTGGACCTAAACCGTTCATGTTTTGTCTTTTGTCAAATGGACAGACGTTTTGATTATTTCAATAGGCACGATAGGACTTGCATAGGGCTTAAGCATGCTTGAACTAGAGTGACACTAGAACATGCATCGCTTTTAATCGATAGACGGATGTTTAATTAACTTTGTATTTAAATATGGTGAGGTGGAATTTAGACTTTAGTTATTTTTATTTCTTTACTTTAATGCATTTTTAGTTTAGTTT
>CM017324.1:27848748-27884591 GCA_006937295.1 Carpinus fangiana
CCACAAGAACCATTATTGGAAGGACAGTTTGGTCATTTAGTTTCTGAATTCAACCTAATGGAGGAAGAGGAGTTTCAAAGTCATGAGATAGTTCATCCTCCCCAAGAGTCATTAGTGCAACATTTTCCTACTGCTCATATTGATGACTACGAGGGGAGGGCGAACCAACTTATGATAGCCAGACATGCCCATACCCAGCTTTTTCACACTCACACACCTCATCAGTCATGTGAATATTGTTATCATCATTCTCACCAGTTTGATGATTGCCCTTTCATTAATCATTACATGACTGAAGTTAACAAGTTTGCACTTGACAATGCTCAAACCACCACCATACTTGTTAATGAGGAAATTGGAAATGAAGTTGCAAGTGAGTGTAGCTTAGAGGAATTTAAGATAGAATGCTTCACCTCAGATAATTGTGACCTAGACCTAGATAGGCTAGTGATGCAAGATGGAGTGTTGCATGATTTGACTTTAGAGGATCCTGAGATGGAACGCTTTGCTCCAGATAGAGATGACCTAGACTTGGATAGGCTACTTGATCATGTTGATACTTTTAGTGAGCCTAGTCTTGAGGATCCATCGGGAGAGTGTTTTGATGAAATTGAATATGATCTGAATCTGGACAAGTTCCTCGAGCAAGCTGTGAGGTTTAGAGAGCCAAGTCTGGAGGATCCTTTGGAAGAGAGCTTTGCTCAATTTGAGTTTGATTTGGACCTTGAAATGGTACATGAGTAAGCTAAGGCTTTATTGGATCCCGCTCCTGAGATGCGGACTGGGAATGGAGAAGAAAAGAAGGAGCAGTTTGAGCCCCCGCCAATTTTAAATTGGCCCAATGACAAGGAAGTGAGTACTGAAGCTCACTCCTTCGTCACAATCCCTCTCGAGACATATCATTCACATCAAGTTCCATCTTTTGAATGTCTCAAAGAGCCATCTTATTTAGAAATCTTTGAGGAATCGCACACAGAAGATCATAAATCTAGGAACCGTGTTCCTAAGTGGATTCCTCGAAACAAAGACAACTACATAAGTTGGCGGACCATCCTTCCAGAGGGGTATCTAGTGCTAAGGAAGAAAGGATGGAAGGGATTGATTGGACACCCATATGAGCGGGGAAGGTGCGGTATTTTTCTTTTTATTTTCCGCACCGCATTTTTATTTTATTTTCATGTATATATTTAATTTGTTTTTGTTTCTAACAGCAATTAACCTTTTGATGTTTGATCTTTGAGAAAAAGATTGCTGTTAGTTTTTGACAGGTGTTTTGATGTTTAAGTTTGGGGGACGCCTTGTACTTTGCTCATCCCGGTTCCTCATCCCACTGTAATGTATTTCTTGCCACATTGGGGACAATGTGTCATTTAAGTTTGGGGGTGTGGACAAACATTCTGTCTATCTTTTATTTGTTTATTTTCTTGTTTTGTTTTGTTTTTGCATGTATATATTTGTTTTTGCCATGTATATAAAATTTTTCTTTTTGATGCTATGTTGTTGATTGGGCACAATTTACATCGTAACTGTGGATTACATGTCATTGGTTTGTTTAACGTATTTGAACATTTCCTATCATTAGAAATCCCAGTTTTTGATTCATGAGTTGGATTAGAGAGACTCCACTTGTTTGATCGATATTTCACATGCACACTAGCATTAGGGTCTGTGGGGTGTGAGATTTAACTTTGAAATGTGTGTCTTAAGATTTCTTGGTTTGCGATGTGATGATGAAAACCTTGGCTATTAAATTAAAAAAAAAATCAGAATAAGTCGAGTTTCTCATTGAGTAACCGGACCTCTTGCCTGGCCAAGCAATGAGTGTTCGCGTCAAAAGATGAGAAATTCCAACTAAAAAATTGTATGGCTAGTTTAGACTCCGTAGCTCTTTTGACTTGAGTAATTAAGCCCTAGGGATATCTCTACATCTAGTGCCCTAAAATCGCCTGGTTTGGGAGTCACTGGCCCAACGCTCGTTACATAGGTCATTTAGAAGCTTAAAGGAGTCAAACATTGCACAGCCTACACAAAAAAATTTTGCATCTTTCAATTCAAGCCTTGGTTGTATTTATCACATTGTTTTCCTTTGAATTTTGGGATACACGTCTTTGGAGGGTAATTGAAATCCCATGATCTTATTGTTAGTTCACTTTGCAGAGCACGTGTTGTCTCAATTTTCCAACCTTGAGTGAAATGATGTTTGGATGCCTTGTTGATGTGGTTCATATGTTTAACCTGTTAAATTTGCTAATGATTTGTGAACCATGTATTTGTGTGAAAGGTTTTGTCTGATTAATAACATAGTGTCAATAATTGTTTGTGGGTGTCATTCATGAAAAACCCTCACGAGACTTCACTCGTCCACTAGGGAATTCCTAGGGGTTTAAAAGGCTTGTTGCATACGCTAAATGCAATCGTTTCTCCCACGAAAGCGGATTTATGTTCTTTGTTTTTAGTTGTGTTTTTAGTTTTGTTTTGTTAAGGGACTAGCAAAATGTAAGTTTGGGGGTATTTGATCGGTGTCGAATATTGTTTATTAGACCCCCCTTGACTTATGTTTGTTAGGCTCTTAGTTGTGTTAATAACTTATGTTTTGTATAGTTTTTAGTGTTTTGTGTTGTGCAGGTCATCGCAATAAACATGGCTAGCAAAGGGCATGAAAGAGGACTTAAAGTGAAGATTCCTGCCAAGTGCGTTCGACCGCACTTGGTGCGTTCGAACGCACTCACGGTCGTACGCAGGAGCTGCGGTCGCACGCACGCACAGCCGGCCCTAGCAGTTATCTACGTTCGAACGCAAGGGGTCTGCGCTCGAACGCACACCTAGTCAGCCCTAGCCGCCACAGCAGTTATTTACGCTCGACCGCATGCCTTGCGTTCGAGCGCAAATAACTGGTGCGTTCGAACGCAGGTAGTGCGTTCGAACGCACTTCAGTGACCCGTAGCCTATAAATAGGACCTCGATGTATCATTTGTTTCTTACGTTTGGGAGGTGCCTCTAGGGCCCAAAACCCTCTGTTTTCCACTGTAAATCCCTCATAAATTGTCATTTATTTATTTAATGCTTTATTTTACTTTTATTTAGTCTCTTATTCCCTTCGTTTTAGATTTACTTAAATGCTTTCATAGTTAGTTTTACGTTTAATCCGTTTATTACTTGCCATGTTAGTTCGTTTCGATTCAACTCCAGTGACAAAGTTGCTTCGATCGTGCCGTAGTTGTTTAGTCTTTGCGTTTCGTCCGATGGATACATTTCATCGTTCGGGTTACGTCCATTTATCCATTGTAGTTAGTGTATCATTTTCACATTGGATCCTTTGGACCTAAACCGTTCATGTTTTGTCTTTTGTCAAATGGACAGACGTTTTGATTATTTCAATAGGCACGATAGGACTTGCATAGGGCTTAAGCATGCTTGAACTAGAGTGACACTAGAACATGCATCGCTTTTAATCGATAGACGGATGTTTAATTAACTTTGTATTTAAATATGGTGAGGTGGAATTTAGACTTTAGTTATTTTTATTTCTTTACTTTAATGCATTTTTAGTTTAGTTTACTTTATGCACGTTACCTGTTTGCTTTTGGGACTAGGTTAAGGTAGAATTAGTCTATGCATTTTAAAGTTGATTTTTAGCAAAACCGATTCTCTGTGGGTTCGACACTCGCACTTGCACATCCACTCTATTACGATCGACTCGTGCAATTGGCGAGTACAATTAAATTTGTACATCAGTTACCAACATTACCAACTAATTGCCATATATTGTGAAGATAACAGTTAATTATATCTACACTTAAAAAGGTAAAAATATCTAAAAGCTTCATGAAACATTTTCGTTTGTTTGATGATATTACTCTGGTTTGAAAACAAAAGAAATCAAGATAAAGCTTCATGATTAACACATATCCCTCCATGACTAATCTAGTTGTTAGGGAATGGGCCGCCAAAGATCAACCCAAATTGCTAACAAAGAAGCCAGCCAGTTAAAGCCCACCCCGTGGTTAGATTTATGAGAAAGCATATACAAAATATAATGATTAGAAACAAAAACAAGCAAAAGGACATGGAATTTGAGACATACCTCAGGGCAGTGGAGCTCCATCCATTCCCAACTCATCAAACTCGTGTAGGGAAAACTTGCAAAAATCTTTGATTCCTACTATTGCTATTCCCGTAAATTTGAAGAGCATCCTTCTTTGAATGGGTTAACAAATCGTACAAGGCCTTCTGCATAAACAACTCTCTTAGAGCTCAACAACCCTAAGGTATGTCTCAATTCCATGTCCTTTTGCTTGTTTTTGTTTCTAATCATTATATTTTGCATATGCTTTCTCATAAATCTGACCGTAGCTAAGACCACTCTATGCAATGACAAAATCTATCAACTTTGCTTGATACGTGTACTCTGATTTTTTTGAAATCTATGTATATTGGATCAACTCAATCATTGGTAAGGATGCTTGAAATAGGAAGTTCATGAAGTTTACTGCCCTAGAAGATTAACCTCAATCTTTTAAAAAAGTAATATGCTAATAAATTGTGAAGTGGTATTACTTTTTGTACTTGTTAATACCATAGATTAGGAACTGACCATTATTAATGTTGGTGTGTTTTCTGAGCTGTGGGTTGATTCACACCTGTAAAAGAGAGGTTAGGCAAGAGGCCAGCGGAGATAGGTTCAATGCCTAAGTCAGTTATCACCCTTTTGATGGATAACGACTTAATTTAGAAATGTCATGCGGTTTAAATAAGGTCTCAATGTTAGACCAAGTCATGATGACTATTTCCCCATGTTCCCCTATATCCATAGATTTGGGGGTTGTGCTGGCAGGGCCAGGTAGTACATGTCTGCAGAGTGTGTTGTTTGTATTCCTCGAGCCAAGGAGTTGATAGGACATTGGTCATGTTCAATTACTGTAGACCGACAGGCGCATTGTGATCGTACCGCTGAATTTGAGATAATTCAAATATAGGCCTTAAATGTGTGTATAATCAATTAATGACAATGCCTTTGGGAACTACGTGACAGATTGGATTTGTATGGTGATCGTGATTGATGATAGGGTCCAATCTCCTATTGATGGTGTCCCCTTGAGGGACTCGATATGGGGGCCCAGATCAATGATCGAGCCTTGAATTAGCGAGTGTTATTGATGGGCCCCAATCGTGGGTGGGCTTTAACCGGTTGGCTTCTTTGTTAGCAATTTGGGCTAATCTTTGGCGTCCCATTCCCTAACAACTAGATTAGTAATGGAGGGACATGTGTTAATCATGAAGCTTTATCTTGATTTCTTTTGTTTTCAAGCTAGAGTAATATCATCTATGTTAGTTTTAATTATTGGCTAAATGTTCGGAAAGCAAAATGGATTCAAAGCCCACTTACCATCCAGACGGCCCGTAGCTTCTAGGTCTAATTTACAATGTATTTAAGTTCTAATTAGACTAGGAGTCTTTTAGGTGTTATATTCTAGGTCTTATTTTCAATGTAAATTGAGTTTTAAATAAACTAGGAGTCTTTTATCAGTTATATATAGATCTCAACAGATCTGTATTGGGTACGAATTCGGTATCTAGAATTCGCCTTTGTGTGCCAAGAGAGTCTTTGATATTGAGCATTTAAGTTCTCTCTATTGGAGTGTTTAGTTCTATGTTCATCATTATTCGTCGATTGTTGAAGTGAAGTCAACCGAAGTTCCGGTGAAAGGAAATCACGTAGAAGGATTGTGCCAGCTGTCTTTGGAAAAGGCTACTGCGGTAGAAGGCAAGTGGGTCGCTTGTCTTATACAAGAATGTGTCAATAACAACAGTTTTGTGAGTATGAACATCTTGTAATCCTTTATTCTTTTACTGAGTTAGTTGATTTCCTGGGTTTGGCTGCCTCGGAGAGGTTTTACAATTAGAGAAGTGCTCTAATTGGTTTCCTTTTCGTAACCAAAATCTGTGTGTTCTTTATTGCTTATTGCTTTACATATTTTGTTGAATTGTTTATTGCTTCATTGTTTCAATTCCGCATAAATTGTGATAAACAAGTTTTTGGAGTCTGCATAGGGTTTTTCAATCTAGACAAACGAAAATGTTTCATGAAGCTTTTAGATATTTTTACCTTTTTAAGAGTAGATATCATTAACTGTTATCTTGACAACATATGGCACGTAGTTGCCATGGCAACTACGTCACTTGGTGCTTGAAAGAAAAGGGAAGAAAGACGAATGGAAAAGATTGTTTGTCTACTGCTATATCTCTTGAGAGTGAAACTGAAAATCCTTCTCATATATGTTTCTTTATTTCAATTAACCTTAAACTTAAGCATCATTGAGTTGAAAACCTTACAATTTTTGGACATATATATGCATAATATTTCTCATGATGATATTCACTTACTTTGCTTGCATCCTTTGTTCAACAGGCGCATTGGGAGTATTATTGAACGGTTGGGAAAAATGGAGAAGGCGCTTATTAGAGTAATTCACAGCAAGATTTTTATTAAATTATTAATAAGATGCATCTTATCAATGTATTTTTATTTAATTATTTCTCTTTCAATTGAAGTAAACTATTTTTGAATGCTAAAAACTCCCAGCTATATATGGCCAGTTACCTCCCCTCATCATACTATTATAGTTTAATTGCTAGGATGAGCTAGCCAGCTTCTGATTGTGCTTCCTTTTTACTACACTCCTTGTTAGCTTGTGATCTTCTTCATTCGAGAAAAACACAATAACTACTAAAATATGTCGATCTTTTTTGCAAATCAACCATTTTTATTTATTTATTTTTTTACTTTGGGCTTGATTTCTATCATTTTCATAGAAGGAAATTTGGGTTCACATTCTTAATAGAACTTGAATAAATTCAAAAGAACCAGACCAAATAGCCTTAACCAACCCAAAAGAGCAAGATATATTTGGTATGAGTTTTCCCAAATTATTGGCAACTTCATCACCATCATATAAGATGTTGAAAACATATATTCGCACAGAAATCATTATGTTCTAGAAACGAAAAACAAAAAAATAAAAAAATCGGGGGGTATAAGGGGCTGTGCTGTTACTAGAATGTATTGAAATTGTTCACATAATAATCTAATTACGTTTTTATTTCTGTTTTATTATGATTTTTTATGTCTTATTTCTGTGGAGTCCAACTCATTAGTCCTATACGTACCACAGAATTAAACTTTAATTTGGGACTGGGGAACACCCCTTGAGAAAAGAGAGAATTGTAGAGAAAAGAAAAGACAAAGAAGAGGAGGATAAGGTTCATATGTATCTTGTGAAGAGGAAAAATTAAGAAACAAAAAGGAAAGGAAAACAAAAGGTGGGTGGGGGTCATGCATGCATGCTGCATGCTGCTTGCTGCCTGCTATAAAAAAAAGAAGGGGAAGAGAAAGAGGAGAAAGAAGAAGGGGAAGGGGATAACCTCTAGCTAGGTAATTTCCTCATCTTTATTTTATAATTCTTTGCTTAGTATTTATCTATATTTGTGCTTTATTGTAAGAAGGGAGGGTTTATCATGGGTCTTTAGTTTTGTTAAGAATTAATATGAAAATAGGTATTTAACCTTATAAAGTTTTCAATACTACTACTTATCAAAAAAATAATATGAAAATAGCTACCTATGTTAATATTGTAGGTTATGATATATAGTAGATCTACTACTCCGGAAATTAATTAGAAGGTATATGTGATTTATTGTAGACTAATGCACGGTGTGATTTTTATGGATGACTTAAGATATTTCATTTCCATATTATTCAAGATTATACCACTTTTAAGGTGTGGAAGCATAGATCGGTTGTATTTTTGAAGTATGGTAAATTATGAAGCATTTTCTTTTAAAAAACGGAAGGTTAAGTCTTTGGTAAAGATCTAGAGATGTGAACTTTGATGTTAGGATGCTTCTTTAAGGATTGATTTGTGTTTAAAAAGAATGGGTTAAATGGGTTATAGTAGGACCTTTTAGAGTTGTAGAGTTTTCATCCCTGAACAATCGATGGTTAGGCAAAAAGTCTATTTTGACTAGTTTTAGGGTTTAGGCTCTCATGATCTCATATGAGATTTTTAGGTATGACATTTCTAATTAAGGATATTACATGACACTAATGTAGGGGTTTGATGTAAAATCTACAAAAGGGTTTTCAATGGATCGACTGCAATAATAGAACGCTAAACATTGGTTTGTGCAGGAGAATTTGAGGACCAAAATAAGTGGGTTGTCTTCTGTTAGATTTTTATAAATAATGACCCGGAGCATTTTATACATAATGCTTTCAAAGACAAGCCCGAGTTATCTATTGAACTAAATAAATAATATTTTATGTATGAAATGTGTGACACTAACTATTTTTATAACTGTCAACTCAAAATATACATGAACTATTCATTGGGCTACATGAGAATATTAAATGTGATGTAATTCTATTTATGATGTGATATATGTGATGACACAGATACTTATGGTAAATGCTACTTACGATATAATTATCAAGTGCCTCCCAGACTTACCGGTTTAGTAGATAATTGTGGGAGAGGCTTGATAATTTAATTACTAGTTAATTAAATTTTTGGGGGCATTATATTTTGCCTCTTGTCCCTAGATTCTACCGCTTCTACATACTTTTTGCTTGGTTCACAGAGAGCCGTAATGACCTTCCTCTTGATGTTCGCAGATTTATCTCATTCTCCAGATTTGTCTCTCTCTCTAGGTCCATTTTTGTTGCAAGTTTTAGAGAGAGAGAAAAAAAAAACCATAATTGTTAAGCTTCGTCAAATTCATAGATGCACTTGTTAATGGCTCCAAGCAACAGATGAAGAGGGGGAATGGGCGGTTTTGGGAAAATGGGTATTTTTATCTTTTGAAAAATTCAAGTGCCTCCTTTGACTCTTCGCTTGACTTCGGTATCGGTTTTTGTCTCTGCGCGGATTCTCTGTCACTACTCAATATGGCTGGTGAGATCATTCCAACAAGCGCGTGTCCATATACCAACGGCCAAAATTTGCGCGAGCTATTTACATATCATATTAAATCCTTCGATTATATGGTGAACAAAGGATTTGAAACCGTCCTCTGCTTCAACTATCATTCTACCAACAAGAAGTTCACAAATATCCTTTATAGTTGTTTAATTGTCATGAAGTACACTTACTAGATGATAGTTTTCGTCAAAGCTACATATACACTTGTTCAACGACTCCAAGCCACATATGAAGAGTAGGAATGGGCGGTTTTGAGATAAAAAATGTAATTTGTATCATTTGAGAAAATTAGATTAATAGAAAATTGATGGGTTTGTGTATTTTATAGACTTATTTTAGCTCAAATTGTGTATGATTTTCCTTTTTTCTTTTTGCTTTTTTAGTTTTGCATAAATTAGGGCTTTCTTGAATGGTCGAGAAATCAATGTATTTTTCACTTTTGTTAGTAATATTTAATTTAAATATAACTTAAATTCATCATGAGTTTTTTTTTGTTTTTTCTAATTTCATCACGAGTTTTTAAGTCTTCATGACAATCATTTGAGAGGAAAGAAAAAAGTGAAATATAACTAATTGAAGAATAATACATATTTTTTAAAAGAAAAATGCACCCATAACAATTCTGCTAGATGCCACGTACACAAATTATTTAAGTATATAAATGAACTAATTCTAATGTTAAAGGTCGAGCATATTACCAGAATCTTGATCCTCTCCTATACAACCAAATCTTACATGTTTTATGTAACAAATTTATTATTTTTAATTGTAATTTCTGGTACTAAAGAATGAAAATGGATTGATGGGTTGAGATGTAAAAGTGAAATGGAAATGATGGAATGATATATTGAATTCTTATAAACGATAAGTTATTCGAGGTGTTTGGCCTCTCCTTTACGGTGTAAAAATGAACACAACTTGAATAAGGGTTCGGTCGGGGTTGCAATTTCAAACATTGCAATTTGAAAAATATAATTTTTAGAAACGTAATTAAGCGTTTGATAAAGTTTCAGTTTAGTCTTTAAAATTATAATTTTCAAAAAATAACCTCATTATCTGGGATTTGAAAAAGCATATTTTCCACATTATCAAATCTCAATTTTTTAAAAAACGTAATTCCAAACAATCTATAGAATTAGATGGAGATAATTCTAGCATAAATGAAAATATCTCTTTGTTTATAGCTGCCAACTTCATCACCAATTCACCATCGTATACCTTTTTTTTTTTTTTAGAAAAAAAAAAAGAAAAAAAATGCTGCCATCATAGACCTTGAAATACTACTTTATCACTATCATAGCTTCACCTCAAGCATTACTACAACTTATTCGTTACCACCACAACTCCACCAAAGAAAGAGCTATGGTGGTTTCCTTTTTCTTTGTTTGATTGCTAGGGCTTTCAATTTTGGCATAGGTTGAGTTGAAGGTGAAACTGACCTTGACCATATTCATCCAATTGCTGTTGTCCTTTGGTGAGAGTGGGAAGGGCCCAAAAAAATAATTTGTCTAAAGGTAGTATGAAAGAACTCAGATACCCAAATAAATTTAGGGCTATTCGACCACTTATTTGGAGTCTTGGATAGATGAATCATCCTATATAATTCTCTCACTCAAATTGCTAGCAACAGTAATGCTTTATTTTGGGTTCTAAATTCTTCAACCCTAGATCTAAAGGCTTGCAATCTCAAACCCTTATGGCACCCAACCTGTATTGAGGCACCCAATAAGCTTGCGGATAGGTCCAAGTTATTGTCCCAAATAATGCTGACAAGCCTTTCAATGGTTTTTTTGGGCTCAAAATGTAAAATCCAAATCAATATCAAAAAATACAACCATAAAGACTTAGCCCAACAGCCACTCTTTCTTCACTGATTAATTTATTTGTTTTCTCCTCTTATTAGTGCTAATATCTTTATACATAATGGTTTTTTGTTTGCACTTTCGAATTGACTTTCTAATTTCTTTCTCTTCTAATTTTCTATGCTTAGGTTCTTTTTTTCTTTTTTTTTTCTTTTTTTGATAAAATTCACCATGTATAAAAATAAAGCCAAGCCCAAAGTAAAAAAAAATACTAGAGTCCTCCAACACTCAATTGTCTTGTTGTGGGTAGCAATCATATAATTTGTTTGTAGTCTTTTATATCAAAGCAGCTGATATAAGTGACCAATTTCCTTCAATGAAAATGATAGAAATCAAGCCCAAAGTCCCA
Source organism: Carpinus fangiana (assembly GCA_006937295.1). Lineage (NCBI taxonomy): Eukaryota > Viridiplantae > Streptophyta > Magnoliopsida > Fagales > Betulaceae > Carpinus > Carpinus fangiana. Next base: position 27,859,938 of record CM017324.1, read on the forward strand.
AAAAAAAAAAAAAAAAAAAAAAAAAGTTGATTTGCAAATACCATCGGTTTGCAAGATTCAAAGATTTAGATAAGTCTCCAACGTTGACATGATAAGCTAACAAATTACATGAATAGCTTATTCAAAGCCCCATTGTATTTTTCTTAAATGAAGAAGATCAAAAGCTAATAAGGAGTGAAGTAGAAAGGAAGCACAATTAGAAGTTGGCTGGCTCATCCTAGCAATTAAACTATATAGTATGATGCGGGGAGGCAACCGGCTATATATAGCTGAGAACTTTTAGCATTCAAAAATAGGTTACTCCAATTGAAAGAGAAATAAATAAAAATACATTGATAATTAAGATGCATCTTATTAATAATTTAATGAAAACCTTGCTGTGAATTACTCTAACAAGCACCTTCTTCATATTTTTCAAACGTCCAATAATACTCCTCATGCATTTTCTTCATATTTTCCAATCGTCCAATAATACTTCTAATCCATCTGTTGAACAAAGGACGCAAGCAAAGTCAATGAAAATCATCATGAGAAATATTATGTATATGTCCAACAATTGTACGGATTTCAACTCAATGATGCTTGTGTTAGGGAAATTGAAACAATGAAACATATATGAGAATAATTTTCAATTTCGCTCTCAAGAGATGTAGCTTGTAGCAGTAGACAAACAATATATGGCACTTAGTTGGTAATGTAGTTACCAACATTACCAACTAAGTGCCATATATTGTGAAGGAGTAATGATATAAGGTAGATTAGAGTTCTCCTAAAGTCATCTCAAATATGATGTAGCATTTAAAATCACCAATAGATTAAAATAATTGATTAGACACACATTTAAACCGCATAACATTTATAAATTAAGTTATCCATCAAAAGGGTGATAACTTACTTAGGCATCAGAGCTATCCCCCACTGGCTTCTTGCCTAACCTTTTAGGTCCCATTTGGTTCGCAGATTAGACCCTTAGATTGGATTAGCTAACATTAGGTATAATTAGTCATTTGTTTGGTAGCACTCTATTCCTAGGAATAGTCTATTCTATGGGACTACTAATCCCATACACATAGAGTTAGCTAAGCTACTTAAAAATGAGTGGCTTAGCTAATCCATTACTGTGGGATTAAAATTAACGTGTAAAATTGCCAAAAATAACCCTACCTTTCTCACAACCATGAGGCTCTCATGATTTTCATCTCTCAAAGCGACTCTCAGTGCAAACTATAGCAATCTCTCTTATCTGCGCAAAGTATCTCTCTCCCTCTTTTCTATTCGATCTCTCTTTTCTTGGTTATTTCGTTCTCTTTATGTTTCTTGGATTTTTTTGCTTCTCTCTCAGTTTTTTTTTTTCGTTCTCTCTCAGTTTTTTTTTCTTCTTCTCTCTCAATAGAAAAACTAAATGGGTATTTTAGGAAATAAGATCACAATATGATTCTATTCACCAACATATTGTATTGTACCAAATGAATGAATATGATTAACTAATCTATTCCAACGTTATAATGAAACAAATGAATGAGAATAGTTAATCTATTTTACACTCTTTTATTCATAGTGGTAGCTAATCATTTTCCAATAGACTAGACAATCCGCGAACCAAACGAGGCCTTAGTCTTTTACAGGTGTGAATCAGCCCACAGGTCAGAAAACGCACCAACACTAGTCATAGTTAGTTCCTAGTAGTTTCTATGGTATTAACAAGAACAAAAAGTAGTATCACGTCACAATTTATTAGCATATTACTTTTTTAAAAGATTGAGGTTAGTCTTCTAGGGCAGTAATTGACAAATAAACTTCATGAACTTCCTATTTCAATCATCCTCACCAATGATTGAATTGTTTCAATAAATAGACTTCAGAAAAATGGGAGTACATGTATCTAGCAAAGTTGATAGATTTTGTCATTGCATAGAGTGGTCTTAGCTACAGTCGGATTTATGAGAAAGCACATGCAAAATATAATGATTAGAAACAAAAACAAGCAAAAGGACATGGAATTGAGACACAAGCAAAAATGAACTTTGTCGTATCAAAAATGACTGGTAAAATTTAAATGAAAACATATAGGAGGTTGAAGCCTGATTAGGTAAAGACTTCAGTTCCTTAACATTTCATCCAGGTTTGCATTCGTGGGGATTCGGATAGAGAGTAATGCCAAGCACATTACTGATGACCAGCCAATCTCGGGACTTGAAAGTCCTCCAGAGGTAAACATGATGGAACTGGAATTTCCTTTAGTTATGGAGACTGATGGAAATGTCGAGATGGCTGAGGCATATACAAAGGAGCTTGATGATGTGAGTAAATTATTATTTACGTTATCAGCTATCAAGTGATTTGTGTGTGCTTTACTCACTCGATAAAAGCTAATTAAATCGGGAAATTTACCGAAGGCTCAAACCTGTAAGTGACTTGAAAACTGTGAACCTGAATGTGAAATACTTAAGAAAAGATTTGAAGCTGTTAAAACACCGACTTTGAGTTACCCAACATAGCTCTGATGAGTCTGGGTTAAAGTTGGACTTGGCCATTCTACAGAGGCAAAGGAAGAAAAGTGGCTCCACATTCAGGGCAAACCTCTCCTGGTTGTGGCCATGTCAACTGACAAAGCAGCAAACTAGGATAACAAAAGATTATACTTTGATATGCTAACCTCGTTATTATTCCTAAATTCACAATGCTTTATGATTCCAAGTATAGTGTCTGAATTGTATTTCACTTGAACAGAAATGGAAGCCTTTATGCACGAGTAATTCTTTTTAACTATATTGTTGTTCCTTTTCGTATAATGACTTGTCTGTTAATTCCATATTACTATTATCATTTCCTTTTCTTTTTTTTTTCCTCATAACTCTTAGGCCCAAAGATAGGAATGTTTGCCATCTATTCTGTTTGTAGATATCAAATAAAATGAAACCCAAAAGATTAGTTTTTTGAAATCAACATTAAGCCCAAAAGATCGGAATGCATGCTATCTAGTATTTTTCATCTATCTAATCTTTTTCAAAAGTAGTATTTTCTGTTTGTAGCCCCAAAGACAATGTCATTAATTGATTAGACATACATTTAAAAGCCTATCTTCGCAGAGTAGGGATATAAGACTTTTTAGAGTTTTCTTAAAATCATCTTAAATATGATGTGACTTTTAAAATTACTATTGAATTTGAGATGTAATTTATTAACTTTTAATCTATTGGTGATTTTAAAAATCACATTACATTTAGAATAATTCTAAAAAGACTTATAGTATCACTAATCTTTGAATTATCTCAAATTCAGTGGTATTAGAGTACGATCACACTGTGCCTGTTGGTCTACAGTATCGAACATGACGATTGTCCCATCAACTCCTTGACTCGAGGAATACAAACAGCATACTCTACTGACATGTATTGTTTGGCCTTGCCTCGACTCCTCCGCACCAAATTCAAACAAAACCCATATAACCAATCATTGAGTAGCGCTTGTTTCCCGGGGCATACGCTTTCTGGAGTGAACTCCTTGATGAGGGAAACCCACTATAGCAACGCACCCATTTAACACTGTAAAATTAACGGAAGTGAAATCTGAAAAATGTGCACTGTTGGGTCATGAATCAACTCTACAGAACCGGCCCAACGTTTTACTAGGCCCAATGAAGGCCCATGTCATCAGAGCCCAAGAGCGTCTCTAGCCTCGAGAGACCAAGAGCATCTCGAGGCTCGAGAGCCCAAGCAGGCCTCGAGAACCCGAGAACGCCTCGAACATCCAAGAATGCCTCAGGCCTCGATCATCCAAGAATGCCTCAGGCCTCGACCACCCTATACCTTCGATACTTTGAGTCCAAGACTTCCGAAGCTCGAAAAGCTAGGGATCAAGAGATTAAATTCATAAAACCCGATCTTATCCATCCAATTCAAATGCCAAGTACCTAGAACTACGGAATCAGATATGTTATCTATGAGAATTCAAAATTTAAGATGCCATAACAACCAAATCCTATATCGATCCCACCAGATCCTGATACGGATAACTACTGAAATCCCTGATAACAAACTGCCTCGCAGAAAATCAGGGAAGTGTCAGTCATTGGTAAGGGAACTATCACTCCATGCCTATATAATGCAAGTCACCTCCACACATTCTGGTAACGCAACTCTAGCACTCTTTACGCTTCTGTTTTTTTCTCATTCTCTCTACAGCAAACACTGACTTAGGCATCGGAGTGTCCCCACCGGCTCACCCTCGGTCTCTTCGATCCTATTCTTTTCTCTGTTGTGCAGGCAAACTCATACTTGGACCACTTGACTCAGGAATTCATCAAGCGTGCCACGTCACCAATCGAAAACTGTGCATCAACAGTTTGGCGCCGTCTGTGGGAACGCTAGATTCTTTAATCGCTTCTCATTCATACAAAAATCCGACATGGTGAATACACGCTCTTCACACCCGCCGAATCCTTGTCTGGTGCAACCGCCCCCTAGCGCCCCTGGAGGATCCAATAGTCCAGAATTAGCAGAATTCTTGAGAAACATGGCGGAATCAATGGAGGTTCTCAGGAAGCAGAACGAGGAGCTCAACATTTGGCTCACATTGGCTGAGGCACGGAGCAGCCAGAAGGAAAGGGAGCGCGAGGAACGTCGTGAGAAGGAAAGGCGTGATAGAATTCGCAGGAAAAAACGGACTATTAATCCTCACCAAGAGGATAATGGGAGCACGGTTCAAGGTGATCGTCGAACGATCCAGGATGAGGAACATCACGACAAGTCCCGACGAGTGGAAACTGGGAATGGTGGATCTCTTCGGGAAAGGTCTCAGCGCGAGAAGTCTCATGAAGAAGGATCTTGTCGAGATAGGCGCGAAGGAGAGAAGTCTCATCGATCAAGACGACATCATGACAAGTCCCATCATGACAAAACTCGGCATAGCCTCCAAGAGACCAAGATGAAGGATCTGGAGGACAAGTACGCTAGGATTCTCCGCCGAATCGATAGGGAGGATCCGCATCTCACAGCATGGGACATGCTAGAAGACGACAGTTTCCCATTCACTGAGCGGGTCAAAACATACCCTATGCCTGACAAATTCAAAATGCCTCGGATAGAGAAGTATGATGGGAGCGGAGATCCGCAAGCTCACTTGGAATCATTCCGAGAACATCTCATCCTGCATGGTACTCCCGACGAAATAGCATGCAGAGCTTTCCCCCTAACTCTGAAAGGGGTGGCAAAAGATTGGTTCACTGAACTTCCCCCAAAGTCAGTGGGCACCTTCAAAGAACTGGGACGCTTGTTCCTAACACAGTTTCTCACGACGCGGAAGAGGAAGAAGAGCGTCACTTGCTTGTTAACTCTCCGCCAGGGACGGGAGGAGTCCCTAAAAGACTTCATGTTTCGCTTTAACAAAGAGAAGCTCGAAGTAGATAGCCCAGAGGATAAAACAATGCTCAACGCACTAATGCAGGGTGTAAGGCCCAAAGGGCCATTAATGGCAGAAATCGGGAGGAAGAATAACCAAAAGGTTACCCTTCCTCAATTCATGAAGTTGACCGAGGAGTTCATTCATCAGGAAGAATTGGTTGGAACTCTTCTTAAGGCCCAGACACTGGAAGAGCAGTCCAAGCAGGAAGGCAAAAAGCCCCTAGCAGCACCTAAGCCAAATGAAGAAAAGAATTCCCGAAAGGTGGAAAAGAAGTCGGGACCTCTTTTCGTAAAAAGCGATCCTCGAAAGACAGAACGCCCAAAGTTCCAGCCAGAAACCTTCACCCCCTTAAACGCCAGCTACACCGAAGTGTTCATGGCCATAAAGAGGGATCCAGAATTCAGGTGGCCACAAAAGATGAGAGTAGAACCCTTCAGGCGAAATCCAAATAAGTTTTGTGAATACCATGATGATCATGGGCATTTGACAAAGGAGTGCATTTCTCTTCGACGAGAAATTGAGACCTTTGTTCGAAACGGGAAGCTGGTTAGATTCCTTGCCGAGGAACGGGTTTGAGAAGTGAATCAACGAGGACACCAGCCAGCAGAAGACAATCGAGAAGGCCTTGAACATGCTAGACAAAGGTGACAGAACCAGAATCTAGGAGAGGACAGGTATAATCGAGAAGGGGAGCAGAGGCCTCTCAGGAATCAAGAAGTAGTCCGAGAAATCCATACCATCTCGGGTGAAATTGCCAGTGGTGGGGAGTCTAACTCAGCTAGGAAGGCTTACGTGAGAAGCATGCATGGCGAGGTATTTTTCTTACACCGACCTACGAAGACAGCCAAAACAGATTCTGTGGTGTTGTCTTTCTCTGAAGAGGATGCTCAAGGGATTGTAATGCCCCATGATGATGCTTTAGTGGTATCTTTGACAGTTGTCAACCACGAAATCCATCGAATTCTGGTCGATAACGGGAGCTCTACTGATATTCTGTATTGGCCAGCTTTCTAACAAATAGGAATTGATTGCGATAGGATCAAACCGTTTGGGTCTCCGCTAGTTGGATTTGACGGGGAGGTAGTATACCCCATAGGGATCATTCCCTTACCAGTAACAGCAGGAACTACACCGAGGCTGTCCACAGTGATGGTGGATTTCTTGGTGATTGACCAACCCTCCACCTACAATGCAATCGTGGGTCGACCAGCATTAAACAAGTTAAAGGCCACTACCTCGACTTACCACCTTATGATGAAGTTCCCAACGGAGGAAGGGGTTGGGGTCGTACGAGGCGATCAACTTACAGCACGGAAGTGTTACAACACTTCTATGAAGAAGGTCTCGGGCCCAACCACGCTCACTGTGGCCTCAAACACCGAGGCCAAGGGAGAACCAGTGGAGTTGCTCGAGGAGGTGTCAGTAAGGGAAGGAAGAGTCCTGCAGATAGGAACGTGCCTTTCCCGAGAAGCTCGAGAAGGCCTTGTGAATTTCCTCCAAAGAAATTTGGAGGTATTCGCTTGGTCACATGAAGACGTGCCAGGCATTAGCCCCGAGGAGATAGTCCATGTGTTAAATGTGGACCCTGACATGAAACCGGTAAAACAGAAGAGAAGAAAATTCGCACCCAAAAGAGTCGAGGCCGTAGCCGTGGAAGTAGAGAAGCTCCTAAAGGCACAGTTCATCCAAGAGGTCTATTATCCCGATTGGTTGGCCAATGTAGTCCTGGTGAAAAAATCCAACGGGAAATGGAGGATGTGCGTAGATTTCACCGACCTTAACAAAGCCTATCCCAAAGACAGCTTCCCTCTCCCACGCATCGACGCACTGGTTGACTCTACCTCAGGGTACGAATTACTCAGTTTTATGGACGCATTCTTTGGTTACAATCAGATCCTTATGCACCCCAAAGATCGAGAAAAGACTGCGTTCATCACTGATCGAGGCCTTTATTGCTATAAGGTCATGCCTTTCGGTTTGAAGAACGCAGGCGCCACGTACCAGCGGCTTGTGAACAAGATGTTCCAAGCTTAAATTGGAAGGAACATGGAGGTATACATGGACGACATGCTGGTGAAAAGCATAGAGTCGGTTGGCCACATCCACGACCTCCAAGAAGCGTTCGAAACACTGAAGGCGTATAAAATGAAGTTGAACCCTGCTAAATGTGCGTTCGGGGTATCCTCCGAAAAGTTCTTAGGCTACATGGTCTCGAGCAGAGGAATNATTAACAATCCTCGTGGGAATGATCTCGTATTTGCCTGTTATACTATCGTTTTGATCTTGTGCACTTGCGAGTAAAACGTAGCAAATATTATCTATTAATTTAGGTAGTATTTGTCACAACAGGAATCGAGGTCAATCTCGAGAAAATTCACGCCATACTAGAGATGCAGTCCCCTAAAACTATGAAACAACTTCAACAGCTGACTGGAAGGCTAGCGGCCCTAAACCGGTTTATTTCTCGATCCACTGACAAGTTCCTTCCTTTCTTCAAGATCTTAAGGAAGGCCTTTGAGTGGTCGAGTGAATGCGAGGAAGCCTTTTCTCAGCTAAAAAAATATCTGATGAGCTCTCCTCTGCTGAGTCGGATGATCCCAGGGGAGGTATTGTACTTATACTTGGCTGTCTCTCCCACAGCAATCAGTGCAGCCCTGATCAGAGAAGATGAAGGAATACAGAAACCGGTATACTTTGTGAGCAAGGCGCTACACGGCGTGGAAGAGAGATACCCTCAAATCGAGAAGCTAGCATTTGCTCTCATTATGGCCTCGAGGAAGCTCCGACCATACTTTTAATCTCACACAATCCGAGTCCTTATCGAATACCCGCTCAGAAAAGTAATGCAAAAGCTGGATCTATCAGGAAGACTGGCAAACTAGGCCATTGAATTGGGACAGTTTGACCTAGAATTCGTCCCGAGGAATGCGATCAAAGGCCAGGCCCTCGTGGATTTTCTGGCTGAATTCACGAACCTGCCGAAAGTAGAAGACTCAGAGATGAAAAGAAAGTGGATCATCTATGTGGACGGCTCGTCGACAAAGAAGAATGGAGGAGCCGGGATAGTGCTCATCACTCCGGAGGGGGAAGAGTTGAATGGATCCCTAAGATTGGAATTTAGAACCACCAATAATGAGGCAGAATATGAAGCTGTCATAGTAGGCCTCAGATTGGCCCTCGAACTCGGAGCTGAATCCGTGAAAGTGCGGAGCGACTCTCAAGTCATCGTGGGCCACATCCGAGGGGAGTTTGAAGCAAAGGGGGAAAAAATGAAGAAGTATCTGGCGAAAGTACAAGGCATGCAAGTTTCTTTCCAAAGGTTCACCATCACCAAGGTCCCCCGCGCAGATAACGAGAAGGCAGACCGCTTGGCCCGCATGGCCTCTGCAGAGTACACTGAAGCTGAGGAGAACGCCGATTACGTCAAAAGCCTAAAGCAACCCTCGATATCCGACGAGGCCTCGGTTGTCACATCAATCGAGGAGGCCTCGGATTGGAGAAAGCCAATTATCGATTACTTGCAAAAAGGAAGTCTACCGTCCGAGAAGAGGACGGCCATGCAGTTGAGGATGAGGGCTGGAAGGTTCACGATGGTTAACGGTATGCTCTACAAGAGAGGATTCATACTGCCTCTCATAAAATGTATTTCTCCTGAGGAAGGAAACTATATCCTCCGAGAAATTCATGAGGGAATATGCGGAAATCATTCAGGAGCACGAGTGCTAGCACACAAGGCGGTAAGAGCGGGGTTCTATTGGCCTAACATGAGCAAAAACTCAACAGAAATTGTCCGAGATTGTGACAAGTGCCAAAGATTTGTTAATGTCACCAAGCAGCCCCCGAAAAAGTTGAGTTCAATTTCTTCTCCTTGGCCCTTCTCACAATGGGGGGTTGATATAGTGGGACCGTTGCCTCGAGGAAATGGGGGTGTTCGATTTGCAGTAGTAGCAGTGGCTATTTTACTAAATGGGCAGAAGTTGAGCCCCTAGTAAACATAATGGCCAAAAGCATCGAACTATTTCTGCGGAAGAATGTAGTCTGCTACTACAGTGTGCCTCATGCATTTGTCACTGACAACGAAAAGCAGTTCGACTGCGAACCATTCCGAAAATGGTGTGCCGAACTTCATATAAGAAACTACTTCTCTTCCCCGGGGCATCCTCAAGCAAACGGGTAAGTAGAGGCTACCAATAAAACTATTTTCAAACTTTTGAAGAAAAAGTTGGATAGTAGGAAAGGAGATTGGGCAGACGATCTCCTGTAAGTACTATGGGCTTATCGAACTACAAGAAGGACCCCTATAGAAAAAACCCCTTATGCTTTAGCATTCGGAACTGAAGCAATCATTCCAGTAGAAATAGGGTCGATAAGCTTAAGGTGGAGTTATACAAGGCAGAAACGAACGATGAAGGACTCAAACTTCATTTGGATTTGCTGCAGGAGAAGCAGGATCACGCTTAAATCACTATGTCCGCTTACCAGGAAAGGACGGCAAGGTATTTTAACAAGAAGGTGATGCCTCGGAACTTCAAGGTCGGAGATCTGGTTTTACGCAAGGTCACCCTCACCACCAGAGACTCATCCGAGGGAAAGCTGGCTCCAAACTGGGAAGGCCATTACAAGGTGATCGACTGCCAGAGGCCGGGAGCATACTACTTAAAAGATCTGGCAGAAAAAGTCCTTCCGAGGCCATGGAACGCGGAACATCTGAAAAGATATTTTTCTTAAAATGTAATTTCTTTTTGACCAATCATTACTTTGTCATTTCAAGTATGATTTATTTTCAATAAGAGAACTCTCGGAGTTTGTCTTCACAAATGAATGAAACAAATCTTAAGTGCTCAGACAAATTAGTTCAACACTTGAAAAATTTCTGAAGTGTTCGATGTCTCGAGACCCTGTCGAGTATCCGCGTTCTCGGATAACTTTAAATGGGATCGAGACCCAACACTTAGAACATTTCACAAGTGTTCGATGTCTAGAGACCCTGTCGCGTATCCGAGGCCACGTTCTCGGATAACTCTAAATGGGATCGAGACCCAACACTTAGAACATTTCCCAAGTGTTCGATCTCTCGAGACCCTGTCGAGTATCCAAGGCCACATTCTCGGATAACTCTAAATGGGATCGAGACCCAACACTTAGAACATTTCCCAAGTATGCGATGTCTCGAGACCCTGTCGAGTATCCGAGGCCACGTTCTCGGATAACTCTAAATGGGATCGAGGCCCAATACTTGGAACATTTCCAAAGTGTTCGATGTCTCGAGGCCTTGTCGAGTATCGAGGTCACGTTCTCGGATAACTCTAAATGGGATCGAGGCCCAACACTTAGAACATTTCCAAAGTGTTCGATGTCTCAAGGCCTTGTCCAGTATCTGAGGCCACGTTCTCGGACAACTCTAAATGGACTCGAGACCCAACACTTATTCACAATTATAACAACAATACAAAATTTGGAAGAAAGGTATTAATTAGCATTTTATTGATGAATGTCTGTACAAGAAGAATAATCGTGGGACTTTACAAAAAAAATCATCATGTATACATATAATCTACAGATCCCCTTTAGGAGCAACAGGGGGTCTTGTTCGGCAGAAGAAGCCTCAGCATTCTCAGATGCCTCCCTAGCTTCATCTTCATCCTGAGCAGCCTCGGGCCCAGGGACTGACGATTGATAATCAAATTCAGCTATGCCAGCAGCATCGGGCATCTCTTCTCTTCCCAGGGAGACCAGACGAAGCATGGCCTCGGTGGTGCAGGGAATGTTTTCAATATTTACAGAGTTGAGATCCACTCTCTGAGATGGGTCGCTCCACCAAATCCTGAACGTCTCGAATCCGAGGTAGATTCTATCGGCCCAAGCGGCATCCCTAATCCTTGAAGCAAAGGACAGCTGATGTAGATAGTTGGTCGCCTTTGCTTGAGCCTCCTTCAGCTCGAGCCTCTGCTTCTTGTGCTTCTTCGAGAAGTGCTTGTACCTCTCTTCGACAACGAGCCTGCCCTTTGTGACCCTCTCGACCAAGGAGCGGCTCTCCTGCAGCTGTTCAAGGGTCTCGGCATGCTTCTCCTCGAGCTGCCCCAACTCCTCTTTTAAAATTGAGTGGTCCTCCTGGAGCTCCGCATGCTCAGCCTGCAGGGCGACATGGCTTTCTTGGAGAGCCGAATGCCTAACCCTCATGCCCTTAAGTTCCTCGAACATGGTGGCAAGCTCGACTCTGGCCCGGTCCTTGGCCATGGAGGCCTCGGAAGCCTTGCACTCCATTACCTTCGAATGCTCCCCAAGAACTCGAAGGTCATCTTCGTGCTTGGCGACCACCGCCTTACGTTTGGCGTTCTCCTCTTCAGCCTCCGCCAGCTTCTTCCTCAGGTCTTCTGCCCCCCCATTGTTGGCCAAGACCTTCTTGAAGTAGTAGTACAGGATGGTCGACCTGAGAAAGGCCTACGAGTAATAAACATGATATTAGACCTAAACAAAAGACAAAAGTAAAGTACCATGACGAAGCACTTACCAAGAATTGCATGGTCAGCATCTCCTCTGCCATGCCTCGGGCTGAGACGTCACTCCCCTTCAGTTGGAGCTTCTCGTGGTTGACCATATCCACCACGGCCTTAAAGGGATTTCCCTTCAAGTCTCATCCCATCTTCGCCAGCTTCCCTCTGAAGGTCTAGTTGGCCCCTTCTGGCTGGATCTCGACCGTGCTCCTGGAGGACTCAGAAGCCTCGGACGCACCTACAGCTCGAGGCCTCTTCTGAGCAGAGGCCTCCTCCGCCTCGTCGAGACTCGGACACCTTGGCCTTTTTGGAGTCGAAGCTCGAGAAGAGGCCTCTTGCTCAGGGATTGGAGACAAGGGCTCATGGGGGGTCCTTAAGGCGACCACATGAGAAGGCCCCATGTTGTCATCCGCTATCCCAACAGAGTCATCGGATTCTGCATATATGTCCTCCAGGATATGCTGGATGTTCGAGCCCAGGGGATGATTCGGCCCGGAAGGGATTGGCCCCTCCGGTACTTTTAAAGGCTCCTCGGCCTATCCTACTATGTTCACTGGGACAACGAGGACTGGCTCATTGGCTAAGAACGCAGCTACCTCTTCTACTCGAGGCACAGAAGGAGGAGGCACTTGACTCCTTCGGGCTACTAGAAAGCCCGCCACGTTCTTTGTCTTGGCGGTTGGAACGGCAGTCTCGGCCACGAAAGCTGCTGGCTCAACCATTAGGGCTGTCGACTCAGCCCCTACTACCAGCTTCCTCTTCCGGACAAGGGGTGCCTCGATCACCTCAATGTCTGACTCCTCCTCGACAGCAGGTGCGGGCTTCTGGATTACCTCGACAGGCACCCTCCGATTCGTCCTCGTCAGCCAACTTTAAGGCCCTGGCCACCTTAGGAGGGTCCCTAGCCTTCCTCTTCTCTGCCAACGGGCTCTTCCTGAATGGGGGCGCGATTGGTAGGGTTGGCGGAGTGGGAGGCCTCGGCTCCCGAATCTAAAATTTTCCCCCAGTTTGAATGGGGTAGATGACCTTTTTAGGCTTCTCGGGCTCGATCAATACGCCTTTGCCCTTGTCGACCCTTTTACTTTTACCCTTCTCGACCTCTTGGGCTGGGTCTTTTCGTGGAGTAGAGCTCCGGGTATTCACCACCGAAGGACTCGGGTTGGCAGGACCCCGTAGGTACTCCTCTCTCAACGCAACTGTCACGTGTCCAGCGGGCGCGTAAACCATCTCCATAAGCCTCGGCATCGTGCCAAGCACGGCGTAGTTTAAGCAGGAGGCGTGTTTTTGAGTCCACTGAAGGATATCGTTAACCTAAGCCACTTCGTTTGGCGTCAGGCGTGGTTCTTGAGAACCCTTCTTGGAAAGTATATTCACGTCCCGAGGAACTCTGATGCCGGTAGCTTTCTCTGTAGGGGCAAACTCCCACTGCCCCGAGGCGAAGAAATATTTGTTCTTCCACCCTCGATTGCTAGAGTACTTGGTCTCCAGAATAATCAGTTTACCCTTACGGGTCTGAATGTTGTAGACTCCGCCTACTGGGTTTTTGTGGACACGGTGTAAGAATAGAAACTCCCTCACCGTTAGCTGGTGCTCCTTACCCAATGTGAGGGGCCACAACACCATGCAGCCAAAGAGATACCTCCATGCGTTTGGAGCAAGCTGGTAGGGAGCCAGGTCCAGGTAGTGGAGTAGCTCTCGGACCATGGGAAGAAAGGGGAGGTGAAAGCTTGCTCGAAACATCGCCTCATACACACAGACCTCATGGCGGTCCGTACGAGAGATGGCGCCATCGTTTTTCTCATCGAACCGCAGAGAGATATACGGTAGGATGAAATACTCTCTTCGAATCCGACGTTCATCGGCTCTTGATAGTCTGCCTTCCCATGTGGCCGGGTGGGAGTCACCAAGTCTGTCGGAATCTTCACCGCCTCTTGGCATTTTGCAAAGAAGAAGAAGACAAAAGGAAGTAAAAACAGAGGCTTCAGAAGAAACGCAGAAGCTTGCAGGAAAGGAAAGTAAACGAATGATGTGTGTCGTGAGAGAGGAAACAGAGCATGTGCTTACCATCATATGATGTGTGTTTTGCTTTGACTAACAAGAGCGGAGGAGGGTTGGGGTTTTGGTTGAAGGGGTTGTTTGGGGTAAACAAATCGGGATTACCGATCAACTTGTACCAGGTTTTGCAAACACACCGGAATCGGAATAGGGATTTAGGGGGCAGCCTGCTCAGTATATTCAGCACCACTTCCTCAGGAAGATAGGTTGACATTGAGGGTTAGAGGGTTTGAAATCTGAGAAGGGCGTTGCAAAGTTCAAAACTTTACAGAAAAAATAAGTTAAAAGGAGAAGAAGATAGAAAAGGCAAAACTCGAGAGAAGATATTAGAAGAGGCGTCTGGTCTCTATCTAGGGTTTCTGGTAGATTGAGAGAGAGGGATGATGGAATGGCTTATTTATTGGTGAAAGACATTAGACATGGGGATAGGAAGACTGGAAGAGTATTGGTCTAGGGGGAGAGGATTCAGAGGAACAACTGAAAGATGTACGAGTTTTGCTTGTATTTGTTGGCAAAGTCATGGGCCGTTGGGCTATGTCTTTCTTGTTGAAAGGCTTGTCAGCATTATTTGAGACATTAATTTGGGTCGATCCACAAGCTCATTGGGTTTCTCTTACAGGTTGGGAGCCATAAGGGTATGAGATTGCAGGCCTAGCCTTTAGGCTTACGCTCAAGCCCAAGGTATAGGTTTTAATTGAAGAATTGTTCTCAATGAACATTGACAAATGACAATGTTATAAATTTTAATTTAGAAATTCTTCTCAATGAAGATTAACAATGTTGATTTCATGACCCCCAAATTATTGGAACTGACTTAGTTTCCAAAATAATTTTCGAAGGAAGATGCAGACAGAGCAAAGAAGCATTCTTAACCAGGATTTTATTTGCTCTTTTTTATTTTATTTTATTATTGTTATTTGTTTGTTGTTCCTTTCTTTCTCATTAAATTCTCACGCTCTCTTTCAGTCTTTTGTTAGAAAACTCTACAAGGAATATTCAAGGAGGGGACAAATTGATGGCTGATAAGGTATGCTAAACGCCTAATCAAGTCTTGGTTCATTCATCATGAGCTTTCTCTTTTGATGAAACACTTAGAACTTGTTTTCTTGGAAATATTAGGGAAATCAAAAATCAACTGCAGGCATGAGTGGAGGCAGTGAAAATAGTCACACTCATAGTAGTAGCGGTACGTTTTTATTGTATTACGTTGTTTCTGTTCATGATCTTCAATTGTAATTGAAACACTAGTTTTTTTTTTTTTTTTGTTTTTTTTTTTAATTTTTTTAGCAAAAAAACACCAAATACAATAAGAATAAAAAAACAGTAGATTTTTTGTGTAAAAAAGACCTATCCACAACGAGACATTTTTCTGATTGAAGGTATAAATGAAGCGGAGGAGGCTCGCTGGATCTGGAAAATTCTCGTTCATTGTCTCATTTCCAACAAGCTAGTCCTCTTCTTTATTTTCTATAAACATTATTATTAGCTTTTCAAAATACCCGATTGCTCCATATGAGATCACTAGCTTC
The DNA here is from genome assembly GCA_006937295.1 of Carpinus fangiana. NCBI lineage: Eukaryota > Viridiplantae > Streptophyta > Magnoliopsida > Fagales > Betulaceae > Carpinus > Carpinus fangiana. The sequence continues at coordinate 27,875,419 of CM017324.1, forward strand.
CTGCGTTTCTTACTTGAGGATATATATGCAAGAAAGCAAGAAACAACATACTTTTTGAACTATTTTGTGGACTTGGGCTGAGCACTTGGATTCGGCATGCTTTTATGATTTATCATCCTTAATTTCTATGTGTATGTTGCAATTAGATCACTAGGGTCTCTTTGAATGAATAATTCTATAAATTTTTCTTGTGTCACTTCAAAAATGGGATGACTTTTAAAAACTCATAATTTGATCAAAATTCAATAGTAATCAATTACATGCCTAATGATGATATTAAGAGTCACATCATCCTCGGATGGACACAAGATAAACTTGTAAGCTTGTAGCAACATTACTCCTTTTGAAAGGGGAAAATCATAAATGTGGTATTTTTTTTTTTTATTATTTTTTTTATAAAAAAAAAAAAAAAAAACCTCAAACTAGGTCAAGTTAATGGGTTTGAAACCCTACCCGAAACCCATATTTTGACATGTTACCCTTAAGCCTCTTTAGCCAAAGGTCCTTAGTCCTTGGTCCATAATATTAAGCTGTATTTTTATTGCTGATTCATGAAGCCTCTCATCCTAATCCAGTGAAGGATATCTCAATAGCTCAAAGTAACCATGGATAACCATTGTTCGGCTTGGAAGGCTGCAAACCTTCCCTCTTTCCTCCTGGTGATGGGTATCCAAAAGGAAATTTTGATGTAGCCTTCTGTGAGAATTTTGTTGTGGCAGCAGCAATAATTAGTGACTCTTTAAGTGAAGTTATTCTAGCAGCTACTAAAAGACTCTCCTCCATTAATGTACTCATGGGAGAAGCTTATGCCGCTCTCCTCTCCTCTCAGTTGGTAGCCTCTGCAGGTGTTAGGCATTTCCTAAGTGAAGAGGATGCCCTTTTGGTGATTCTTGTTGTGAATCAGCCCCCTCTTTTCATCTTAGCAGTTTTCTTCTTTTGTTTCAAACATTATGCTAGATCTCTCTTCCTTTCAAAGTTGACATGCTTCGAAAGTTTTTAAATGTGCCAAGTATCGTGCACATGCTTAAGCAAAATAGATCACTATCCATCTTGTGTTTGGTAGTATTCCTACAGGATCTCTCATTGTCTCTTCTATCAAGATCAAGAATGAAAAAGATCCTCTCAAATAACCCATTTCTTATTATATTAGAAAAAAAAAAAAAAATCTGTAATTTTATTTTTGTTGTGGCTTTGGAATGAAACAGAAGAAACCAATCAATATTTTGACAAATAAGGAACAAACACAACAAGAACAAAAAAGAATGCGAGATGTGTTAAGTTATATTAAACATCTAAGTGGAATTTTTTCCATGGTTAAACAACTAAATGGTTACGAAGATCTATGAATTTGGATAGTTTTTTTTTATCTTTTAGAGAATTTCATTCCTTTTTTTTTTTTTTAAGTGAGAATTTCATTCCCTAACAACTAGATTAGTCATGGAGGTATATTTGTTAACTAGATTTTCTTATGTTTTTAAACCAGAGTAATATAATTCCAAGAGAAAACAAAAGGAAACAAAGATCCACAAAAGCTAAGACCCAAGGAGCCCACATGGAGTTAAACTTGTCCTTGTTCTTGGGCTTGAGCCGAAACCCTTATGGTGCCCAACCTGTATGAGACACCCAATGAGCTTGTGGCTCGGCCCAAGTTATTGACCCGAATAATGCATACAAGCCTTTCAACCAGTAAGACTTATCCCAACGGCCCATGAACCATAACCCAAACCCTAGAGAACAGGCGCCTCTACGAATATCTATTCTGTTAAAGTTTTGCCCTTTGCAACGCCCATCTCAAATTTCAAAGTTCAAACCGTTGACACCCAACCACCCACAACTAGCTCCCTCCAACCCTCAATGTCAACCTATGGTTATCTTCCTGAGGAATTAGTGCTGAATGTACTGAGCAGGCTACCACCTAAATCCCTATTCCGATTCAGGTGCGTTTCCAAATTTTGGCATACTCTCATCGGAAATCCTGATTTCTTTACCCCAAATTCTCTCAACCGATCTATTCTCGGAGACTCCGATCGTTCTGCTCCTCTCCTTCTCGTCACAGATAAACACTCAATCGGCTTTGACTTTAAATATAAGCATATTTTTTTATTTCCTCTCTGGCGAGACCCTGGATTGCCAGTCTCAAATAATTCTCAAGTTAAGTGGTATGTATGATAATTTTACGATTGTGGCTTCCTGTAATGGTTTACTCTGTCTCCACCAATACGTCGATGACACAATCTATCTTTGGAACCCCGCAACTTCAAAAGCTTTAAAGGCTCTCCCGCCCCTCCGACGCGCAGAGTTTGATAAGCATTTGAAAATGAAGTTTGGTGTCTTTCTGATCACCATCGGATTCGGTTTCGACAGGAGATCCAACGACTTCAAGGTGCTGAGGATTTGTAACGTTTTTGAGGACGGGGATATGGGAGGTAAACGACGAGTGGAAGTGTACCGCCTGAGCACTAGGAGATGGAGACGGCTTGACCTGCCCGTGCCGTTTGCTGAACTTTACCTACGCTGGCCGGGGGAACCACTTCCAAATTTTCCTACCACTGCGTCAGATGGCGTTTTTTTCTGGTGGGTGGTGCCCGATGAACATCATGATAAAGAGGAAATTGTTGCTTTTGACTTCGGAGACGAGTTGTTCCAAACGACGCAGCTTCCGGATGGCGCACATTTTTCAGATTTCACTTCCGTTAATTTTTCGGTGTTAAATGGGTGCGTTGCTATAGTGGGTTTCCCTCATCAAAGAGTTCGCTCAAGAAAGCGTATGCGCCGGGAAACAAGCAGTAGTCAATGTTTGGTTATATGGGTTTTGTTTGAATTTGGTGCGGAGGAGTCGTGGACTAAACTCATCAATATTCCACTTTTGCTAGACTACCCGCAAAGGCCGTTAGGATTTTTTAGAAACAGAGAGTTGTTTATGCAGAATGCGGAGGGGCGGCTGGCCTTGTACGATCTGTTAACCCATTCAAAGAAGGATGCTCTTCAAATTTACGGAATAGCAACAGTAGGGACGAAATATTGTTGCAAGTTTTTCCTACACGAATTCGATGAGTTTTGAATGGATGGAGCTCAAGGGCCCTAAGGTATGTCTCAATTCCATGTCCTTTTGCATGTTTTTGTTTCTAATCATTATATTTTGCACATGCTTTCTCATAAATCCGACCGTAGCTGAGAGAACTCTATGCAATGACAAAATTTATCAAACTTTGCTTGATACATGTACTCCGATTTTTCTGAAGTCTATTTATTGAATCAACTCAATCATTGGTGAGGATGATTGAAATAGGAAGTTCATGAAGTTTATTTGTCAATTACTGCCCTAGGATGCTACTTTTTGTACTTGTTATGCCTCTTGCATCAAGTTAATATTTCTCAGGATGATCTTCACCGACTTTGCTTGCATCCTTCGTTCAACAGATGCGTTAGGAGTATTATTGGATGTTTGGAAAATATGAAGAAGGTACTTGTTAGAGTAATTCACAGCAAGGTTTTTATTAAATTATTAATAAGATGCATCTTATCAATGTATTTTTATTTAATTATTTCTCTTTCAATTGAAGTAAACAAGCTCCCAGCTATATATGGCCGGGTACTTGCCCTCGTTATACTATTATAGTTTAATTGCTAGGATGAGTACGCTAACTTTTGATTGTGCTTCCTTTCTACTTCACTCCTTGTTAGCTTGCAATCTTCTTCTTTTAAGAAAAACACAATGGGGCTTTGAATAAACTACTCATGTAATTTGTTAACTTATCATGTCAACGTTAGAGACTCATCTAAATCTTTGAATCTTGCAAACCAATGGTATTTGCAAATCAACCATTTTTTTTCTTTTCGTTTGTTTTTTTTGGACTTTGGGCTTGATTTCTGTCCTTTTCATGAAAGGAAATTGGTTGCTTATATCAGCTGCTTTGATATAAAAGACTACATACAAATTATGATCGCTACCCCAACAAGACAATGAGTGTTAGAGGACTCTAGTATTTTTAACTTTGGGCTTGGCTATATTTTTATGCCTTAAATTTATTAATTTTGGCAAACAATACCATTATTGTTGTGCACACCATTAGACCAGTAAAATAAAATCTAGACCATGGAATGATTTCTTTTCATTTCACTTGAAACTGACGATCCAATTCTGTCAAAGTTTTCTCCATTTTATATTTTGAAATCTTTGTGATTGTAGAGGCTTTATTTGAACAGAGTTTACGAGTGCTTTTTAATTACTCTTAGCTTTATTCTTTATTGTTTGGGCTAGGGTTTGATAGATTTCATGTAGGCTCTCTCATAATTATTGTTCAAATTGCTAGGCAAAAAATTGGCGAAGACCCCTAACAATTTGGGTAGCAAATTGTGCTTTAAATTGTTGATATACGGTTTTAGCTAGCAAGGTTCTTGCTTTTTTTCTCTCTTCTTCTTTCTTTCCTTCCTTTCTTTTCTTCTTGTTCTTGTTCTTGTTCTTTTTCTTTTTCTTTTCTTTTCTTCTCTTTTTTTTTTTTCTCTCTAAAATAAATCTAGTTTCTAGCTCATTTGGTCTTGTCTATTGAGTTTCTTCAAGTTCTATTATGAATGTGAAGTGTGCAACTGTGCAAGTGAAAGTGTCCCAATTCGGTTGGAAAACAGGTTTGTTCACTTTCGAGGTAAATCCTATTAAAAATTTCAATTCTTTTCACATATTAAAGTTAAAATTCCAGTGAAAAAACCTATATATGGAGAATTTTATACCAAAAAAAAAAAAAAAAAAAACCTAAGCATAGAAAATTAAAAGAGAAAGAAATTAAAAAGTCAATTTGAAAGTGCAAATAAAAAACCATTTTGTACAAATATATTAGCACACAAACAAAAAACCATTCTACTGCCAAGTCATGCCATGAATAAGTGAACAAAGAGTGGCTGAAAAATATGGAGAAGAGCTGAGAAAACAAATAGGGAAAAGTTTAGATAACTTCTCAAACTATTACTCAATTGACAATGTCTTTTCTAAACTTTTAATTTTGATAATGTTCTCATCAAACTATCAAAAAATGTTAATGTTCCACCTAATGATGAAACTACCCTTAATAAAATAAAAACAAAAAAAAATACTAAAACTTCTATAAAAAACCTAAAACTAAAAAATAAATAAATCCAAAGGGTTGTAAAGTTAAATTTTTTAAAAAGTTCCTATGTATAAGAAAAAAGAATAATTAAAAAAAAATTGTTTTTTTAAATAAAAATTTCCGTTCAAAAATATATATTCGATTAAAAAATATTCATTTTTTTTAAAAAAATAAAAATTTTAGTTTTTTAGAAATTCATTTTTTTAATTTATAGTGATATTTTAATTGACAAGGTATTTCTCTATTTCTTGAACTAAATGCTTACGACTTACGAACATCTATGAATTTGGAGAATTTTTCTTATTGTTTAGAGAATTTAATTCCTTTCCCTACACGAATTTGATGAGTTGGGAATGGATGGAGCTCGACTGCCCTGAGGTATGTCTCAATTCCATGTCCTTTTGCTTGTTTTTGTTTCTAATCATTATATTTTGCATATGCTTTCTCATAAATCCAACCATAGCTAAGACCACTCTATGCAATGACAAAATCTATCAACTTCACTTGATACATGTACTCCGATTTTTCTGAAGTCTATTTATTGAATCAATTCAATCATTGGTGAGGATGATTGAAATAGGAAGTTCATGAAGTTTATTTGTCAATTACCGCCCTAGAAGACAAACCTCAATCTTTTAAAAAAGTAAGATGCTAATAAATTGTGAAGTGATACTACTTTTTGTTCTTGTTAATACCATAGAAACCATTAGGAACTAACTATGACTAGTGTTGGTGCGTTTTCTGACCTGTGGGCTGATTCACACTTGTAAAAGACCAAGAGATTAGGTAAGAGGCCGGCGGGAGATAACTCTGATGCCTAAGTAAGTTATCACCCTTTTGATGGATAACTTATTTTATAAATGTCATGCGGTTTAAATGTGTGTCTAATCAATTAATGACAATGCCTTTGGGAACTACGATGACAGCTCGAATATGTGTGGCGATCGTGACTGACGATAGGGTCTGATCTCCTATTGATGATGTCCCCTTGATGGCTAAACTTGATTTAGGGGCCAGATCAGTAATCGAGACTTGAATTAGCGAGTGTTGTTGATAGGCCCCGATCGTAGGTGGGATTTAACTAGCTGGCTTCTTTCTTAGCAATTTGGGCTGATCTTTGGCGGCCGATTCCCTAACAACTAGATTAGTCATGGAGGGACATGTGTTAATCATGAAGCTTTTTCTTGATTTCTTTTGTTTTCAAACCAGAGTAATATCATGACAAACAAAAATGTTTCATGAAGTTTTTAGATATTTTTACCTTTTTAAGTGTAGATATCGTTAACTGTTATCTTCACAATATATGGCACTTAGTTGGTAATGTTGGTAACTATGTCACTTGATGCTTGAAAGAAAAGGGAAGAAAAAAAGATGAAAAAAATTGTTTGTCTACTGCTACATGCTACATGCTACATCGCTTGACAGCAAAATTGAAAATTATTCTCATATATGTTTCTTTATCTCAATTTCCCTAACACAAGCATCATTGAGTTGCAAACCGTACAATTGTTGGACATATACTTAATATTTCTCATGATGATCTTCATTTACTTTGCTTGCATCCTTTGTTCAATAGGTGGATTAGGAGTATTATTGGATGTTTGGAAAATATGAAGAAGATGCATTAGGAGTATTATTGGCCGTTTGGAAAATATGAAGAAGGTGCTTGTTAGAGTAATTCACAGCAAGGTTTTTATTAAATTATTAATAAGATGCATCTTATCAATATATTTTTATTTAATTATTTCTCTTTCAATTGAAGTAAACTATTTTTGAACGTTAAAAGCTCCCAGCTATATATGGCCAGTTACCTCTCCTCATCATACTATTATAGTTTAATTGCTAGGATAAGTCAACCAACTTTTTATTGTGTTTCCTTTCTACTTCACTCCTTGTTAGCTTGCGATATTCTTCATTTAAGAAAAACACAATGGGGCTTTGAATAAACTACTTATGTAATTTGTTAACTTATCATGTCAACGTTAAAGACTCGTCTAAATCTTTGAATCTTGCAAACCAATGGTATTTGGAAATCAACTTCTTTTTTTTGTTTTTTGAGTTTCTGCTTGATTTCTATCATTTTCATAGAAGGAAATTGGTCACTTATATCAACTGCTTTGATATAAAAGACTACATGCAAATTATGATCGTTGCCCCAACAAGACAATGAGCATTGGAGGACTCTAGTATTTTTTTTTTTTTTTTTTACTTTGGGCTTGGCTTTATTTTTATTCCTTAAATTTATTAATTGTGGCAAACAATACCATAACTGTTGTGCACGCCGTTAGATCAGTAAAATAAAATCTAGACCATAGAATGATTTCTTTTCATTTCACTTGAAATTGACGATCCTAATCCGTCAAGTTTTCTTCATTTTGTATTTTGAAATCTTAATGACTACAGGGGCTTTTTTTGGATTTTTTCTTTTTTCCCTTCTCCTTCGTGTTTCTCAGCAACCAAGCTAAACTGGGATTGGTTTTATTGTAAGTAATAATAATTGCGAATGGTTTTGTTATTCTGGACATAACGCCTAGCTCGAGTATTTGGTGTAACTGTCCGAAAAAATTCTTGTTCTCTCAGAACCAGAAAGGAAACTGATTTTATAGAATTCAAGGTTTCATGAACGGGTATTTGGTTTTACATCTGATGGTGGTGGAAGCAAAATATGATAGTCTAGTGGAGGTTGGTGTTCTTAGGAGGTGATAGGACCTTTTGGAGTGGGAGTGTGTAATTGTATAAGGAGGGGGTGGGGAGTTGTTTTGTGTTATATATATATATATATATATTAGATGTGAAGTGGGGGATAGAACCAAGAAAAGTTAGTGGCATGATTTATGGTGTGGGAATTATCTACGAAGGAACTTTTCTGGAATTGTTTAGTATTGTTTGCTATAAGGAGACCTGGGTGGCAGGTCATTTGCAGTTTTCTAATGGAAATATTCAGTGGAATTTATCTGTTATCAAACATGTGAAGGATTGGGAGGTAGACTTTGTGATTGTGTTTTAATGTATTATACTCCTTTACTGAGACAAGGTGGTAGGGATAGTGCTTGGTGGATGCGATCCAAGTGGTGAAAGTTTGAAGTAAGGTTGCTTTATCAATTGTTATCCATTCCGGCTAGTTTATCAATTCTTTGGACAAATATTTGGAGAGTCAAGGTTTTATCGAGAGCAAGTCCTTTAGTTGGGAAATCGTGTTTCGCTTTAGACGCTTGGAGGATGTCCCCTTTGTGCTTAATGTGGTGCATATGGAAAGAGCGGAATGCAAAGTGTTTCAAAGATCGAGAGATTTCAGTAGAAGAACTAAATAATATCTTGGTCAAATCGCTTTATAAATGGACAGTGGTGTATAATATCTCACAATTTTTCAACATTTCTGAATTTGTGGATTTATGTTCTTCTTTTCTTCATTAAAGGGGTTTTTGCTTGTATATTTCTAAGATATTACAACCCCCCCCCCCCCGGCGGTCTTTTAATAAAATGNCCCTCCGCTCTTTTAATAAAATGCATTACTTCTAAAAAATAAAAATGTAAAATTGTGAAGCAAAATCGAGGTATTTACATGTTTCTTAACATTCCCTATGAAATTTGACATTGTTCTATGACTGGGATTTATAGCCACCTCTAATCTGAGTTCGCCTATCACGTTTCCCTTTTGGCTTTCATGGTCACATTTTCCAAACATATCATATATAATTTCCATACTTGACGAATTTGCATATATATATATATATATTACCTGCAACCTTAACTTCAAAATTAAGGTCTCCAAGAGGTAACTCAATCGGCTAGGACCACGCTTAATGAAGCGATGATCACTAGTTCGAATCCCCCCTCTTCTCTCTTGTGTGGACATGTGAAAAAAAAAAAAAAATCAAAATTAAGAAAAAGAAATGGAGGTAAACAATATTTTAATTACTTATGGGGGAATTTGAGAAGAAAAACTCAAAGGGGTTGGCTCAAGTAGTAAGAGCATTGGTCTTGGTAACAATCCCATCAATCTAAGGTTTGAATCCCCTTGAGTGGAAACAATTCATTAAGGCCAACCCGTTGGTAAAGTTAGAATATTAC
>CM017324.1:27885852-27898114 GCA_006937295.1 Carpinus fangiana
AAAAAAAAAAAAAAAGTACTCGCAAACTCTATTCAAATAAAGCTCCCTACAGTCATAAAGATTTCAAAATACAAAACAGAGAAAACTTAACAAAATAGGATCATCAATTTCAAGTGAAATGAAAAGAAATCATTCCATGGTCTAAATTTTATTTTACATCTAACAGCATGCCCAACAATTATGGTATTGTTTGCAAAAATTATTAAACTTAAGGCATGAAAATAAAGCCAAGCACAAAGTAAAAAAATACTAGTCTTACTCAATTGTCTTTTTGGGTAGCCATCATAATTTGTATGTAGTCTTTCATATCAAAGCAGATATAAGTGATCAATTTCCTTTTGTGAAAAATGATAGAAATCAAGCCCCGAGTAAAAAAAAAAAAAAAGACGGTTGATTTGCAAAAAGGATGGACAATAGATATACAACGGATTAACTTATTTTTATAGGGTGCGAAAGAGAAATATGATCGGTTTGCAACATTCAAAGATTTAGATGAGTTTCTAACATTGACATGATAAGCTAACAAATTACCTAAGTAGTTTATTCAAATCCCTGTTGTGTTTTTCTTGAATGAAGTAGATCGCAAGCTAACAAGGAGTGAAGTAGAAAGGAAGCACAATCAGAAGTTGGTTGGCTCATCCTAACAATTAAATTATAATAATATGATGTGGGGAGGTAACAAGACATGCACAACTCGAAGCTTTTAGCATTCAAAAATAGTTTACTTCAATTGAAAGATAAATAATTAAACAATAATACCTTGATAAGATGCATCTTATTAATAATTTAATAAAAACCTTGCTATGAATTACTCTAACACACGCCTTCTTCATATTTTCCAAACGTCCAATAATACTCCTAATGCACCTGTTAAACAAAGGATGCAAGCAAAGCCAGTGAAGAACATCATGAGAAATATTCATATGTACAACAATTATAAGGTTTTCAAATCAGTGATGCTTGTGTTTTAAGGGAAATTGAAATAAAGAAACATATATGAGAAGGATTTTCAGTTTTGCTCCCAAGAGATGTAGCAGTAAACAAACAATCTTTTTCATCTTTCTTTCTTCCCTTTTCTTTCAAGCACCAAGTGACATTGTTGCCAACATTATCAACTAAGTGCCATGTATTGTAAAGATAATCGATAATGATATCTACTCTTAAAAATGTAAAAATATCTAAAAGCTTCATGAAACATTTTCGTTCGTCTGGATGATATTACTCTGGTTTGAAAACAAAAGAAATCAAGATAAAGCTTCATGATTAACACATGTCCCTCAATGACTAATCTAGTTGTTAGGGAATTGGCCGCCAAAGATCAGCCCAAATTACTAACAAAGAAGCCAACTAGTTAAAGGCCACTTGCGATCGAGCCTATCAACAACACTTGCTAATTCAAGCCTCGATCACTGATCTGCGCCCGAATCGAGTTTAGCCATCAAGGGGACAACATCAATAGGAGATCAAACCCTATCGTCAATCACGATTGTCACACATATCCGAGCTATCATCATAGTTCCGAAAGGCATTGTCATTAATTCTAATTATTTTTCAAAGGAAAAATACACCCATAACAATTATGCTATACACAAGTTATTTAAGTATATAAATGAAAATTATTTAAGTATATGATGAACTAATTCTAAAGGTAAAGGTTGAACATATTATTAGAATCTTGATCCTCTCCTTTGCAGCCAAATCTTGCATGTTTTATGTAACATATTTATTATTTTTAATTGTAATTTCTAGTACTAAAGAATGAAAATGGATTGGTGGGTTGAGATGTGAAAGTGAAATGGAATGGAAGGAATGATATATTGAATTTTTGTAAACGGTAAAGTTATTCGAGGTGTCTGGCCTCTCTTTTACGGTATAAAAATAAACACAACTTGAATAAGGGTTTGTTTATGTTTGTGATTTCAAAAATTGCAATTTTAAAATGTGCAATTTGAAAAATATGATTTTTAAAAACGCAATTAAGTGTTTAACAAAATTGAGGTTTAGCCTTTAAAATCGTAGTTTTCAAAAAAGCACCTCATTATCTGCAATTTGAAAAAAGCATATTTTTCACCTTATCAAATCTCAATTTCTTTAAAAATGTAATTCTAAACAATCTATAGAAGTAAACCGTATTGCCTTAACCAACCCAAAAGAGCAAGATAAATTTGGTACGAGTTTTCTCCAATTATTGGCATACAGACAAAAAGAATTACACAATAGAGGGCTCATGGGAAACCCTTTTTTTTTTTTTTCTTTCATTTTCAGTATGTACTTTTTTGGATCCAAGATTTCCGACAGTAATTCCTACATAAACGAAAATATCTCTTTGTTTCTAGCCGCCAACTTCATCACCAATTCACCATTATATATCTTCATTTTTTTAAAAATAATAATAATAATAATAACATTTTACTATTTTATCACTATCATAGCTTCACCTCAAACATTACTACTTTCTTTGTTTGATTGCTAGGGCTTTCAATTTGGGCATAGGTTGAGTTGAAGCTCAATCTGACCTTGACCATATTCATCCAATTGCTGGGAAATAGAACAATGGACCCTTTAAAAAAAAGGAACTGCGAATCTTGGTCGAAAGATGGGAAGCTACTCCAATAGCTTCTTACTCCTAGCTAGGAGAGGAATGAATGAACAGAGATAGAATCGGACTGATTCCCTAAATGCCTTTCTGGATATTTCTCAAAGTCCCGGCTATTTACGAAATGTGAGAAGCTGATTAATAATCATAGACACGAACCCCCCTCATTACCGTATATGCAACTCTCACCGCATACAGCTCGCACAAAGACTCTTAAATCCATCCCGAGCTGAGATCATAAATAGCATACTGCAAGTGGGAAGTGGAATTAATACAATGAATACCGGAGAAAGTGGGACCCACACAAATAATTTGTCTATAGGTAATATGAAAGAACTCAGATGCCCAAATAAATTTTGGGCTATCCGACCACTTATTTGGAGTCTTGGACAGATGAATCATCCTATATAATTCTCTCACTCAAATTGCTAGCAACAATAATGCCTTATTTTGGGTTCTAAATTCTTCAACCCTAAACCTAAATGCCTGCAATCTCATATCCTTATGGCACCCAACTTGTATTGAGACACCCAATAAGCTTGTGAATAGACCCAAGTTATTGTCCTAAATAATGTTGGCAAGCCTTTCAATGGTTTTTCGGGGCTCAAAATGCAAAATCCAAATCAATATAAGAAAATACAACCAGAAAGACTTAGCCCAACGGCCCATGACCCCTAGCACGCGCCCATTGATTAATTTATTTGTTTGGGTAAAGTCTACATATTCTCTTTAAACTAATACATGATTGACAATGTCCCCCACAACTACCAAATCATTGTCAATATCCCCCCTAAGGCAAAAAGATAAAATTATCCCTATATATTTCTCAATAAGACAAAAATACATCTATAAATTAAAAAAAAAAAATTAAAAATGAAAATTCTTAATTTTTTTTTTAAAAATGAATATTTTTTTTGAACGGAAATTTTCATTTATTTATTTTTTAATTTTGTTTTAGAAATTTTTATATTTTCTTAAATGAAAATTGTTAATTTGTTTGAAACATAAATTTTTATTTAAAAAAGTTATTGAAAAAATTATTTTTTTTCTTATGTATAGGATTTTTTTAAAAAAAAATTTAACTTTACCACCCTTTGGATTTATTTATTTATTTTAGTTTTAGGTTTTTTCTAGAAGTTTTAGTATTTTTTTTTGTTTTTATTTTACTAAGGGCAGTTTCATCACTGGGGGGGGGGGGGGGGGGGGAGAGCATTGACAATTTTTGGTAGTTTAGGGGGACATTGTCAAAATTGAAAGTTTAAAGAGGACATTGTCAATTAGATGGTAGTTTGAGAGGGTTATCTAAACTTTTCCCTATTTGTTTTCTCCTCTGATTAGTGCATTTCTCCATATTTTTCAGCCACTATTTCTTCACTTATTCATGGCATGACTTGGTAGCATAATGGTTTTTTGTTCGTGTGCTAATATCTTTGTACAAAATAGTTTTTTGTTTGCACTTTCAAATTGACTTTTTAATTTCTCTCTTTTAAATTTTTCATGATTAGGTTTTTTCTTTTTCTTTTTTTCTATAAAATTCTCCATGTATAGGTTTTTTCACTGGAATTTTAACTTTAGCATGTGAAAAGAAATGAAATTTTTAGGGGAAACTTCAAACTTTCACGTAATTTTATAAACTCTCCCTAAACTTTAAAATCTCACTTTGGACCCTTGAACTTTCAATAGTTCTCAATGAGACCCCTTGTCAAATTTTAAACATTACATGGCGTTTATACCCCCGACTTTTTTTTAATTTTTATTTTTTTTAACGGCTAAAATTAACATAATGGTTCTAATTGAGAGCAATTCAAAGTTCAAGAGTCCAAAGTGAGAGATTTTAAAGTTTAAGTAAAGTTTGTAAAATCGCATGAAAATTCAAGGGGCCAAAATGAAATTTCCCCAAATTTTAAATAGGATTTACCTATAAAGTGAACAAAAAATAACCGAATTGGGACACTTTCTAATACTTGCACAGTTGCAAACTTTGCATTCATAATAGAACTTGGAAGAAATTCAATAGACTAGACCAAAAGAGCTAGAAACTGGATTTTTTTTTTTACAAAAAAGAACTAGAAACTAGCAAGAACCTTGCTAGAAAAAACCACTATTTTTTGTTGTATATTGACAATTTAAAGCACAATTTGCTACCCAAATTGTTAGGAATCTCTTCCAATTTTTTGCCTAGCAATTTGAACAATAATTATGAGAGAGCCTACATGAAATCTATCAAACCCTAACCCAAACAGTAAAGAATAAAGCTAAGAGTAATTAAAAAATACTCGTAAACTCTGTTCAAATAAAGCCCCTGTAGTCACAGAGATTTCAAAATACAAAATGAAGAAAACTTGACGGAATAGGATTGTCAGTTTCAAGTAAAATGAAAAAGAAAAAAATCATTCCATGGTCTAGATTTTATTTGACTGATCTAATAGCGTGCACACAGTTATGGTATTGTTTGCGAAATTAATAAATTTAAGGCATAAAAATAAAGCCAAGCCCAAAGTAAAAAATACCAGAGTCCACCAACACTCATTGTCTTGTTAGGGGCAGCAATCATAATTTGCATGTAGTATTTTATATCAAAGCAGCTGATATAAGTGACCACTGTGTTTTTCTTAAATGAAGAAGATCGCAAGCTAATAAGGAGTGAAGTAGAAAGGAAACACAATCAAAAATTGGCTAACTTATCCTAGCAATTAAACTATAATATTATGATGAGAGGAGGTAACTGGCTATATATAGCTGGGAGCTTTTAACGTTCAAAAATAGTTTACTTCAATTGAAAGAGAAATAATTAAATAAAAATACATTGATAAGATGCATCTTATTAATAATTTAATAAAAACCATGCTGTGAATTACTCTAACAAGCACCTTCTTCATATTTTCCGAATGTCCAATAATACTCCTAATGCATCTTCTTCATATTTTCCAAACATCCAATAATACTCCTAATGCACCTGTTGAACAAAGGATGCAAGCAAAGTAAGTGAATATCATCATGAAAATTATTATGCATATATATGTCCAACAATTGTAAAGTTTTCAACTCAACTCAGTTTCACTCTCAAGAGATGCAGCAATAGACAAACAATCTTTTTCATCTGTTTTTCTTCCCTTTTCTTTCAAGCATCAAGTGACATAGTTAACAACATTACCAACTATGTGCCATATATTGTGAAGATAACAGTTAATGATAACTACTTTTAAAAAGGTATAAATATCTAAAAGCTTCATGAAACATTTTCATTTGTCTAATGAAATTACTCTGGTTTGAAAACAAAAGAAATCAAGATTAAGCTTCATGATTAATGCATGCCCCTCCATGACTAACTAGTTGGTAAGGAATGGCCCGCCAAAGATTAGCCCAAATTGCTAACAAAGAAGCCAGCTAGTTAAAGCCCACCCTCGATCGGGGCCTATCAACAACACTCACTAATTCAAGTCTCGATCATTGATCTAGCCCCCGAATCGAGTTTAGCCATCAAGGGGACACCATCAATAGGAGATTAGACCCCATCACCAGTCACAATCACCACACATATCCGAGTTGTCATCGTAGTTCCCAAAGGCATTGTCATTAATTGATTAGACACACAGTTAAACTGTATGACTTTTATAAATTAAGTTATCCATCAAAAGGGTGATAACTTACTTAGGCAATTGGAGTTATCCCTTGCCGGCCTCTTGCCTAACCTCTTAGTCTTTTATAGGTGTGAATCAGCCCACAGGTCAGAAAACGTACCGACACTAGTCATAGATAGTTCCTAATGGTTTCTATGGTATTCACAAGAACAAAAAGTAGTATTACTTCACAGTTTATTAGCATATTACTTTTTTAAAAGAATGAGGTTAGTCTTCTAGGGTAGTAATTGACAAATAAACTTTCAGAAAAAATGATTGAATTGATTCAATAGATAGACTTCAGAAAAATCGGAGTACATGTATCTAGCAAAGTTGATAGATTTTGTCATTTGCATAGAGTGCTCAATAATTTATGAGAAAGCATATGCAAAATATAATGATTAGAAACAAAAACAAGCAAAAGGACATGGAATTGAGACATACCTTAGGGTAGTTGAGCTCCATCCATTCCCAACTCATCAAATTCGTGTTGGGAAAAACTTGCAACAATCTTTTATTCCTACTGTTGCTATTCCCGTGAATTTGGTGCGGAGGAGTCGTGGACTAAACCCATCAATATTCCGCTTTTACTAGACTACCCAGAAAGGCCCTTAGGATTTTTTAGAAACAGAGAGTTGTCCATGCAGAATGCGGAGGGGCAGCTGGTCTTGTATGATCTGTTAACCCATTCAAAGAAGGATGCTCTTCAAATTTACAGGAATAGCAACAGTAGGGATGAAACATTGTTTGCAAGTTTTTCCCTACATGAATTTGATGAGTTGGGAATGGATGGAGCTCAACTGACCTAAGGTATGTCTCAATTCCATGTCCTTTTGCTTGTTTTTGTTTCTAATCATTATATGTTGCATATGCTTTCTCATAAATCCGACCGTAGCTAAGACCACTCCATGCAATGACAAAATCTATCAACTTTGCTTGATACATGTACTCTGATTTTTCTGAAGTCTATTTATTGAATCAATTCAATCATTGGTGAGGATGATTGAAATAGGAAGTTCATGAAGTTTATTTGTCAATTACCACCCTAGAAGACTAACCTTAATCTTTTAAATAAGTAATATGCCAATAAATTGTGAAGTGATACTACTTTTTGTTCTTGTTAATACCATAGAAACCATTAGGAACTAACTATGACTAGTGTTGGTGCGTTTTTTGACCCGTGGGCTGATTCACACCTGAAAAAGACAAAGAGGTTAGGCAAGAGGCCGGCGGGAGATAGCTCCGATGCCTAAGTAAGTTATCACCCTTTTGATGGATAACATAATTTATAAATGTCATGTGGTTTAAATGTGTCTAATCTATTAATGACAATGCCTTTAGGAACTACGATGACAACTTGGATATGTGTGGCGATCGTGACTGACGATAGGGTCTGATCTCCTATTGATGGTGTCCCCTTGATGGCTAAACTCGATTCGAGGGCTAGATCAGTGATTGAGACTTGAATTAGCGAGTGTTGTTGATAGGCCCCGATCGCATGTGGGCTTTAATTGGCTGGCTTCTTTGTTAGCAATTTGGGCTAATCTTTGGTAGCCCATTCCCTAACAACTAGATCAGTCATGGAGGGACATGTGTTAATCATGAAGCTTTATCTTGATCTCTTTTGTTTTCAAACCAGAGTAATATCATCATACAAACGAAAATGTTTCATGAAGCTTTTAGATATTTTTACCTTTTTAAGTGTAGATATCATTGACTGTTATCTTCACAATATATGGCACTTAGTTGGTAGCTATGTTACTTGATGCTTGAAAGAAAAGGGAAGAAAAAAAGATGAAAAAGATTGTTTGTCTACTGCTACATTCTACATCTCTTGAGAGCAAAATTGAAAATTATTCTCATATATGTTTCTTTATTTCAATTTCCCTAACACAAGCATCATTGAGTTGAAAACCGTACAATTGTCGGACATATACATAATATTTCTCATGATGATCTTCATTGATTTTGCTGGCATCCTTTGTTCAACAGATAGATTAGGAGTATTATTGGACGTTTGGAAAATATGAAGAAGATGCATTAGGAGTATTATTGGACGTTTGGAAAATATGAAGAAGGTGTTTGTTAGAGTAATTCACAGCAAGGTTTTTATTAAATTATTAATAAGATGCATCTTATCAATGTATTTTTATTTAATTATTTCTCTTTCAACTGAAGTAAACTATTTTTGAACGCTAAAAGCTCGTAGCTATATATGGCCAGTTACCTCCCCTCATCATGCTATTATAGTTTAGTTGCTAGGATAAGTCGGCCAACTTTTGATTGTGTTTCAAAAAACGATCTTTGAAGCTTGTTTTTCTTATATGGCCAGCTTGTTGGTTTCAAAAAAAGAAACTTTTGATTGTGTTTCCTTTCTACTTCACTCCTTGTTAGCATGCGATCTTCTTCATTTAAGAAAAACACAATGGGGCTTTGAATAAATTACTTGTGTAATTTGTTAGCTTATCATGTCAACATTAAAGGCTCATCTAAATCTTTGAATCTTGCAAACCGATGGTATTTGGAAATCAACTTCTTTTTTTTTTTTTTTGGGACTTTCTGCTTGATTTCTATCATTTTCATAGAAAGAAATTGGTCACTTATATCAACTGCTTTGATATAAAAGACTACATGCAAATTATGATCCCTGCCCCCAACAAGAGAATAAGTGTTGGAGGACTCTAGTATTTTTTACTTTGGTCTTGGCTTTATTTTTATGCCTTAAATTTATTAATTGTGGCAAACAATACCATAATTGTTGTGCATGCCGTTAGATCAATAAAACAAAATCTAGACCATGGAATGATTTCTTTTCATTTCACTTGAAACTGACGATCCTATTCCGTCAAGTTTTCTTCATTTTGTATTTTGAAATCTTTATGACTGCAAAGGCTTTATTTGAACAGAGTTTACATGTACTTTTTAATTACTCTTGGCTTTATTCTTTATTGTTTGGGCTAGGGTTTGACAGATTTCATGTAGGCTCTCTCATAATTATTGTTCAAATTGTTAGGCAATAAATTGGCTACCCTAACATTAAATTGTCGATATACAACAGAAATAGTGGTTTTTTCTACCAAGGTTCTTGCTAGTTTCTAGTTCTTTTTTCTCTCGATTTTTTGGTCTAGTCTACTGAATTTCTTCTGAGTTCTATTATGAATGTGAAGTGTGCAACTGTGCAAGTATTAGAAAGTGTCCCAGTTCATATTTTTTTTGTTCACATTCTAGGTCCTATTGAAAATTTGGAAAAACTCCACTTTGACCCCTTAAACTTTCACGTAATTTTACAAACCTTCCCTAAATTTTAATATCTCACGTTGGACCCTTGAACTTTGAATTGCTCACAATTAGAACCCTTCTGTTAATTGTTGCTGTTAAAAATATGTAAAAAAAGAGGCTAAAATATTTCTAATATTCATTTTTTAAAATAATAATAATTAAAAAAAAAACGTTTAGGATGTTGAAATTTTATACAAAAGTCAGGGGTATAAAGGTTATATAATGTTTAAAATTTGATTGAGGGGTTCACATTGAGAGCAATTGAAAGTTCAGGGATCCAAAGCGAGAGATAAAGTTTAAGGGGATTTGTAAAATCGTGTGAAAGTTCAAGGGTTCAAAGTGAAGTTTCCCTTAAAAATTTCAGTTCTTTTTGTATATTAAAGTTAAAATTCCAGTGAAAAAACCTATACATGGAGAATTTTATACAAAAACAAAAAAAACTAAGCATAGAAAATTTAAAGGAGAGAGAATTAAAAAGTCAATTTGAAAGTGCAAACAGAAAACCATTTTGTACAAATATATTAGCACACAAACAAAAAACCATTTTGCTACCAAGTCATGCCATGAACAATTGAAGAAAGAATGGCTAAAAAATATGGAGAAGAGCACTAATTAGAGGAGAAAACAAATAGGGAAAAGTTCAGATAACTCATCAAATTACCACCTAATTGACAATGTCATCTTTAAACTTTCAATTTTAACAGTGTCCTTTTCAAACTACCAAAAATTGTCAATGCTCCTCCCAATGTTGAAACTACTCTTAGTAAAATAAAAACAAAAAATGCTAGAACTTCTAGAAAAAACCTAAAACAAAAATAAATAAATAAATCCAAAGAGTAGTAAAGTTAAATTAAAAAAAAAAAAAAATCCTATGTATAAGAATATTTTTTGTTTTTTTAATAACTTTTTTAAATGAAAATTTCCATTTCAAACAAATTAACAATTTTCATTTAAGAAAATAAAAAAATTTCTAAAACAAAATAAAAAGAAATGTTTTTTTTTTAAATAAAAATTTCCGTTCAAAAAAAATATTCGTTTAAAAAAATACTCACTTTTTTAAAATTAAGAATTTTCGCTTTTTAATTTTTTTTTTTTTTTTTAATTTATAGGTGTCTTTTTGTCTTATTAAGAAATATATAGGGGTAATTTTATCTTTTTGCTAACCTTAGGGGGGGGACATTGACAATACTTTGATAGTTGTAGAGGACATTGCTAATTATGTGGTAGTTTAAATAGGGTACGTGGACTTTACCCAAACAAATAAATTAATCAGTGGGTGCGTGTTAGAGGTCAAGGGCAGTTGGGCTAGTTCTTCCTGGTTGTATTTTTTGATATTGATTTGGAATTTGCATTTTGAGCCCGAAAAAACCATTGAAAGGCTTGTCAGCATTATTTGGGACAATAACTTGCGCCTATTCACAAGCTTATTGAGTGGACGTCTCAATACAGGTTGGGTGTCATAAGGATATGAGATTGCAGGCCTTTAGGTTTAGGGTTGAAGAATTTAGAACCCAAAATAAGGCATTACTATTGCTAGCAATTTGAGTGAGAATTATATAAGATGATTCATCTGTCCAAGACTCCAAAATTTATTTGGGCATCTGAGTTCTTTCATATTACCTTTAGACAAATTATTTTTGTGGGTCCTACTCTGTCCAGTATTCATTGTATTAATTTCACTCCCACTAGCAATATGCTCTTTATGATCTCAGCTCGAGGTGTGCAATCTGTATGCGATGAGAGTCGCACGTACAATAACGAGGGGGGTTTGCATCTATAATTATTCATCTGCTTCTCACGTTCTACAAATAGCCAGGACATTGAGGAATATACAGAAAGTCATTTAGGGAATTGGTCTAATTCTATCTCTATTCGTTTATTCCTCTCCTAGCTGGTCTGATTCAATCTCTGTTCATTCATTCCTCTCCTATCTACAAGTAAGAAGCTACTGGAGTAACTTTCCAGCTTTCAACCAAGATTCGCATTTCTTTCTTTTTGTAAAAGGGTCCTGTTGGGTCATGAATCAACCCCACAAAACCATCCGGCCTATACTAAGCCAAGGAAGGCCCATGTTCTCAAAGCCCAAGAGCATCTCGAGTCTCGAGAGCCCAAGAGCGTCTCGAGCCTCGAGAGCCCAGGCAAGCCTCGAGCACCCGAGAACGCCTCGGACAGGCGAGAAGGCCTCAGGCCTCGATCACCCGAGAACCGCTTCGGGCCTCGATCACAATATATCACCGATATATTGTAAGCTTAAGGCCTCCGAAGCCCGAAAAGCTAGGGATCAAGAGATTAAATTCAAAAGTCCTATCTTGTCCGTTCCACTCAAATACCAAGTGCTCAAAAGCGCAAGATCAGATATATTATCTACAAAGCATTCAAAATTTAAAGTGCCACAACAACCAAATCTTATCACGATCCCCTCAGGTCTTGATACGGATAACCACCCAAATCCCTGTAACAAACTGCCTCGCAGAAAATCAGGGAAGAGTCAGTCATTGACAAGGGAACAATCACTCCATGCCTATATAATACAAGTCACCTCCACATGTTCAGGTAACGCAACTCTAGCACTCTAAAAGCTTTTGTTGTTTCCTCATTGTCTCAAAAGCATACACTGACTTAGGCATCGGAGTATCCCCGCCGGCTCACCCCCGGTCTCTTCGATCCTATTCTTTTCTCTACTGTGCAGGAAAGGTCAAGCTTGAATCATTCGTCAAGAGGTCAACAAGCGTGCCACGTCACCAATCGGGAAACTGTGTATCAACAG
>CM017324.1:27902911-28084841 GCA_006937295.1 Carpinus fangiana
GTAAGATTTGGCTGTAAAGGGGAGGATCAAGATTCTAATAATATGTTCAACCTTTACCATTATAATTAGTTCATTTATATACTTAAATAATTTTCATTTATATACTTAAATAATTTGTGTATAGTAGAATTGTTATGGGTGCATTTTTCTTTTGAAAAATATTTATTATTCTCCAATTAGTTATATTTCACTTTTTTCTTTCTTCTCAAATGATTGTCTTGAAGACTTAAAAACTCGTGATGAAATTAGAAGAAAAAAAAAATTGTGATGAATTTAATTTCTCCTTAATTAGAAATGTCATACCTAAAAATTTCATCTGAGAGCATAAACCCAAAATAGACTTCTTGCCCAACCATCGATTGTTCGGGGGATGAAAACTCTAAAACTCTAAAATTAAGGTCCTACTATAACCCATCTAACCCATCCTAAGGCCTTAATGATTTCTTAACACAAATCAATCCTCAAAGTAGCATCCTAACATCAAACTTCACATCTCTTTACCAAAGACTTAACCTTTATTTTTTAAAAGAAAATGCTTCATAATTTACCGTACTTCGAAAATACAACCGATCTATACATCCACACCTTTAAAGTAGTATATTCTTGAATAATATGGAAATGAAATATCTTAAGTCATCCATAAAAGTCCACTCTCTAACTCTAAATCACACCATGCATTAGTCTACAATAAATCACATATACCTTCTAATTAATTTTCGTTATAGTAGATCTACATATCGTAACCTACAATATTAACAACCCTAGGTAGCTATTTTCATATTAATGCTTAACAAAACTAATATAAATAAAGCACAAATATAAATAAATACTACGCAAAGAATTATAAAATAAAGATGAGGAAATTACCTAGCTGAGGTTGTCCCCTTCCCCTTCTTCTTCCTCCTCCTCCTTCTCTTCCCCTTTCGTTTTTTTTAGCAGGCAGCATGCAGCATATATTTGGAGTCTTGGATAGATGAATCATCCTATATAATTTCTCACTCAAATTACTAGCAACAGTAATGCCTTAATTTGGGTTCTAAATTCTTCAACCTAAAGGCATGCAATCTCATATCCTTATGGCGCCCAACTTGTATTGAGACACCCAATAAGCTTGTGAGTATGCCCTAGTTATTGTCCCAAATAATGCCGACAAGCCTTTCAATGGTTTTTTCGGGCTCAAAATGCAAAATCCAAATCAATATCAGAAAATACAACCAAAAAGATTTAGCCCAACGGCTCATGACCCCTAACACGCGCCCACTGATTAATTTATTTGTTTGGGTAAAGCCCACATACTTTCTTTAAACTACCACATAATTAACAATGTCCCTCACAACTACCAAAGCATTGTCAATGTCTCCCATAAGACTAGCAAAAAGATAAAATTATCCCTATATATTTCTCAATAAGACAAAAATACACCTATAAATTAAAAAAAAAAAAAAAATTAAAAAAAACGAAAATTCTTAATTTAAAAATAATGAATATTTTTTTAAACATTTTTTTAATGGAAATTTTTATTTAATTTTGTTTTAGAATTTTTTTTATTTTCTTAAATGAAAATTGTTAGTTTGTTTGAAACGGAAATTTTTATTTAAAAAAGTCATTAAAAAAAACAAAAAAAATATATATATATATATATTTTCTTATACATATGATTTTTTTAAAAAATTTAACTTTACCACCCTTTGGATTTATTTATTTATTTTAGTTTTAAGTTTTTTCTAGAAGTTTCAATATTTTTTGTTTTTATTTTATTAAGGGTAGATTCATCACTGATTCACTAGGGGAGCATTGACAATTTTTGTTAGTTTTGAGAGGACATTGTCAGAATTGAAAATTTAAAGAAGATACTGTCAATTAGATGGTAATTTAAGAGGGTTATCTAAATGTTCCCCTATTTGTTTTCTCCTCTGATTAGTGCTCTTCTCCATATTTTTCAGCCACTCTTTCTTCACTTATTCATGGCAATGACTTTTTTTTTTTTTTTTTTAATTGAATAAGGAAAAGGCTACAGGGAAGGATCTTTTCCACTTCTGATCCGAAAGGAAGAAGAAGTGAGAAATCCTATAAACGGAAATGGGGTGGGCTCCCCAACAATAAACCCAAAACAAAAGGGGAGGGCGCCCCAACAATATAGCGCAAATGATAAAAAGCAGTGCAAATATAAGGATAAATATTGGATCCGATCCAAAAAAACCGAACATGAGG
The DNA here is from genome assembly GCA_006937295.1 of Carpinus fangiana. Classification (NCBI taxonomy): domain Eukaryota; kingdom Viridiplantae; phylum Streptophyta; class Magnoliopsida; order Fagales; family Betulaceae; genus Carpinus; species Carpinus fangiana. The sequence goes on from CM017324.1 coordinate 27,905,123, forward strand.
AAATGGTAATCACTAATAATCCAAAAAGAATTATAAACAAGCCGGACCTATTCCAGGGCCGCACAAGGCGGTGTAAATTGCAAAGAAATTATGTGAAGAGTCCAATGTGGGTAAAACAACCATCACTGTTAAATGATAGTTGAAGAGCAAGCACTGCAAAGAACCAAATGGAAGCTAAATCCCACAAAACAATCTCCATCTCAAGATCAGACCAAGTCATGACAGGGAGATAATGCAAGACACACAACAAAATAAAACTAGAAATACAGAAGTTACAACAAAGCAAAGGAATGCACAACAAACAACAACAAAGCAACAACTATACAACCAAAACAAGGCAGCAGAATTACAACAAAAACAAACACTACTAAGGAAAACCGGCGACCAAAAAACACAGCAACAGAACCAACACTCCGGCAGAGCAAAAGGTGGATCGCATGGAGACGGAGGGGAGCTTGGCGGCTAGTGGTGACGGTGGAGTGGTCAACTGCATGGGGCGTGGTGAACACGCTCCAGCGCGTGCGCTGTTGATGAATGATCGAGCGGCGGCACTGGGAAGCAGGGAGGCCGGTGATGACGATGGGATGGCGCGTGTAGGCCTAGGTCTTCCTGAGTAACGTAAATCGAGTTTTTAAAAAAAAACCCATCTAAGAACCAAAGAAGATCCGGACTGGGCGGCGGCGCTAGAAAACTGGACGGCCGGAAAGACGACAGGGTGGACGGCTACGCTGAAGAGCAGCAACCGAACAAGACGACCTACAAAAAAAGAGAGAAAAACCAAACAAAAACAGCAAGGAAGCAAGAAGAACACAGAGACGAGAAGGGGAGAGAAGGAAAGGCAAAACCTTTCCCTCCTCCCCAGCAAAGCCGCACAAGGCGGCAGAGAGAACCCCACTAAGGAGGTGGCAGAAAAAAATAAACCCCTAGGGTTTTCAGAGCGTGGCAATGACTTGGTAGCAGATTGGTTTTTTTTGTTTGTGTGCTAATATCTTCGTACAAAATGGTTTTTTATTTGCACTATCAAATTGACTTTTTAATTTCTTTCTCTTTTAAAATTTCTATGCTTAGGCTTTGCCTTTTTTTTTTTTTTTTCTCGGATAAAATTCTCCATGTATAGGTTTTTTCACTAGAATTTTAACTTTATTATGTGAAAAAAATTGAAATTTTTCGGGAAAACTTCAGTTTGACCCTCCTAAACTTCCACGCAATTTTATAAACCCCCTTAAACTTTAAAATCTCCCACTTTGGACCTCTAAACTTTCAATAACTCTCAATGAGACCCCTTCATCAAATTTTAAATGTTACATAACATTTATACCCCCAACTTTTGTATAAAATTTCAACATCCAAAACGTTTTTTTTATTTAATACAAAAAAACAAAAATCAAAGATATTTTAGTCTTTTTTTTAAAAAAATTTTAACGGCTAAAATTAACAAAAGGGTTCTAATTGAGAGATTTTAAAGTTTATGAAGGGTTTGTAAAATCCCATGAAAATTCAGGGGACCAAAATAAAATTTTCCCAAATTTTAAATAGGATTTACCTAGAAAGTGAACAAAAAACAACCGAATTGAGACACTTTCTAATACTTGCACAGTTGCACAATTCACATTCATAATAGAACTTGGAAGAAATTCAATAGACTAGACCAAACTAGCTAGAAACTATATTTTTTTTTTTTAGAAAAAAAGAAAAAGAAAGAGTAGAGAAAAAGAACTAGAAGCTAGCAAGAACCTTGCTAGAAAAAAAACCACTATTTTACGTTGTATATCGACAATTTAAAGCACAATTTGCTACCCAAATTGTTAGGGATCTTCGCCAATTTTTTGCCTAGCAATTTGAACAATAATTATGAGACAACCTACATGAAATATGTCAAACCTTAGCCCAAACAATAAAGAATAAAGCTAAGAGTAATTAAAAAAATACTCGTAAACTATGTTCAAATAAAGCCCTTGCAGTCACAAAGATGTCAAAATACAAAATGAAGAAAACTTGGCGGAATAGGAACACTAGTCTCAAGTGAAATGAAAAAAAATCATTCAATGGTCTAGATTTTATTTTACTGATCTAATGGCGTGCATAACAGTTATGGTATTGTTTGCCACAATTAATAAATTTAAGGCATAAAAATAAAACCAAGCCCAAAGTAAAAAATATTAGAGTCCTCCAACACTCAGTCTTATTGGGGGCGGCGATCATAATTTGCGTGTAGTCATTTATATCAAAGCAACTGATATAAGTGACAAATTTCCTTCTATGAAAATGATAGAATCAAGCAGAAAGTTTAAAAAAAAAAAAAAAAAATTGATTTGCAAATACCAACGGTTTGTAAGACTTAAAGATTTAGGTGAGTCTCTAACATTGACATGATAAGCTAGCAAATTACATGAGTAGTTTATTCAAAGCCCCATTGTGTTTTTCTTAAATGAAGAAGATCGCAAGCTAACAAGGAGAGAAGTAGAAAGAAAACACAATCAAAAGTTGGCTGACTTATCCTAACAATTAAACTATAATATTATGATGAGGGAAAGTAACTGGCCATATATAGTTGGGAGCTTTTAGCGTTCAAAAATAGTTTACTTCAATTGAAAGAGAAATAATTAAATAAAAATACATTGAGAAGATGCATCTTATTAATAATTTAATAAAAACCTTGCTGTGAATTACTCTAACAACCACCTTCTTCATATTTTCCGAACGTCCAATAATACTCTTAATGCATCTTCATATTTCCCAAACATCCAATAATACTCCTAATGCACCTGTTGAACAAAGGATGCAAGCAAAGTAAGTGAATATCATCATGAGAAATATTATGCATATATATGTCCAACAATTGTAAAGTTTTCAACTCAATGATGCTTGTGTTAGGGAAATTGAAATAAAGAAACATATATGAGAATAATTTTCAACTTTGCTCTCTAGAGATGTAGCATGTAGCAATAGACAAACAATCTTTTTCATCTTTTTTTCTTCCATTTTCTTTCAAGCATCAAGTGACATAGTTACCGACATTACCAATTACGTGCCATATATTGTGAAGCTAACAGTTAATGATATCTACACTTGAAAAGGTAAAAATATCTAAAAGTTTCATGAAATATTTTCGTTTGTCTGATGATATTACTCTAGTTTGAAAACAAATGAAATCAAGATAAAGCTTCATGTCATGATTAACACGTCCCTCCATGACTAATCTAGTTGTTAGGGAATGGGCCGCCAAAGATCAGCCCAAATTGTTAACAAAGAAGCCAGCCAGTTAAAGCATCGGGGCCTATCAACAACACTCGCTAATTCAAGTCTCCATCGCTGATCTGGCCAACGAATTGAGTTTAGCCATCAAGGGGACACCATCAATAGGAGATCAGACCCTATCGTCAGTCATGATCACCACACATATCCGAGCTGTCATTGTAGTTTCCAAAGGCATTATCATTAAATGATAGACACACATTTAAATCGCATGACATTTATAAATTAAGTTATCCATCAAAAGGGTGATAACTTAGGCATCGGAGCTATCTCCCGCCGGCCTCTTGCCTAACCTCTTAGTCTTAGTCTTTTACAGGTATGAATCAGCCCACAGGTCAGAAAACGCACCAACACTAGTCATTGTTAGTTCCTAATGGTTTCTATGGTATTAACAAGAACAAAAAGTAGTATCACTTCACAATTTATTAGCATATTACTTTTTTAAAAGATTGAGGTTAGTCTTCTTGGGCAGTAATTGACAAACGAACTTCATGAACTTCCTATTTCAATCATCCTCACCAATGATTGAATTGATTCAATAAATAGACTTCAGAAAAATTGGAGTACATGTATCAAGCAAAGTTGATAGATTTTGTCATTGCATAGAGTGGTCTTAGCTACGGTCAGATTTATGAGAAAGCATATGCAAAATATAATGATTAGAAACAAAAACAAGCAGAAGTACATGGAATAGAGACATACCTCAGGGTAGTCGAGCTCCATCCATTCCCAACTCATCAAATTCGTGTAGGGAAAAACTTGCAACAATGTTTCATCCCTACTGTTGCTATCCCCGTAAATTTGAAGAGCATCCTTCTTTGAATGGGTTAACAGATCGTACAAGACCAGCTGCCCCTCCGTATTCTGCATAAACAACTCTCTGTTTCTAAAAAATCCTAAGGGCCTTTCCGGGTAGTCTAGTAAAAGCGGAATATTGATGAGTTTAGTCCACGACGACTCCACACCAAATTCAAACAAAACCCATAGAACCAAATATTGACTACCGCTTGTTTCCCGGCCCATACGCTTTCTTGAGCGACCTCTTTGATGAGGGAAACCCACTATAGCAATGCACCCATTTAACACCGTAAAATTAACGGAAGTGAAATCTGAAAAATGTGCACCATCCGGAAGCGGCGTCGTTCGGAACAACTCGTCGCTGAAGTCAAAAGCAACAATTTCCTCTTTATCATGATGTTTAGCTCCTGCGGGCACCACCCACCAGAAAAAAACACCATCTGACGCAGTGGTAGGAAAATATGGAAGTTGATCCCCCGGCCCGCGTGGGTAAAGTTCAGCAAACGGCACGGGCAGGTCAAGCCGCCTCCATCTCCTAGTGCTCAGGCGGTACACTTCCACTTGTCGTTTACTTCCCATATCCCCGTCGTCCAAAACGTTACAAATCCTCAGCACCTTGAAGTCGTTGGATCTCCTGTCGAAACCGAATCCGATGGTGATCAGAAAGACACCAAACTTGAATTTCATATGCTTATCATACTTCGTGGGTCGGAGGTGCGGGAGAGCCTTTAAAGCTTTTGAAGTTGCGGGGTTCCAAAGATAGATTCTGTCATCGACGTCTTGGTGGAGACAGAGTAAACCATTACAGGAAGCCACAATCGTAAAATTTTCATACACATCATATAACTTGATAATAATTTGAGACTGGCAATCCAGGGTCTCGCCAGAGAGGAAATAAAAAATATGCTTATAGTCAAAGTCAGGGCCGCTTGACTGTTTATCTGTGACGAGAAGGAGAGGAGCAGAACGATCAGGGTCTCCGAGAATAGATCGGTTGAGAGAATTTGGGGTAAAGAAATCAGGATTTCCGATGAGAGTATGCCATAATTTGGAAACGCACCTGAATCGGAATAGGGATTTTGGGGGCAGCCTGCTCAGTATATTCAGCACCACTTCCTCAGGAAGATAGGTTGACATTGAGGGTTGGAGGGTTTGAAATCTGAGATGGGCGTTGCAAAGTTCAAAACTTAACAGAATAAATAAGTTAAAAAAAAATAAATAAATAAATAAAAGGAGAAGAAGATAGAGAAGGCGAAACTTGAGATCGAGAAGATATTAGAGGAGGCGTCTCTATCTAGGGTTTGTGGACCTGTGGTGGACTGAGAGAGAGAGGGATGATGGAATGGCGTATTTATTCGTGAAAGACATGGGACACGTGGCTTGATAGGAAGAGTATTTGTCTGGTAAACAAGTTGACGGTCGGTGGGTGGAGTAGCGTGAATTCAGAGTTCCTCGAACGCCGCGGCAGTTAGCTGGCAAAGTGGGCGCGTGGACGCGTGTTTATGGTCATGGGCCGCTGGGCTATAAGTCTTTCTGGTTGTATTTGGATTTTGCATTATGAGCCCGAAAAAACCATTGAAAGGCTTGTCAGCATTATTTGGGTCAATAACTTGGGCCGATTCACAAGTTCACTAGGTGTCTCATACAGATTGCAGGCCTTTAGGTTTAGGGTCGAAGAATTTAGAACTCAAAATACTAATAGGGCATTACTTTTGGACAAGAATCCACAACAAATCTGCCAAATTGCTAACAATTTGAGTGAGAAAATTATATGAGATGATTCATCTGTTCAAGACTCCAAACAAGTGATAAGATAGTTCAAAATTTATTTGGTATCTGAATTCTTTCATATAACCTTTTGGCAATATATTATTGCATGTGGACGGCAGCTATTGGATGAATATTGACTGACAACTCAACCTATGCCCAAATTGAAAGCCCTATAGGGTTGAGAAAAGTTCATAGATTGGATAGCCATAACACCAAGTGATTGAAATTACGGGATGCAAAGAGTGCTCTTGGCTTGGGTCATTTCATGTCTCTTGATCCTTTGAAATATGCCCCCTATGGATAAAAAATGCCCCCTATGTTAACGGTGGGAGCCGAATGAGCCTCTTAGGTTAAATAAGAAGTCTTTTGTCTTCATAAAGTTGAATGTAAAATGTTGAGGTGTTCTTATATTAACGGTGTAAGCCAAATGAGCTTTACAGGTTAAAATAAGAAGCATGGTACTAACCAAGGAGTCAAAGGTGTCTCATGAAAATAGTAAACGAAAGGTTCAAATCCTTTAGAAAGCCGAAGAGAAGCCAAAGGTGTCTCCTGAAAATTGTAAACGAAAGGTTCAAGTCCTTTAGAAAGCCGAAGAGGCTAGAGATTGTATTACATACATTGAATAATGTGATTTATGATTTAATTGTTTTACTTCTTTATATTTATATGCATATTCATTTTATGATATGCAAGTAAAATGCATATATGTACAAATATAAAGTTGTTTAGAAAAGATAAATGGATTTTATCACAAACAATTCTATGATGCTTATTTTATCAGCTATGGATTATACAAAAATGATTCTATTTGGAAAACCTAACGTATCTGTTATTATTATTACATTTTTGTTAAATTTATTCACTTATTCCGTTAATTATATTTTCGTTAAACTTTATTTTTTATATTCATTAAAAAAAAAATATGCCCCTATGGATGAAATTTCTGGATCCACCACTGCTTGTGGGTTATCATACCATGGAAAATGGCAATTGTTGGAGCTCAGTTTGCCATAAATAAGCAGGTGTGATTCCAAGAAAGCGATTAGGAACACCGCCAACTCCAGGTTCCACTACATCACCAGCACTAGCACCGTTATTTGCCACACTAGCAGTGCTATTTGCAGTTGTATAATTCGTTGAATTTGAGCTTGAACTGGTGGTGACACTGGCACTTGTGCTGTCAAGAGAGCTTCGTGACATTATACTCAGTTTTTCAAAGTCATCCTCTTGAACTTCACCATCTTTGGAGATAAGAGGAAGCCTCAACTTTTGAGCTGCTTCTGCAATGACCATTCGATGCTTTAAAGTCTTATAAACCTGAAACCCATTAGATGTGACAATCCCGTCATTGTAAATTCTAGAATTCTTCGGGCACATCTGAATGTTTTATGTAAACTGAGCTGCCCAGCTGTCTTTTGTACCATATAATTCAGTCATCAACACAAACAAAAGCATAAAACAAAATAATTACACGAAAAACTAAACCCCCCTTCCTCTCTATTGCTACTGCAAACAAAAATGTTCATTCTCCATTTCCCAGTAAGGATAATCCATATTACATACACATAATCCCCACTGATAGCTTGTTCAATCCAACCCCGTCCCTCTCCGCCATGATTGTGAATCACTACAAGCTCAGAGGGAACATTTTGAGCTACAATCTCGGAGGTATGGGTTCCGCGAGGACGAGGCAAGGTCGGGTGGCACTTCTGCATAGGTGAGGTCAGGCTCGGTGGCGAGTCTGATGGGCTCACCGGTGGCTGGAGATCAGTGACCCATGCTCGCGAAGACAATCTTGCTGGTTCCAAGGCTTGGTCGGCGTCGACGGTAGCAGAAGGGCTTGTCAAAGAGACTCACTGGTTCAACAAGTTTTATAGAACAAGACCCGACGACGTGGCTGAGGAAGGAGTCTATTTTGGAGGGCAAATTTGGTAGATAATTCGTTAATAAGGCACGTGATCGGCACATGGGTAGAATTCCATCCAAGTTGCCGGAAAAAGTTAACAGAAGTTTAATTTTGCCAGTTTTTGAAACTTCAAGGGTAAACTGAAAATTTTTAAACTTTGAGGTTTAAATTGAAAAACCCCTAAAACTTCAGGGGGGTAAAGTGAATTTTCTCCTAAATTCTTTCAATGGTCAATTGAGCAACGAGAGTGGATAGTATGATGGTTTTGCCTTCTTACATTTCATCTTGTGCCTTGTTGTTTACAACAGAAATTCTGGAGGGATTTGATGTGCAGAGAACATTAATGACTCTTTTTCCGTTGAATTTTTCAAGAGGTGCCTAGATCAGGATAAAATGACAGCCAGCGACGCATTTGCAATTCAAATCATGCAGGTATGAATGTTTTTGTGGGAAGTAAAATGAAAGTCTAATGGTCATTTGAGTCAATCCATGTTGACGAGAAATGTCTGTGTACTTATACAACATTATTTCAATATCTTCTATTCGTAATGAATTCAATGACACAAATCGAATGATTTTCTCACTGCACATTCTATTGCATTTATGTTTTTATAGAAATATATTGGCTGCACAAAAATTGTGCACTTGGGAACTGCACAATCTATTGCATTTGTGCTTTTATAGAAACATATTGGCTGCACAAAAATTGTGCACTTGGGACTTAGAGATGTGGAAATTGCCCTTAAATTCTAGTTCTGGATGTGTTCTTGTCCTTCATGTATTGGAACCTTAAGTTTTTAGCTATGAAAGAACCACCGGAAAATGTAAAAGTGGTTTTATACCATTTGTAGAACTGTGTTACCCCCAAGTATATATATTTCAATATATGACTTTAATTTTAAATAAAGAACTAGATTTTTCAGTCACAATCAGGTGAATAATTTTGTATATATCCCTAATTTTTGAATGTAGGTCCCGCATGTTACAGAGGAGGCTGTCATTTTGTACCCGGCACTTCTATCTCTTGTCCATTCCTACTCTCTTCTTGTGAGTTCCTTTTTATTTCTTTTGTCAACTTTATATTAGCAAGTCAACGAGTGCCATTTGAAAGAGAGTGTGCTTAAGAATTGTTATCGCAAAACATAAAGCTTTATACTACTCACTATGGCTTTAACTATTTGTTTTTGACTAGAAGAAAGACACAAGTGCACAAGAGGACATGCCTAGGATACATACTAAAGATGTGATGGTTCGATTGCTAGTGGGAATATTATGGCGTGACTTGTTTTCAAATCAAGTCGGTGGCGGATTAGAACTATTTTAAGTCCTTATTCATCTTATTGTGGACGAATTTGTATTCCTATTTTTCAACCGCCATTTTTAGTCCTTATTCTGGACCTTCATATACGCAATGTAAATGAGAGTAGCAGTTTATGTATTGTAGAAAAAGGCTTTGATGTTAAACAATGTTTTGTATATTAGTCATGACTTGGATTTATTTCACATTCTTTAATGAAACATTTGGAAAAGACATGTTCCTAATTCAATTTGGACATTGATGGCAGGATTATCTGAATTAAGGATGACATTTTCAAACCAATTCAGCCTTCATATATGTCTGTAGATGAAATTGGACACACAGAAATACATAAAACTTGATTTCATAAAAGGTGGGAAATGAGAAGATTAAAGATCTTGGAAGTTTTGAAGCATTAATAGAATGTCTGGGTTTATTGAAGAGCAAGCCAGACAGAGCATATGGATTCAGCCGTTAGAGAATTGCTATAAATAGGAAGATTGAAATGTGTGTAAATGAGAATATAATAATAGAGGTAAAGAAATAAGCATATGACTTCGATCTTATCTATATATGCAGAAAATTTTGTCCATGTATGAGAAAAAATAAAGCATTGTATATACATCTCACTTAGCTACCTGATTCACAAGTGCAAAAGATTGACTTTGGACAAGAAACGCTTAACATCATCAATATGACTACTTTGTCCGAGTTCGGAAACCGACCTTCTCAGGAGGGAGATCAATCCCCAAATTCCCACGGGAGAGNAGATTTTCTTAGCAAACAAATAGGTCGTAGAGACTAGAAAGAGAAAATCTCAATATCCAAAAAAATCAAGAAAAAAGCTAAAGATTTACCGAAAATAATACCAACAACCGAAGATTTATGGTCCTAGCTCTGTTGGTCCATGAAGATGGAGAAAGAGCAGAGAGACAGAGAGCGAGATAGCAGAGAGGGAGAGAGAGGCAAGAGTGAAAAAAGAAAGAAAGAAAAGAAAAAAAGACAGCAGAGGGAGAGGCGAGAGTGAGAGAAGAAAAAGAAAAAAGGAAAAAAGAAGAAGACAGCAGAGGGAGAGGCGAGAGTGAGAGAAGAGAGAAAAAAGAAAAAGAAGATAATAGATGAGGTAGGGGGTGGCGGCTAGAGATGAAAGGAGATTGTAGGGTTTTATTTTTTTCATTTTATATGCTTATGCGGGTCAATGCAGGGCGGGGTGGGTATCCGCATGGGAACAAATTGTATACCCGCAACCCGCCCCGCCCCGCCCCGCACGGGTTGGATAAAATCCAACCCGCATCCGTCAAAAAGCACTCTAAATCCGGGCGGGACAGGGCAGATCGGTGCGGGCCGGCGCGGTTTTTGGGGTCGGTGTGGTTTTTGCCCAGCCCTACTTATTATGGACCTTCATATACGCAATGTAAATAAGAGTAGCAATTTATGTATTGTAGAAAAAGGCTTTGATGTTAAACAATGTTTTGTATATTAGTCATGACTTGGATTTATTTCACATTCTTTAATGAAATATTTGGAAAAGACATGTTCCTAATTCAATTTGGACATTGATGGCAGGATTATCTGAATTAAGGATGACATTTTCAAACCAATTCAGCCTTCATATCTGTCTGTAGATAAAATTGGACACGTAGAAATACATAAAACTTGATTTTATAAAAGGTGGGAAATGAGAAGATTAAAGGTCTTGGAAGTTTTGAAGCATTAATGGAATGTCTAGGATTATTGAAGAGCAAGCCAGACAGAGCATATGGATTCAGCCGTTAGAGAATTGCTATAAATAGGAAGATTGAAATGTGTGTAAATGAGAATATAATAATAGAGGTAAAGAAATAAGCATATGACTTCGATCTTACCTATATATGCAGAAAATTTTGTCCATGTATGAGAAAAAATAAAGCATTGTATATACATCTCACTTAGCTACCTGATTCACAAGTGCAAAAGATTGACTTTGGACAAGAAACGCTTAACATCATCAATATGACTACTTTGTCCGAGTTCGGAAACCGACCTTCTCAGGAGGGAGATCAATCCCCAAATTCCCACGGGAGAGAATGATACGTACCATCGGCATGCTTCATCTTCTGCACGCCGGGTATATGACAGAGAGAGAAAGTCAATTTTATGTTTAGCTCCCCAAGTACTTATAACCTGATAAAATGAATAAATATCACAAAATGCACCCAAAAAAAAAAAAAAAACCAAAAAATATAAAGGAGGCACTGTAGCCCATGCATCCTTTTCTTTATCGGTGAGAGTTGGCAGTAAAAAATATGGATTTGCAAAGTGAACAATGTGCCAGACAGGGTTGCAGAATTCTTTATGACACAAACAACATCTTCCCCTTTCACTTCAGAGACTTGTTCAACTACGGATATAACTAATCAGTTGTCCACGAGATAATCAGTTCCATGCATGCTTGCAAAGAAAATGAAAGACAACTCTAAGATATTCTAATGGCGTTGGCCTTCTAGGACGCCTAGCTCTTGCCTCCAACCAAACGCAAAATGTTTGGTCAACACTGTTGTTTCAGGTTGTGGTTGGAATAATGCTTGAATTCCGTCAGAGTGCCTCATATTGAATGATGATGCATCAAATGCTTAAGCAATATTGAAATATTTTTTTATCCCTCATGTGTTTCCAGCTTCTTGCTATAGAATGCTACAAACAAATTATATCTTATTACATGTGCATTCTAAACCCAGTCAACCGGCATAGGTAGTCAAGTTCCCTAGCCAGTGAGCCGCATTCAAGGAAATTGCCAAACCCTGATTAGTGCACTTTCTCCGTATTTGTCAGCCACTCTTTCTTCACTGATTCATGACATGACTTATATCAAAGCAGACATAAGTGACAAATTTCCTTTAATGAAAAATGATAAAATTAAGCCCAAAGTAAAAATCAAAAAAAAAAAAAAGTTCATTTGCAAAAGAGAGACAACATATACACATCAAATGGACGTATTTTTATAGGGCACAAAAGAAAAATACTGCAAGTTTGCAAGATTCAAAGATTTAGATGAGTCTCTAACATTGACATGATAAGTTAACAAGCAATCTTCTTCATCTTTCTTTCTTCCCTAATTTCTTTCAAGTAACCCTAGATATTTACAAGCGTCTACACGTAAGTATCACTATTTTAAGAGTAATTTAGTAATTTTTTAAGTTAACGTTAGAATTGTCCTCTAATCCCAAAAATTTATGCAGTGCTTTATAAGCCTCTGATACTGCGTGTTTTGCTAGCTCACCGGAAAGCACAAGTCTCGCAGCAAATCGGATGTCACGGCACCTGAGTGTAGTGGAATGATTTGCGTTCTTCTTTAATTCTATCACTTCACTTAATATTTTCTCCATCATATGATTCATCATTTCGCTCATTAAAATTACAGCCTTCTTTGAAATCTGCATTTTAGGTTCTTTCTCCTTCAATATCTTGAAAATATAAGTATGAAATTTAATAGGCCCCCTGAAGATACAACGCTTCCTCCTCATCAACCTGACACCTCTTGAAGAAGATGATGCACCGTTGTTCCCCCTTGTGCTGGCTGCCATTGGAGATTCTGGCAATTCTTTTTCCTTCCTCTTGAAGATATGAGTCTTACTCCTTTTCAACCTGATAGGAGTCTTACTCCTTTTCAACCTAACGCCCCAAGTAGATGTAGAATCGTTCCCCCTTGAGCAAGCTGCCATTGGAGATGTTACCAACGCTTTCTCCATCAAAATGCTATCATCCACCTGAAATGACATGTACATATTGGTCAAGAAAATACAGTGGCATATAGACAATACTCCATTATTAGTATAAAAAATCTATAACTAAGCACCCCGAAAGTTAAGAAAGTGGACATGAGAAAAAAGCTACTCAACTGGAGTTGGTTCGAGAAACCAGTATTGTTCAATTTGCATTCGGACCTGAAAAAAAATGTCAACCATTATCAATATAGATCGTAATAAATTGACAATTAACCCCTCCAAAAAAAAAACATTAATGACCTCCTTGATTATTTCAAGGGTTTCCGGTTTTGGTCCTCTTGGCAGCGATGAACTAGGACTACCAACAACTCGTTTACCAGTCAACAATGTGGTAATACATGCTTCCACGCATTCTGCTAGTGTTTTCACAGTGTATCCCCCCTCCAAAGCAAGGATTAATTTTCCCCCAGCATATTTCAGTAACTGAATTCAAATAAAAAAATTACAAAGAATTAGTAAAAGACTGCAACATAAGAGGAACTAGCTGTTCAAGTTTGAAAAATAGTTAACAAAAAACTTAATATGGTCTACTGCCTGCTACCAAACTAAATAATGAATTACTGAATTAAAAAAAAAAAAAAAAAAAAGAATTGCTTCCTCAATATGTATAAGCACAACTTTTTGAAGACTTGTTTTGGGCAGAAAAATCAATAAATATAGCCGCCTAATATAACAATAGAAATAAAACTTGGTTCTCCTTTTTTTTTTTTCTTTTATATTTTCTAGCAACTACTAAACTTAGAACAAGAAACAACATAATAAAAATAAAAACTAAAGATTAAAAATCCAATTTCTATACTCACCTGCTCAACCAATATTGAGTATCCAACTTTTGTTACATCGAATTTACCAACAGAGTCGCCACGTGCTACAAAAAAATATTGAAGAGAAATAAGAGATATTCGAAACATTTGGAAGCATTTATTAAGTATGGTATCTAGCATGAATGAGTAGATGGTTAAGGCCAAAAATTAAATTTAAATTACAAAATAAAAATAAAAAACTCTAAAACTACATATTGTTCTCCTTCCACTACACAGATTGGGTAATCTAACAAACATTCAAAATATTGGTAAGTATTCACCTGAATCGAACCCGGCTGATATCAATATAATATTTGGTTCGAACTTGTCAGCAATGGGGAGCAGCAACTTCTACCAGACAGCCAAAAAGTCTGGATCTCCATATTTCTCACCCTTAAAAGGAATCTGGAAAGGAACGTTTACGGTATATCCTTTACCATTTCCCTCACCAATATCTTTCACTGAACCAGTATATGGATATGTATTTTCTCCGTACCTGAAAAAATGAAGTCAATTAACATCATATCCTTACCTCAAAAAAATAAAAAATAAAAAAATTTGAAAAAAATTTTTGAAACAGAAATTTTAAACACGGCTGAAGAGCTATAGTAGAACAAAAGTTGGTGTTGGTTCTTGATTAAACTCAAACAAGGTTAGTCATGGGTTTAAGTCCTACCATGGGGTGTTTTAAGTTACCAAAAACAAAAGTTACATTTTTCTCATAACTAACATCCGTCTTAGTTACACATACCATATTATAATCTTGTTAATTTTATATAAACATGTAGTTTTGTTTTAATAGAGGTTAGAAACTAACAAGATTCAATAAATTATAAACATATCAATACCAAGCAACTGAGGATAAAAATAAATTTGTAATGCCCCATGCAAATCAAAAGAACCAGTAAATACCCTTCCCTTCTTCCCTAAATCTAGCATGATATTGAAGAAAAAAACAACTGTGTAAGCTAGCTAAACAATAAGATTATGATTCTAGGGAAAAAATAAATAAATAATTGTATTCACATACCCATGAACCGAGAAATATAAAACTCTCCTATCATTCCAAAATATATCCTGGGTTCCATTACCATGATGGTAATCCCAATCAACGATCAAGATCTTGTTGATTTCCTACAATGAAACAGAGTTTAAGAGCAGGCTTTCACCAAAAATAAATAACATTTACATGTAAAAGATTTTCATATATAAATACCTTAAACTCCTTAAGGAGAAATTTCGCAGCAATGGCAACATTGTTGTATAAGCAAAACCCCATTGCTTTGTTGGATACAGCATGATGTCCAGGGGGTCTCACGATCGCAAATGCTGAATCTAACTCCCCCTCGGCAACCCTCCGGCAAACCTATATGACAATAAATGTAATTAGACTTTTATTATTATTCTTTAATAAAAAATAAAATTAAAAAAGTACACATATTTTCCCTCAAACTACTACTACCTCATTATCAATGTCTCCCAAACTACCATTTGTGTCAATGTCTCCCTAAACTACCAACAAAATGTCAATAGTTCACCCTAATGACAAAATAACCCTCCATAAAATTAAAATACTCTTCAAATTACTTACCTCCACCAATGAACCAGCGGCATGTGCAGCGGCGTTGGAGGAACCTTCACTCATCCAAACAGAAGCGTCCTTCCAAACATAATTGTCGTCATTTATGAGCTTTGATTCCCTTATCTGGGTTGCATACTCCTTTGAGTGTACATCTTCAACTAAATGATCTTCTATCATAACGGACGAATACTGCTTACATCTGAACCCAAAAATTAATACATTTACCCACAAAATAGTAATACAAACAATTAGAAGAAGAAGAAGAAGAGGAAATATTGAAAGCACCTGTCCAACAAGCCTTGTTTTCTCAATTTTTCCCAGGTCACTAGGATCCTCTTTGGAATCTCGGGACAATTCTTAGGAGGCTTATGGTCTAGCATGAGCTCATCATAAATTACACCTACTTTTTTATCTTCAATCCAATTTCAAAACCAACAAAAAAAAAACCCAACAACCATCAGTGACAAACATTAACAGCTTTCAACAACAATTTTATGGTACGATAAATAGGAACAAAAAAATTTAAATCAGCAAGTATGAATACCGAAATCCTTAGCAGAAATAAGAGACGCCTACTAACAATAAAAGCAGCTAACCCAAATTACGATTGAAGATCTCGAACAAAAACAGCATAATACAAAAAAAAAAAAAAAAAAAACCGTACCGCCACCGCGGTGAGTGCGACTATCTTCACCGCCTCCACTCATGCCTGCAATTAATTTTCCCTTTCCCTAACATTCCCAAGAAAACAAGTTTCATCAAAATAAGAAGCACATGATGAATGAACCAAGACTTGATTAGGGGTTTCGCATACCTTATCAGCCATTAGCTTGTCCCCTCCTTGAATATTCCTTGTAGAGTTCTAATGAGAGACTGGAAGAGAGCGTGAGAATTTAATGAGAAAGAAAGGAACAAATAAAATCCTGGTTAAGAATGCTTCTTTTCTATGTCTTCATCTTCTTTTGAAAATTATTTTGGAAACTAAGTCAGTTCCAATAATTTGAGGGCATGAAATCAACATGCCTCATGTTACAACATAACACAAAATTTGAACAATATTCCTTTGTAAAAATAATATAATAATAATAATAATAAAAGATTAAGAAACAATGACACACAGTTGGCCGAATTAAACCCTAAAGCTACTAGCAGTCTAGAAATAAGTAACAATATGAGAATTAGCCCATGAGCCCTCTGCTGTGTATTTGGTTGAAAGATTGTAAAAGTAAAGTTTACACAAAACGTCACTGTTTCTATTACTCAAACAGCTTCTACAAAACGTTTTTTTTATTTATATTAGACTCCACTTTCAATTGCCAGATGGTGGGATTATAATTGTGCAATATATAGCTGTCAATAGGCAGGAGGCTCTACCTGGCTCAAAGGCTTTGGGCCCTAAGTAAGGTCCTCTAGAAAAAGATTACAAAGAACACGTACACTTATTAACCAGAATTATATGCCTTCAACCAGCAACCTATTTTGAGTATCAAGCCTAATATTCCGAATTGCCGGTCAGAAAATTAAAGAGCAGGGGGACCGGCATTTGGTGCCTGGTAAACACATAATTACTCTACGATAAAGCTCTTATTTATCAGAGATATGAGACTGGGAAAGTAAATAGGAGCACGCAACAGCAATAGAAAGGAAGGATGAAGTTCAAATAGTTTGTTTTTGACAATGCAAGGGTTTAGGGATACTTACAGTGATAAATGATTTTGGAGTATAGTCCAAGCTAGCTACCACTTTTGAAATTGGAAATGGAAGGGTTGCTCGCTAATAGATGGAGAGCTGTGAATCCTTCCTCATCCTCCCTCTCAATCTACCACAAACCCTAGAGATTAGATGCCTCTTCTAATATCACTCACAACAGTAGCTTACACATGCACAAAATAACCACACATGCACTCAAACTCACACACGACACATGCCCCAACATACCCAATGCCAAACATAAAAGAAGCCAGCAATACCAACTAAATTTCAATAATGTATACCTTACGTGCAAGTTAAACCCTAGGAACCATAAAACAGTAAATTCAACATTCAAGAATCAAGATATATAATACAAACAAGAATAGAAAACTTTATATGCAGAAAAACAACAAATGTTCTTAACACATGCAGTAGGCCTATTGAATAAATTAATCATAAAAGTTCTTAACAGAAGTCCAAAATTCAAGATAATACAAACAAGAATAAAAAAAACTTTATATGCAGAAAACAACAAAAGTTCTTAACACAAGCAGTAGGCCAATTGAATAAAGTACTCATAAAAGTTCTCAACAGAAGATACATTGAATAAAGTACTCATACAAGTTCGAATATCAATCAATGTGTCCACCAACCAAACAACAATCCAATAAAGCATTCATTGTTAGGCAACCCCAAAACAACAATCCAATAACACGTGCAGTAGAGGCCCTATCAACAATATAAATACATGTGCAGCTCTTCACTATTTTCAAACTGGAAACCAGTAAAAGCAACCCCAAAATAACATACCACGAGTTGGGAAGACTTGAACGGAACCGTGGTTTTCTTGGATTTTGGTAGAACGAGCTTAGGGTTTGTTAGAGATTTAGGGGCTTAGGGTCCGTTGGAAATTTGGCCATTGAAGAAGAGTGGGTTGGGGAGGAAGCTTCGTCGCCGGAGAGTGGGGTTCGTAGCCGGTGACTAGGGTTGGGTTGGGTTGTCGCCAGAGCCTAGGGTTCAGGACCTGGGTTGAGTTATTTGTCGTTCTGTTGTGAAGGAACTAGAAAAACGTGAAAAAAAACTTGTTTTAATTCAAGGGGCTGTGGTTTTTTTTTTAAAGGGCTGTGGGTATTTTAATTTTTAATTAATCCTAATACCTTTTTTAAAAAAACAAAAGTCAATCTTTTTAATTTATTTACCTGGATATTTTGTTTAATTAGATGGCAGGGTGCATAAATGATGACTTGGCACTTGTGTCAGGTGTCAAAATTTAAGTGGTCCACGTGTCAATGACGTGAAGTTCCGTTAAGTCATCTAACGGCTAGTGGATGGAGGTACTATTTTGGTCTGTATGAAAACCACAGATATCTCATGTGATAAAAATCAAACCCTAGGGAAAAATAAATATAAAGTTAAAACCCTAGGGGTATTAGGTGTTCGACCCTATAAAGTTTTCAATATTATTTAGTTATTGTGGTATTTTTTTTTTTTTGGTGCCAAAATCTCCTCTCACCCCAGCACCACCAATTGAATAAGGCCCTATTTGGCGAAGACGCTACCTCCTTTTTCCATCCGATCCAATGGGGTGCAGCCTAAGGTTTTGTCCTCAGTTCTCCGAGGTAATCGACTTCTTCTCCCCCTCTTCCGATTCCGATGCTAATAACATCAACATTACCATTTGGTTGACTGCCGAGAAAAATAGATTTCTTTCCTTTTTTTTATTTAAATATTTTAAAGTTGAGAAAAGTAGTTAGAAATGTAAATTGAGTGGATTTTTTTTTTTCTTTTTCCCTTCTCCTTCGTGTTTCTCAGCAACCAAACTAAACTGAGTTGGTTTTATTGTAAGTAATATGAATTGTGAATGGTTTATTATTCTGGACATAACGCCTAGCTCGAGTATTTGGTGCAGCTGTCTAAAAAAAATTCTTGTTCTCTCAGAACCAAAAAGGAAGCAGATTTTATGGAATTCAAGGTTTCATGAATGGGTATTTGGTTTTACATTTGATGGTGGTGGAAGCAAGCT
Organism: Carpinus fangiana; assembly: GCA_006937295.1. Classification (NCBI taxonomy): domain Eukaryota; kingdom Viridiplantae; phylum Streptophyta; class Magnoliopsida; order Fagales; family Betulaceae; genus Carpinus; species Carpinus fangiana. Next base: position 27,924,013 of record CM017324.1, read on the forward strand.
ATGATAGTATGAGTGGAGGTTGGTGTTCTTAGGAGGTGATAGAACCTTTCAAAGTGGGATTGTGGAATCATACAAGGAAGGGGTGGGGAGTTTTTTTTATATATTTTTTAGATATGAAGTGGGGGATGAACCAAGAAAAGTTTTTGGCATGATTTATGGTGTGGGAATTATCTACTGAAGGAATCTTTTCTGGAATTGTTTAGTATTGTTTGCTATAAGGAGACGTGGGTGGCAGATCATGTGTAGTTTTCTAATGGAAATATTCAGTGGAATTTATCTGTTATCAAACATGTGCAGGATTGGGAGGTAGACTTTGTGATTGCATTTTAATGTATTGTACTCCTTCAAAGTGAGACAAGGTGGTAGGGATAGTGTTTGGTGGATGCCATCCAAGTGGTGAAAGTTTGAAGTAAGGTGGCTTTATCAAGTGTTATCCATTCCGGCTAGTTCATTAATTCTTTGGACAAGTATTTTGAGAGTCAAGGTTTCATCGAGAGTGAGTTTCTTTGTGTGGACAGCAACTCTTGGGAAGATTCTATCTTTGGATAACTTGATGAAGAGGAAAGTCATAGTGGTGGGTTGGTGCTGCATATGTAAAAGAAGCAGGGAATCCATAGATCATCTTCTTCTCCATTGTCAAGTGGCAAGAGAATTATAGACTTTGATCTTTCGCCTTCTCGGAGTAGAATGGGTTAAGAAGAGTGAAGTTGTTGAGTTGTTGGTGAGTTTAGTTGGGAAATCATTTCGCTTTAGATTCTTGGAGGATGTCGCCTTTGTGATTAATGCGGCGAATATGGAGAGAGCGGAATGCAAAGTGTTTCAAAGATCGAAAGATTTCAGTGGAAGAACTAAAGAATATCTTGGTCAAATTGCTTCATAAATGGACAGGGGTGTATAATATCTCACAATTTTCTAACTTTTCTAAATTTGTGGATTTTTGTTCTTCTTTTCTTCATTAAAGGGGTTTTTGCTTGTATATTTCAAAGATTGTGCCCCTCCGCTCTTTTAATGAAATGCATTCCTTCTAAAAAAAATTGTAAATTGTGAAGTGAAATCGTGGTATTTACATGTTTCCTAACATTCCCTACGAAATTTGACATTGTTCTATGCCTGGGGTTTATAGCCACCTCCAATCTGAGTTCGTCTATCACGTTTCCCTTTTGGCTTTCATGGTCACATTTTCCAAACATATTGTTCGAAAAGTTAGGGTTTGAGTCATTAGGGTTTTGGGGCTAATTTAGTCTTTATGGTATTTCCCTAATCCTATATAATAGGATGCTTGTATTAGGTTAACATAAGTTAAATAATATAATAGCCTACATCTTTTGTGTCTAAACCGTTAACACAAACTTTAACATGGTTTCAGAACATTAGGGTTTGAAGCCTTTGTAGTAGTGTTTTTTTTTTTTTCCCGCTCTATTTGTGTTGTTTTGTTGAGGGTTTTTCTGGTGGCAACACCGCCTATGTTTACACAAAACGTCTCTGTTTCTATTACTCAAACAGCTTATACAAAACGTTTTTTTTATTTATATTAGACTCCATTTTCAATTGCCAGATGGTGGGCTTATAATTGTGCAATATATAGCTGTCAATAGGCAGGAGACGCTACCTGGCTCAAAGGCTTTGGGCTCTAAGTAAGGTCCTCTGGAAAAAGATTACAAAGAACACGTACACTTATTAACCAGAATTATATGCCTTCAACCAGCAATCTATTTTGAGTATCAAGCCTAATATTACAAATTGCCCGTCAGAAAATTAAAGAGTGGGGGGACAGGCATTTGGTGCCTGGTAAACACATAATTACTCTACGATAAAGCTCTTATTTTTCAGAGATATGAGACTAGGAAAGTAAATAGGAGCACGCAACAGCAATAGAAAGAAAGGATGAAGTTCAAATAGTTTGTTTTTGGCAACGCAACGGTTTAGGGATACTTATAGTGATAAATGATTTTGGAGTATAGTCCAAGCTAGCTACCACTTTTGAAATTGGAAATGGAAGGGTTGCTCGCTAGTAGATGGAGAGCTGTGACTCCTTCCTCATCCTCCCTCTCAATCTACCACAAACCCTAGAGATCATACGCCTCTTCTAATATCACTCACAATAGTAGCATACACATGCACAAAATAACCACGCATGCACTCAAACTCACACATGACACATGCCCCAACATACCCAATGCCAAACTTAAAACAAGCCAGCAATACCAACTAAATTTCAATAATGTACCAAGTTAAACCCTAAAACAGTAAATTCAACATTCAAGAATCAAGATATATAATACAAACAAGAATAGAAGACTTTATATGCAGAAAACAACAAAAGTTCTTAACACATGCAGTAGGCCTATTGAATAAATTACTCATAAAAGTTCTTAACAGAAGTCCAAAATTCAAGATAATACAAACAAGAATAAAAAAATAAAAAAACTTTATATGCAGAAAACAACAAAATTTCTTAACACAAGGAGTAGGCCCATTGAATAAAGTACTCATAAAAGTTCTCAACAGAAGACACATTGAATAAAGTACTCATAAAAGTTCGAATATCAATCAATGTGTCCACCAACCAAACAACAATCCAATAACATGTGCAGTAGAGGCCCTATCAACAATATAAATAGTTAAATACATGTGTAGCTCTTCACTATTTTCAAACTAACTGGAAACCAGTAAAAGCAACCCCAAAATAACATACCACGAGTTGGAAAGACTTGAAGGGATCCATGGGTTTCTCAGATTTTAGTAGAACGAGCTTAGGGTCTATCAGAGATTTAGGGGCTTAGGGGTCCGTAGGAAATTTGGCCGTTTAAAAAGAGTAGGTTGGGGAGGAAGCTTTGTCGCTGGAGAGTGGGGTTCGTCGCCCGGCGACTAGGGTTGGGTTGGGTTGTCGCCAAAGCCTAGGGAGGGAGACTAGGGTTTGGGACCTTGGGTTGAGTTATTTGTCGTTCTGTTGTGAAGGAATTAGAAAAACGTGAAAAAACTTCTTTTAATTCAAGGGGCTGTGGGGTTTTTTTTTTTTTTTAAGGGCTGTAGGTGTTTTAATTTTTAATTAATCCTAATACCTTTTAAAAAAAAAAAAAAAAAAGTCAGTCTTTTTAATTTATTTACCTGGATATTTTGTTTAATTAGATGGCAAGGTGCATAAATGATGACTTGGCACTTGTATCAGGTGTCAAAATTTAAGCGGTCCACGTGTCAGTGAAGTGGAGTTCTGTTAAGTCTAACGGCAAGTGGATGGAGGTACTATTTCGGTCATTATGAAAACCATAGGTATCTCCTGTGATAAAAATAAAACCTAAGGAAAAAAAAAAAAAAGTTAAAACCCTAGGGGTATTAGGTGTTCGACCCTATAAAGTTTTCAATATTATTTAGTTATTGTAGTTTTTTTTTTTTTTTTGGCGCCAAAATCTCCTTTCACCCCAGCGCCACCAATTGAATAAGGCCCTATTTGGCGCAGACGCTCCCTCCTTTTTCCATCCAATCCAATGGGGTTCACCCTAGGGTTTCGTCCTCCTTAGTTCTCCAAGGTAATCGACTTCTCTCCCCCTCTTCTGATTCTGATGCTAATAACATCAACATTACAATCTGGTTGATTGCTGAGAAAAATATATTTCTTTCCCTTTTTTTTATTTAAATTTTTTAAGGTTGAGAAAAGTAGTTTGAAATGTAAATTGAATGGATTTTTTTCTTTTTCTTTTTCCCTTCTTCGTATTTCTCAGCAACCAAACTAAACTGGGATGGTTTTATTGTAAGTAATATGACTTGTGAATGGATTTATTATTCTGGACATAACGCCTAGCTCGAGTATTTGGTGCAGCTGTCCAAAAAAAATTCTTGTTCTCTCAAAACCAGAAAGGAAGCTGATTTTATGGAATTCAAGGTTTCATGAACGGGTATTTGGTTTTACATTTGATGGTGGTGGAAGCAAAATATGATAGTATGAGTGGAGGTTGGTGTTCTTAGGAGGTGATAGTACCTTTTGGAGTGGGAGTGCGGAATCATATAAGGAAGGGGTGGGGAGTTTTTTTTTTATATTTTTTAGATATGCAGTGGGGGATAGAACCAAGAAAAGTTTTTGGCATGATTTATGGCGTGGGAATTATCTACTGAAGGAATCTTTTCTGGAATTGTTTAGTATTGTTTGCTCTAAGGAGACGTGGGTGGCGGATCATTTGCAATTTTCTAATGGAAATATTCAATGGAATTTATCTGTTATCAAACATGTGCAGGATTGGGAGGTAGACTTTGTGATTGCATTTTAATGTATTGTACTCCTTCAGAGTGAGACAAGGTGGTAGGGATAGTGTTTGGTGGATGCCATCCAAGTGGTGAAAGTTTGAAGTAAGGTGGCTTTATCAAGTGTTATCCATTCCGGCTAGTTCATCAATTCTTTGGACGAGTATTTGGAGAGTCAAGGTTTCATCGAGAGTGAGTTTCTTTGTGTGGACAACCACTCTTGGGAAGATTCTGTCTTTGGATAACTTGATGAAGAGGAAAGTCATAGTGGTGGGCTGGTGCTGTATGCATAAAAGAAGCAGGGAATACATAGATCATCTTCTTCTCCATTGTCAAGTGGCAAGAGAATTATAGACTTTGATCTTTCGCCTTCTCGGGGTAGAATGGGTTAAGAAGAGTGATAGATTTGTCAAGTTGTTGGAGAGTTTAGTTGGGAAATCGTTTTGCTTTAGACTCTTGGAGGATGTCGCCTTTGTGCTTAATGCGGTGCATATGGAGAGAGTAGAATGCAAAGTGTTTCAAAGATCGAGAGATTTCAATGGAAGAACTAAATAATATCTTGGTCAAATCACTTCACAAATGGACAGGGGTGTATAATATCTCACAATTTTCTAACTTTTCTAAATTTGTGAATTTTTGTTCTTTCTTTTCTTCATTAAAGGGGTTTTTGCTTGTATATTTCAAAGATTGTGCCCCTCCGCTCTTTTAATGAAATGCATTCCTTCTAAAAAAAATTGTAAATTGTTGGGCGAAATCGTGGTATTTACATGTTTCCTAACATTCCCTGTGAAATTTGACATTGTTCTATGATTGGGGTTTATAGCCACCTCCAATCTGAGTTTGCCTATCACGTTTCCCTTTTGGTTTTCATGGTCACATTTTCCAAACATATTGTTAGAAGAGTTAGGGTTTGAGTTAGAAGAGTTAGGGTTTGAGTCATTAGGGTTTTGGGGCTAATTTAGTCTTTATCGTATTTCCCTAATCCTATATAAGAGGATGCTTGTATTAGGTTAACATAAGTTGAATAATATAATAGCCTCCATCTTTTGTGTCTAAACTGTTAGTACAAACTTTAACATGGTTTCAAAACATTAGGGTTTGAAGCCTTTGTAGTAGTGTTTTTTTTTCCACTCTATTTGTGTTGTTTTGTTGAGGGTTTTTCTGGTGGCAGCACCGCCTATGTGTGCATAATGCCCACACGGGCAGTACCTTTGAACAGCTCTCTAGAGCAGTTTTTTTTTTCTTGTTTCATGGTGACCGGAACACTCTTCCAGTGAAATAAATAAATAAAATAAAATTTATTTTGTTTGTGTTTTGGTGTTCCACCAGACTACCTGGCACCTTTTCTGTGGAGTGTTGTTTAGTTGAGTAGGAAAACCTGTGATAAGTATAATGACTTTAGAAGTTATTCATTCTATAATATATAGTTAGCGTATGCTACATATCGAGCAATTTGGTAGAGGAGATAATCTAGTTAGAATTCCATGATGGGCATGATCTATCAAGAACTTGCAAAGACAACAGTGCTACTTGTTTGCCTGTGGAACTCAAACATGAAGTCAATAATTAAACATGGTGATGAAGTATTCAAAATAATCACCTCCGGTGAACTTACATATGATTTTCACTGTGGACATGAACACGGGAATTGGATTCCAGCAAAATAGGGGTGCCCGTTTCATATAGGTTAAAGTTATAGGTGTTTTAACTTGTGATGACAAGTGTGGGAAGTCTACCTATTGCAGATACTTAGACATCTTTGGAATCAAGGTTCTCTATATTTTTGTTTCAATGGTTGGGGGTTGGAGGGGTGGGGGTGGATGGGTCTGGGTCATCTGGCAAAGAAGTGACTAAAGAAGAGAAATATGTGTGATATTATTGATCAATTGTTCTTGACATATGTACAAGCATAATTTTCCTTTATTAGTGGTTACTTTTTTATTCCTCAGGTAACTACTATAAGTGTTTGAGTGTCCACCTATTAGTTCCTGGCATCTCATGCAGTTTCTACTAGAATGATTCATATGAGTAATGGTCATATGAGTTCTTAAAATTTATTTTAAGGTGAAAGCCTTCTTAATCCAAAAGAACAAATGTTTTCAGAAGTTTATGAAGGTTTTAATCTATGACATCTTTGTTTTACATATAATGTAAAACATTTTAACGTGTTACCCTTTCACGTTGCAAGGTTTCATAATTGTTGGGAATTTGGTGTTTCATTTTTGGTAGTTTTCTTTTCTTTTCTTTTCTTTCTATTTAGAAACTACTATATCTTTGAGAAAGTAGGGATCATGCTTCATGGAAAGCATAGTTTCTGCACCAAATATGCAGAAATAATCAAGGTAAGGATCAGTTCACGTTAATTGGTATCACAAAGTTGAAGACTCCATCTTACTTTACTATATATGACTAATTGGCCTCTTTCTAGTCATGTTCATGTACCTCCAGCATGATTGCAAAACTGTACTGTTAATTTTCGTAATAGGGGCTAGCAATTGAGTGGAATGGCTTTAACCAACCTGATAAGCTCTGCAAGGATCATTATTTAAATTCTTAAGTACGAATTTGTACTTCAGAAACCTCAATAGTTTTGTAGCTAGTGTATTTGGTTGCTAGGCCTAAAGAGTATAAGAACTATGTTGATTACTGGATATGTTTGATCTAGAAGCGAAGAGTTTCCAACATTTTCTGAACATATAATTTCTAACATTTTTTTTTAAGACTTGACAGAATGTGAACATTGGAATATGCCTCACTTATTTTACTCTCTGTGACACATAATAGAAACCACATTTTACTCCGTCTATATCATGCTATGTAGCAAAATTTCTATACTCATTCACATATGCAATTTTTAGCTCTAGCTTATATCCATATCATATCCTAGTTTATCTGTGTTATAAAAATAAAAATAAAAATGTTAAGGTGTTTCATTGTTTATAAACCATCAATGTTGCTTTTCCCTCTTTATTATCATAGTGTTTTGTTGCTAAACAAAAGAACAATGCCAATACGTGTCAAAATTAAATGTATATTTTGAAACTGTGGTCATCCTATTGAAGTGTTAGACATGCCTCCAAGGAGTGTGGTTGAGTGTAGGTGTCCAACACAAGCATGACACAGACACTGCTCCTCCATAGAAGTGTACGTTCTATTTACCATATTGAATTGTTACTGAGATGAGTGTTACGGTGTGGAAGATGTCATTGGAAAATTTGTATCTGTGGACAGCTGCTTATGTATCTCCTCTAACGATTAGTTATAGTAATTTTCTTGTTCTTTTTGCTAACTCTAGTTAGGTGTTTTCTTTTATATAATTTTTGTGTACTTAGAGGTGCTTTAAAAGCCAATTGCTTACCAAAAAAAAAATTGTTACTATGCCATTTTCCAGGCCACAGAATAATGGAATAAGCTTATTTAAATTGCTTCAGACATAATTGGTTAGTTTATGTAGGATTAGTTTCCTTGCTTCTATGAAAAGATGACTAATGACTATCTTTAAATTGCTAGATTTTCTTTTGTTCTTTTGGAAGCATTTTATATTGAAATCACCACCTAAGAACATAACACTACATATATCTGTTTTACATAAACCTTAGAGTTATAACTCTATCATGATTTGTCATATTTCACATTGCTCTAGATAATGGAGTAAAGAATTTTCTAAACCACTTGATTTTGATTTTGTATCAGACGACCTATGTTTTGGGCCACTAGGTTTTAGAGTGTTGTGATAACCTTGACCAAGTCAAACTACAATGTGGGTATAAAATTAAATGAAGGCATAGTTTGTGCTCCCTTCCTACATCCAGTTAACCAAGGCTCCACTGACTACATGACTTCGCACTTCTTGTCTTCCTGCCACTGGAATTTAATATCCTCTGATTTTGAATATACAATGGATTTAAATCTTGTGATTCCATATCCATGGATTTATTAATTTTTTGATATATTTTAATTATGCACAATTAGGCTATTTGATCTACCTGTGGCCTATATGAAGCATCCTATATTCAATCTAAGTTGAACCAAATCTTTTTCCATCTCTTCATCATAATTATTTATATTTATATTAGACTCCATTTTCAATTGCCAGATGGTGGGCTGATAATTGTGCAATATATAGCTGTCAATAGGCAGGAGGCCGGCCCTAAGTAAGGTCCTCTGGAAAAAGATTACAAAGAACACGTACACTTATTAACCAGAATTATATGCCTTCAATCAGCAATCTATTTTGAGTATCAAGCCTAATATTCCTAATTGCTCGACAGAAAATGAAAGAGCAGGGGGACCGGCATTTGGTGCCTGGTAAACACATAATTACTCTACGATAAAGCTCTTATTTTTCAGAGATATGAGACTGGGAAAGTAAATAGGAGCACGCAACAGCAATAGAAGGGAAGGATGAAGTTCAAATAGTTTGTTTTTGGCAACGCAAGGGTTTAGGGATACTTACAGTGATAAATGATTTTGAAGTATCGTCCAAGCTGGTTACCACTTTTGAAATTGGAAGGGTTGCTCGCTAGTAGATGGAGAGCTGTGAATCCTTCCTCATCCTCCCTCTCAATCTACCACAAACCCTAGAGATCAGACGCCTCTTCTAATATCACTCACAATAGTAGCATGCACATGCACAAAATAACCACACATGCACTCAAACTCACATATGGCACATGCCCCAACATACCAAATGCCAACTAAATTTCAATAATGCATACCTTACGTGCAAGTTAAACCCTAGAACCCTAAAACAGTAAATTCAACATTCAAGATATATAATACAAACAAGAATAGAAAACTTTATATGCAGAAAACAACAAAAGTTCTTAAGNATACACATGCACAAAATAACCACACATGCACTCAAACTCACACATGACACATGCCCCAACATACCAAATGCCAACTAAATTTCAATAATGCATACCTTACGTGCAAATTAAACCCTAGAACCCTAAAACAGTAAATTCAACATTCAAGATATATAATACAAACAAAAATAGAAAACTTTATATGCAGAAAACAACAAAAGTTCTTAAGACATGCAGTAGGCCCATTGAATAAATTACTCATAAAAGTTCTTAACATAAGTCCAAAATTCAAGATAATACAAACAAGAATAAAAAAATAAAAAAAAATAAAAACTTTATATGCGGAAAACAACAAAAGTTCTTAACACAAGCAGTAGGCCCATCGAATAAAGTACTCATAAAAGTTCTCAACAGAAGACACATTGAATAAAGTACTCATAAAAGTTCGAATATCAATCAATGTGTCCACCAACCAAACAACAATCCAATAAAGTATTCATTGTTAGGCAACCCCAAAACAACAATCCAATAACACGTGCCGTGCAGTAGAGGCCCTATCAACAATATAAATACATGAGTAGTTCTTCACTATTTCCAAACCAACTGGAAACCAGTAAAAGCAACCCCAAAATAACATACCACGAGTCAGGGTATGCAGATGGGCTCGTTGGCTTCGGGAAGACTTGAACGGAACGGTGGGTTTCTCGGATTTTGGTAGAACGGGCTTGTCGGAGATTTAAGGGCTTGGGGTCCGTCGGAAATTTGGCCGTTGAAGAAGAGTGGGTTGGGGAGGAAGCTTCGTCTCCTGAGAGTCCGGCGACTGGGGTTGGGTTGGGTTGGGTTGTCGCAGGAGCCTAGGGTTTGGGTTGGAATATCGCGGGTCTCTCTCTGTCTTCAAATCCGAATGAACGTGAACGGCGGGGTCTTTGTTTTCTCTGTTTTAAGAGTTTTGTCGCTTTAATTCAATTTGTTTTTGTTTTTATACCTAATCGATAAAATAGAAGTCCCTAGTTTAATTGATTAGAATTACGTTTAATAAAAGTCATTAATAGTCATTAATTCGAATCCATGTACATGTAAATAAATAATAATCAACAAAATACAATATTGAATTTTTAATTTGTTATCAATTTTTTTAAAAAATAATTAGCTGGCATGGTTAAAATGTAGTCATCAGTGAGAACTTGGCATTTATGCCGTGTCAGTGATGTGAATTTCAATTAAGTATTCTAACGGCAAATGGATGGATATGTTTTTTTCGTCTTTATGAAAATTATTAGTACCTTCTGTGATACAAATCAAATCTTAGGATGAAAAAATAAAGTGTTCAAAGCCTCATGGGTTTTTAGGTTTTTAACCCTTAAAAAAAATAAATGTCAATCTTTTAATTTTAAATAAATTCTGTAGAGCAATAAAAAGACTATTTTTTGCCCATAAAAGTCTTAGGTGGCAAGTGGGTGGGGCTTGTGACCTCTAGCTACCCGAGATTTTTATGAGCCAAAAATAGTTTTTATTGCACTATAACATATCTCTTTAATTTATTTATGTGGATATTTTGTTTAATTAGGTGGCAGGCTGCATAACTGATGACTTGGTACTTATGTCAGGTGTCGAAATTGAACCGATCCACGTGTCAGTGATGTGGAGTTCCATTAAGTCAGTGGATGGAAGTACCATTTCTATCTTTAAGAAAACTACAAGTACTTTATGTGATAAGACTGCACAAGAGGGGGAGGGGGAATTCGAACTAGTGACCTCCACTTTATTAGGTGTGATCCTAACCGATTGAGCTATCTCTTGGAGACATGAGTATTAGGTTTTAACCCTATAAAGTTTTCAATATTATTTAGTTATTGCGGTTTTTTTTTTGCGCCAAAATCTCCTCTCACCGCTAGAGCCACCAATTGAATAAGGCCCTATTTGGCGCAGACGCTCCCTCCTTTTTCCATCCAATCCAATGGGGTGTAGCCTAGGGTTTCGTCCTCCTCAATTCTCCGAGGTAATCGACTTCTTCTCCCCCTCCTTTGATTCTGATGCTGATAACATTAACATCAACATTATCATCTAGTTTGTTCCCGAGAAAAATAGATTTCTTTCCTTTTTGTTATTTAAATTTTTTAAAGTTGATAAAAGTTGTTTGAAATGTACAGTGAATGGATTTTTTCTTTTTCCCTTCTCCTTCGTGTTTCTCAGCAACCAAGCTAAACTGGGATTGGTTTTATTGTAAGTAATAATAATTGCGAATGGTTTTGTTATTCTGGACATAACGCCTAGCTCGAGTATTTGGTGTAGCTATCCGAAAAAATTATTGTTCTCTCAGAACCAGAAAGGAAACTGAATTTATGGAATTCAAGGTTTCGTGAACGGGTATTTGGTTTTACATTTGATGTTGGTGGAAGCAAAATATGATAGTATGAGTGAAGGTTGGTGTTCTTAGGAGGTGATAGGACCTTTTGGAGTGGGAGTGTGTAATCGTATAAGGAGGGGGTGGGGAGTTGTTTTTTTTTTTTTTTGTTATATATATATATATTTATATATATTAGATGTGAAGTGGGGGATAGAACCAAGAAAAGTTAGTGGCATGATTTATGGTGTGGGAATTATCTACGAAGGAACTTTTTTGAAATTGTTTAGTATTGTTTGCTATAAGGAGACGTGGGTGGCGGATCATTTGCAGTTTTCTAATGGAAATATTCAATGAAATTTATCTGTTATCAAACATGTGAAGGATTGGGAGGTAGACTTTGTGATTGTGTTTTAATATATTGTACTCCTTTAGTGAGACAAGGTGGTAGGGATAGTGTTTGGTGGATGCAATCCAAGTGGTGAAAGTTTGAAGTAAGGTTGCTTTATCAAGTGTTATCCATTCCGGCTAGTTCATCAATTCTTTGGACGAATATTTGGAGAGTCAAGGTTTTATCGAGAGCAAGTCCTTTAGTTGGGAAATCATGTTTCGCTTTAGATGCTTGGAGGATGTCCCCTTTGTGCTTAATGTGGTGCATATGGAAAGAGCGGAATGCAAAGTGTTTCAAAGATCGAGAGATATTTGGGTTCTAAATTCTTCAACCCTAAACCTAACGGCCGGCAACCGGTAAAGAGACACCCAATGAGCTTGTGGATCGGCCCAAGTTATTGACCCAAATAAAGCTGACAAGCCTTTCAATGGTTTTTTCGGGCTCATCAAGCAAAATCCAAATACAACCAGAAAGACTTATAGCCCAACGGCCCATGACCCCTAAGCACGCGCCCACTTTGCCAGCTAACTGCGGCGGCGTTCGAGGAACTCTGAACTCACGCTACTCCACCCACCGACCGTCAACTTGTTTACCAGACAAATACTCTTCCTATCAAGCCACGTGTCCCATGTCTTTCACGAATAAATACGCCATTCCATCATCCCTCTCTCTCTCAATCTACCACAAACCCTAGATAGAGAACAGACGCCTCCTCTAATATCTTCTCGATCTCAAGTTTCTCCTTTTTCTATCTTCTTTCTCCTTTTATTTATTTATTTTTAACTTATTTATTCTGTAAAGTTTTGACCTTTGCAACGCCTATCTCAGATTTCAAACCCTCCAACCCTCAATGTCAATCTATCTTCCTGAGGAAGTGGTGCTGAATATACTGAGCAGGCTGCCCCCAAAATCCCTATTCCGTTTCAGGTGCGTTTCCAAATTTTGGCATACTCTCATCGGAAATCCTGATTTCTTTACCCCAAATTCTCTCAACCGATCTATTCTCGGAGACCCCGATCGTTCTGCTCCTCTCCTTCTCGTCACAGATAAACACTCTGTCGGCTTTGACTTTAAATATAAGCATATTTTTCATTTCCTCTCTGGCGAGACCCTGGATTGCCAGTCTCAAATTATTATCAAGTTAAGTGATATGTATGATTATTTTACGATTGTGGCTTCCTGTAATGGTTTACTCTGTCTCCACCAAGACATCGATGACACAATCTATCTTTGGAACCCCGCAACTTCAAAAGCTTTAAAGTCTCTCCCGCCCCTACGACGCGCAGAGTTTGATGATTTGAAATTGAAGTTTGGTGTCTTTCTGATCACCATCGGATTCGGTTTCGACAGGAGATCCAACGACTTCAAGGTGCTGAGGATTTGTAACGTTTTTGACGACGGGGATATGGGAAGTAAACGACAAGTGCAATTGTACCGCCTGAGCACTGGGAGATGGAGACGGCTTGACCTGCCCGTGCCGTTTGCTGAACTTTACCTACGCTGGCCGGGGGAACAACTTCCAAATTTTCCTACCACTGCGTCAGATGGCCTTTTTTTCTGGTGGGTGGTGCCCGATAAATATCATGTTAAAGAGGAAATTGTTGCTTTTGACGTCGGCGACGAGTTGTTCCGAACGACGCCGCTTCCGGATGGCGCACATTTTTCAGATTTCACTTCCGTTAATTTTACAGTGTTAAATGGGTGCGTTGCTATAGTGGGTTTCCCTCGTCAAAGAGTTCGCTCAAGAAAGCGTATGTCTCAATTCCATATCCTTTTGCTTGTTTTTGTTTCTAATCATTATATTTTGCATATGCTTTCTCATAAATCCGACCGTAGCTGAGAGCACTCTATGCCATGACAACATTTATCAAACTTTGCTTGATACATGTACTCCGATTTTTCTGAAGTCTATTTATTGAATCAACTCAATCATTGGTGAGGATGATTGAAATAGGAAGTTCATGAAGTTTATTTGTCAATTACTGCCCTAGGATGCTACTTTTTGTACTTGTTATGCCTCTTGCATCAAGTTAATATTTCTCATGATGATCTTCACCGACTTTGCTTGCATCCTTTGTTCAACAGATGCGTTAGGAGTATTATTGGACGTTTGGAAAATATGAAGAAGGTACTTGTTAGAGTAATTCACAGCAAGGTTTTTATTAAATTATTAATAAGATGCATCTTATCAATGTATTTTTATTTAATTATTTCTCTTTCAATTGAAGTAAACAAGCTCCCAGCTATATATGGCCGGGTACCTGCCCTCATCATGCTATTATAGTTTAATTGTTAGGATGAGTAAGCTAACTTTTGATTGTGCTTCCTTTCTACTTCACTCCTTGTTAGCTTGCAATCTTCTTCTTTTAAGAAAAACACAATGGGGCTTTGAATAAACTACTCATGTAATTTGTTAGCTTATAATATCAATGTTAGAGACTCATCCAAATATTTGAATCTTGCAAACCGATGGTATTTGCAAATCAACGTTTTTTTTTTTTTTTTTTTTTGTGGGACTTTGGGCTTGATTTCTATCATTTTCATAGAAGGAAATTGGTTACTTATATCAACTGCTTTGATATAAAAGACTACATACAAATTATGATCGCTACCCCAACAAGACAATGAGTGTTGAAGGACTAGTATTTTTTTACTTTGGGCTTAGGCTTTATTTTTATGCCTTAAATTTATTAATTTTGGCAAACAATACCATAATTGTTGTGCACACCGTTAGATCAGTAAAATAAAATCTAGACCAAGGAATGATTTCTTTTCATTTCACTTGAAACTGATGATCCTATTACATCTGAGTTTTCTCCATTTTGTATTTTGAAATATTTTGTGACTGCAAGGGGCTTTATTTGAACAGAGTTGATGAGTACTTTTAATTACTCTTAGCTTTATTCTTTACTGTTTGGGCTAGGGTTTGACAAATTTCATGCAGGCTTTCTCATAATTATTGTTAGGCAAAAAATTGGCGGAGATCCCTGACAATTTGGGTAGCAAATTGTGCTTTAAATTGTCGATATACAATAGAAAATAGTGGTTTTATCTAGCAAGGTTCCTGCTAGTTTTTAGCTCTTTTTTCTCTTTTTTTTTTTTTCTTTAAAATAAAAAATCTAGTTTCTAGCTCGTTTGGTCTACTATATTGAATTTCTTCAAAATTAAAAACCCTAAAAAAAATTTCTAAAACAAAATTAATTAATTTTTTTCGATAAAAAATTTTGTTCAAAAAAAATATTCGTTTGAAAAAAAATATATATATATTTTTAAATTAAGTATTTTTTATTTTTAAAAATACTTTTTTATTTTTAATTTATAGGGGCATTTTTGTCTTATTAAGATATATGCAAAGACAATTTTATCTTTTTGCTAACCTTCTGGGGGACGTTGACAATGTTTTGGTAGTTAGGAGAATATTATCAATTGTGTGATAATTTAAGAAGGGTATGCGAACTTTACTTAAACAATTAAATTAATTAGTGGGCGCGCGTTAGGGGGGTCATGGACATTTAGCCTAAGTCTTTCTGGTTGTATTTTCTGATATTGACTTGGATTTTGCATTTTTAGCCCCAAAAAACTATTGAAAGGCTTGTTCGCATTTGGGACAATAACTTGGGCCTATCCACAAGCTTATTGGGTGTCTCATACAGATTGGGCACCATACGTGTATGAGATTGCAGGTCTTTAGGTTTAGGGTTGAAGAATTTAGAACCCAAAATAAGGCATTACTGTTGCTAGCAATTTGAGTGAGAATTATTTATGATGATTCATCTGTTCAAGACTCCAAATAAGTGATCAGATAGTCTAAAATTTATTTGAACATTTGAGTTTATTTCGTATTATCCAAAGACAAACTATTTTGTGGGCCCCACTCTCTCTGGTGGACAGCAGCAATTAGATTAATATGGTCATGGTCAGTTTGACCTTCAACTCAACCTATGCCCAAATTGAAAGCCCCAGCAATCAAAGAAAAAGGAAGCCACCATAGCTCTTTCTTTGGTGGAGTTGCGGTGGTAACGATAAGTTGTAATAATGTTTGAGGTGAAGATAAAGTAGTAATGGGTAAGGTCTATGATGGTGGCTTTAAAATGTTTTCTTTTATTAAAATAATAATAATAATAAATGAAGAAGGCATATGATGGTGAAACAAAGAGATATTTTCGTTTATGTTGGAATTATTGCCGGAAATCTTAGATCCAAAAAAGTGCATACCCAAAAAAAAAAAAAAAGTTTTCCCATGAGCCCTCTATTTTGTAATTCTTTTTGTCTGTATGCTAATAATTGGAGAAAACTCGTACCAAATATATCTTGCTCTTTTGGGTTGGTTAAGGCAATTATGTCTAATTCTATAGATTGTTTGGAATTGTATTTTTTTTAAAATTGAGATTTGATAATAAGAAAAATATGCTTTTTCAAATCGCAAATAATGAGGTGCTTTTTTGAGAACTACGACTTTAAAGGCTAAACCACAATGTTATGAAATGCTTAATTATGATTTTAAAAATCATATTTTTCAAATTGCACATTTTAAAATTAAAATTTTTGAAATCGCACACCTGACCGAAATTTATTCAAGTTGTGTTCACTTTTACACCATAGAGGAGAGGCCAGACACCTCAAATAATTTATCGTTTGCAAGAATTCAATATATCATTCCTTCTATTCCATTTCACTTTTACATCTCAACCCATCCATCCAGTTTCATTCTTTAGAATTAGAAATTAAAATTAGAAATAATAAATCTGTTACATAAAACATGTAAGATTTGGCTGTAAAGGAGAGGATCAAGATTTTGGTAATATGTTCAATCTTTACCATCAGAATTAGTTCATTTATATACTTAAATAATGTGTATGTGACATCTAGCAGAATTTTTATGGGTGTTTTTTTTCTTTTGAAAATTATTTATTATTCTTCAATTTGTTATATTTCACTTTTTTCTTTCTTCTCAAATGATTGTCGTGAAGACTTAAAAACTCGCGATGAAATTAGAAAAAAAAAAATCGTGATGAATTTAATTTATCTTTCAATTAAATATTACTAACAAAAGTAAAAAATAAATTAATTTCTCAACGATTCGAGAAAGCCCTAATTTATGCAAAACTAAAAAGAAAAAAAAAAAATCATACACAATTTGAGCTAAAATAACTAGAAAATACACAAACCTAAGGGTGGGCAAAAACCCGCCCAACCCAATCTGCACCGACCTGATCCGCCTAAATCCGTTAGTTTTTAGTGTTTTTTTTTTGTTGATACCGGGTGGAAAACACCCAACCCGTGCGGTTTGGGTTGGTCCGCAGGTACAGGTTTTAAAAAAGAGACGGATAACCGCCCCGCCACGCGCATATGCTTAAAAGTTGAAACCCTAGATTTCCTAATACTAGCCACAACCTTCTTCTTTCTCTGCAGCTTCTTCTTTTTTCATTTTCTTCTTCTTTCTTCTTCTCTTCATCTTTGTTCTTATTCTTCTTCTTCCTCCTTCCCACCCTACAAACCCAAAAAATAAAATAAAATAAAACCATAAAACCTTCTATCTCTCCTTCTTTCCTTACGTTGCACATAGTCACGACCAGATCTAGAGAGGATTTGAGAAACAAAGGAGAGAAGAAAAGAAAAGGGAGAAGATGAAGAGAAACGTTGGACTAGAGAGAAGATGAAGGATAAGAAAAGAAAAGGGAGAAGATGAAGAGAGACGCTGTACTGGAGAGAAGAAGAAGAAGAAGAAGAGAGGGGGGGCCAAGAGGAAGAGAGAGAGACGCAGGAGAGAGAAAAGGAAAGAAGAAGAAGAATACCTGCTCCGCCCTACCCGAAACCTGGCGAATTTGTTGGCTTCAACCCGGGTAGCGAGTAGAGTTTTTCAAAACCTGATGGACTTGGGTCGGGTGGCCGAAAATGCCAAAACCTGCCCAAACTGACCCATGCCTAGCGCTACACAAACCCATCAATTCTACGAATCTAATTTTCTCAAATGACACAAATTACTTTTTTTTTTTCCTCAAAACCGCACATTCCTACTCTTTCATATGTGGCTTTGAGTCGTTGAACTAGCGTATCTGTATCTTTGACGAAAACTAACATCTAGTAAGTGTACGTCATGACAATTATACAACTATAAAGGATATTTTTGAACTTCTTGTTGGTAGAATTAGGGGTATAAACGAGCTAAGCTTGAACGAGCTTCCATTGTTTGGGCTTGGCTTGTTTAAATTTTACTCGAGCTCGAGCCGAGCTTAAGAACAAGCCAAAAAATCGAGCTCGAGCCAGTTCGCAAGCTGGCTCTTATATTTAATTTTTTTTGTTATAAATTTAAACTTTAAGTATTCTTAAACGGATTAAGAAACCAGCTTGCATATGAGCATTTGCTTAGTCTAGCTAGCTGAGTATGGAGCCTGAGTCAATACAGTAAGACACTTAGTTTCGAAGAAAAAAGATATGCATCCTTTTATAAAATGATGCATATTAGACGAAAAAAAATATATCAATTTTTAATATTAATATAAGCAATTATGTAAACAATTACCAATTCAAGCCTTATACGACCTGCTTACGAGCTTAGCCAAGTCGAACTGAGCTTACTTCATTTAATATTCGAGCCAGGATTTATATTCATGAAACACATCATTTAATATTTGAGTCGAGCACAAGTCGAGCCGAGCCGAGCCTGAACTCGTTAGCGAGCGGCTTGCCCTCTTAACACCCCTAGGTAGAATGATAGTCAAAGCAGAGGACGGTTTCAACTTTGTTGGAAAATGCAACTTTGTGCGACAATTGCCCTAAATTTCAATCTGTTTATCCAAACATGCACACACACATATAAAGCGATGGAGAGAAACAAACTATCATATTTAATAAACAAACTAGCAGAAAAGTGAACCAAAAATATCTTAAGGTTCACATCAAAGTAAAATTTTAGGGTGGGAAAAACTTTACAAATTTATTAACTTTGGAAACAGAAGTCCTGGTCCACTAGTTGAGTTAATCATAAGCAACTCAACAATCTTCTCAATATCCGCATTTCCACTCTCGTCTAAACTTCTAAACCTAAATGGAATACACCTGAAAAGAAAAATCTGCTGAATGAGCATCTTCACTAATCTTGATCCCAATTGCATATGAGTTGTAATAAAGCTTGATTTGAAACTTCAACAAGTAATTTCTCAATCAAACCAAGCTTTATCATGCCATAATATACCTCATTACATGCAACCAAACTCATCTCCAAAAAATACGCCATGCATACATAGGCATCTCTCATCAATCATGAGGTATGATTCAATCAATTATAAGGTGTTCGGTGCAATTCAACATCTTGTCCATACTCATTAGAGCTACTGCACATAAATTATCACATGAAAATGGATAATGTTCACTAAAACATCAATATATATATCATTACTGAGGATAACATTACTTATCAAAAAAATTACTAAGGATAACATACAAAAAACTGTCTTTGGAGTCTGAGGAAAGAAGTTGTTCGAGTTCGTACTAGCTTGCGGAGGGGTTGAGCGGTTTGAGAAGAGGACAGTTGGGATTCTTCATGAGTTACTGAGCTTGACGGTGGAGAAGATGGTTGAGGTTGAACGCATAGCTCATTTTCAGAGGGATTTTGCCATGGATGCTAATGTGTGCGAACTTCTTTTGAAGCACCCTGGAATATTTTACATATCTACCAAAGGTAATACGCAAACAGTTTTTCTTAGAGAAGCATATTGCAAAGGGTGTCTGATTGAGCCTAACCCAATATATATTGTTCGAAGGAAAATGTTGGACCTTGTCTTGCAAGGGTGCCGAAGTACCAGAAAAATTGGAGCTGAGGAGGAAATGAAGGAGGAGAGCAATACTGTAGTTTGTACAGCAGATGCTGGAGGGAGGAGAGATGGAGACTTGGTCATTCCAATTTAAAGAGTTTTGACAATGGAAATCCCTATGATAGTGCTGGTGAAATCAGCTAGTAATTTGTGGAAGAGTTTACTCGATACAATGAGAATCGAGGTAGTGAGAGAGTGATGCTTGCATTGGAGGATCAGGCCAAGTTAACCATACAAAGAGAATGGAGGTAGTGAAAGCGATTCTTTCTTTTCTTTTTCTTCTAAGTAATAGCAAATTATCATTTTTTTTTTTTGAGTAATTCAATCTCATTTGAAAAGCACAAAGTGGCACAAACATATTAAACCTAGAAACATTCCTTATGAGTGTAGTCAATAAGTATAAATATGCATACATGTGTATAAAAGAGGTAGATTAGACAAATACATACGTGTAAAAAGAGTTAATCTGCATTGAGCATGGCGTGATCTGCATTGAGCATGGCGTGTAGTTAACTACCACTTCATCTGTTTTGGATAAAAAATTTATACAAATCTATTTTTTATTACTTATCCACTGAGTTAATTAATTTATCTAAGATATGTGCTATTTTGTAGCCATATGTCGATGAGCCTCAAAATTATGGCCTACAAGTGGCAGAAATTGAAAGTATTTTCAACATGATTGCATCATCGGATCATTCAGGCTTTCATATGTATTAGTAGTAATTGGCCTTACCTTTAGTGACAAAGCAAATGACTTGATTCTGGATAAGTTGGTCGTTTCTACAAATGGAATGGGGCCTTTCTTACCCTTCTTTCTCTCTTTAGCTAGGCGTTTTTACATTTGTATGTGTACTTAGGTTGCGGCTTTTACGCGTTTCAATGATATCTCATTTACTTCTTTAAAAAAAAAAAAAATGGAATGATGGATCAGAGATTTAGGGTAAACGTTGTGGTTAAGACATTTATATGATTGACAATGTTATGTTTATGTTGTTGCAAATTCTAAAATGAAGGAGATCATTACTTTTGACAATGATATTTCCCTCTTTTTGTTGGACAGCTGGAATAATGCTTGCAGATTGCTCATGCGCAACATTTGGCACTTGGATCAGATGCCCAATTTGGCCAACAAGGGAATGTTGCTTCAGTACAGATTATTTCAACTATTTTTTGGACTCTCTCTTGTTCACATGTTGCGATTGAATGGTGCTTGTAAATTGTAATTGCTATTGAATGGATTTTTCTGCATTAAGGCATACATTTATCAGTGTTCTGTAAATCTGCTGCTGATCAAGTTTTGCTTTTAACAGTTATTGAAACAGTTAAAGGTGCATCAAGTATCTTACAAGTCTTTTGAGAGCCAAAGAAGAAAATAGAAAGAAACAAGAAAGAAACTTCCTTAGATTTTGGAGGCTTGGCGTCAACCCATACTTGTTCCCTGACAATGACAATGAAGGAATTTAGAAGAGGGTGAAACAAATCCATGTATGTTGGATGGAATCATCTTGAGTGGATCAATTTATTTCTCCTCTGATTAGTGCCCTTCTCCATATTTCTCAGCCACTCTTTCTTCACTCATTCATGGCATGACTAGGCAGCAGAATGGTTTTTTTGTTTGTGTGCTAATAATATCTTTGTACAAGATGGTTTTTTGTTTGCACTTTCAAATTGGCTTTTTAATTTCTTTCTCTTTTAATTTTCTATGTTTAGGTTTTTTTTGGATAAAATTCTCCATGTATAGGTTTTTTCACTGGAATTTTAACTTTAATATGTGAAAAGAATTGAAATTTTTAACTGGATTTACCTAGAAAGTGAACAAACCTGTTTTCCAACCGAATTGGGACACTTTCTAATACTTGCACAGTTGCACACTTCACATTCATAATAGAACTAGCAAGCCAAATAGCCCCTTTTTTTTTTTTTTTTTTTTTTTTATGTCCGCACAAGAGGGGTAGGAGGTCCGATTAACCCTAACCTAAATAGTATAAAGCTGAGAGTAAAAAAAAAAAAAATGCTCGCAAACTCTGTTCAAATAAAGCTCCCTGCAGTCATAAAGATTTCAAAATACAAAACAGAGAAATCTTTACAAAATAGGATCATCAATTTCAAGTGAAATGAAAAGAAATCATTCCATGGTCTAAATTTTATTTTACATCTAACAGCATGCCCAACAATTATGGTATTGTTTGCAAAAATTATTAAACTTAAGGCATGAAAATAAAGCCAAGCACAAAGTAAAAAAATACTAGTCTTACTCAATTGTCTTTTTGGGTAGCCATCATAATTTGTATGTAGTCTTTCATATCAAAGCAGATATAAGTGATCAATTTCCTTTTGTGAAAAATTATAGAAATCAAGCCCCGAGTAAAAAAAAAAAAAAAAAAGACGGTTGATTTGCAAAAAGGATGGACAACAAATATACAACGGATTAACTTATTTTTATAGGGTGCGAAAGAGAAATATGATCGGTTTGCAACATTCAAAGATTTAGATGAGTTTCTAACATTGACATGATAAGCTAACAAATTACATGAGTAGTTTATTCAAAGCCCCGTTGTGTTTTTCTTGAATGAAGTAGATCGCAAGCTAACAAGGAGTGAAGTAGAAAGGAAGCACAATCAGAAGCTGGTTGGCTCATCCTAACAATTAAATTATAATAATATGATTTGGGGAGGTAACAAGACATGCACAACTCGAAGCTTTTAGCATTTAAAAATAGTTTACTTCAATTGAAAGAGAAATAATTAAACAAAAATACCTTGATAAGATGCATCTTATTAATAATTTAATAAAAACCTTGCTGTGAATTACTCTAACACATGCCTTCTTCATATTTCCCAAACGTCCAATAATACTCCTAATGCACCTGTTAAACAAAGGATGCAAGCAAAGCCAGTGAGGATCATCATGAGAAATATTATGCATATGTACAACAATTATAAGGTTTTCAACTCATTGATGCTTGTGTTTTAAGGGAAATTGAATAAAGAAACATATATGAGAAGGATTTTCAGTTTCGCTCCCAAGAGATGTAGCAGTAAACAAACAATCTTTTTCATCTTTCTTTCTTCCCTTTTCTTTCAAGCACCAAGTGACATTGTTGCCAACATTATCAACTAAGTGCCATATATTGTAAAGATAATCGTTAATGATATCTACTCTTAAAAATGTAAAAATATCTAAAAGCTTCTTGAAACATTTCCATTCATCTGGATGATATTACTCTGGTTTGAAAACAAAAGAAATCAAGATAAAGCTTCATGATTAACACATGTCCCTCCATGACTAATCTAGTTGTTAGGGAATTGGCCGCCAAAGATCAGCCCAAATTGCTAACAATGAAGCCAACTAGTTAAAGGCCACCTGCGATCGGGGCCTATCAACAACACTTGCTAATTCAACCCTCGATCACTGATCTGGCCCCTGAATCGAGTTTAGCCATCAAAGGGGACAACATCAATAAGAGATCAAACCCTATCGTCAGTCACGATCGAGATCAAACCCTATCGTCAGCCACGATCGCCACACATATCCGAGCTGTCATCATAGTTCCCAAAGGCATTGTCATTAATTCTAATTATTTTTCAAAAGAAAAATACACCCATAACAATTCTGCTATACACAAGTTATTTAAGTATATAAATGAAAATTATTTAAGTATATAAATGAACTAATTCTAATGGTAAAGGTTGAACATATTATTAGAATCTTGATCCTCTCCTTTGCAGCCAAATCTTACATGTTTTATGTAACATATTTATTATTTTTAATTGTAATTTCTAGTACTAAAGAATGAAATTGGATTGGTGGGTTGATATGTGAAAGTGAAATGGAATGGAAGGAATGATATATTGAATTTTTGTAAACGGTAAGTTATTCGATGTGTTTGGCCTCTCTTTTACGGTATAAAAATAAACACAACTTGAATAAGGGTTTGTTTATGTTTGCGATTTCAAAAATTGCAATTTTAAAATGTGTTTGAAAAATATGATTTTTAAAAACATAATTAAGCGTTTAACAAAATTGCGGTTTAACCTTTAAAATCGTAGTTTTAAAAAAAAAACCTCATTATCTGCGATTTGAAAAAAACATATTTTCCACCTTATCAAATCTCAATTTCTTTAAAAACGTAATTCCAAACAATCTGTAGAAGTAAACTGTATTGCCTTAACCAACCTAAAAGAGCAAGATAAATTTGGTACGAGTTTTCTCCAATTATTGGCATACAGACAAAAAGAATTACACAATAGAGGGCTCATGGGAAACCTTTTTTTTTTTTTTTTTTTCATTTTCAGTATGTACTTTTTTGGATCTAAGATTTCCGGCAGTAATTCCTGCATAAACGAAAATATCTCTTTGTTTCTAGCTGCCAACTTCATCACCAATTCACCATTATATACCTTCATTTTTTTTTATAAAAAAAAAAATAATAACATTTTACTATTTTATCACTATTATAGCTTCACCTCAAACATTACTACTTTCTTTGTTTGATTGCTAGGGCTTTCAATTTGGGCATAGGTTGAGTTGAAGCTCAAACTGACCTTGACCATATTCATCCAATTGCTGGGAAATAGGACAACGGACCCTTTTACAAAAAAAAAGAAAAGAACCGCGAATCTTTGTTGAAAGATGGGAAGCTACTCCGATAGCTTCTTACTCTCAGCGAGGAGAGGAATGAATGAACAGAGATAGAATCGGACTGATTCCCTAAATGCCTTTCTGGATATTTCTCAAAGTCCCGGCTATTTACGAAACGTGAGAAGCATATTAATAATCATAGACGCGAACCCCCCTCATTATCGTATATGCGACTCTCACTGCATACGGCTCGCACAAAGACTCCTAAATCCATCCTGAGCTGAGATCATAAAGAGCATACTGCAAATGGGAAGTGGAGTTAATACAATGAATACCGGAGAAAGTGGGACCCACACAAATAATTTGTCTATAGGTAATATGGAAGAACTCAGATGCCCAAATAAATTTTAGGTTATCCGACCACTTATTTGGAGTCTTGGACAGATGAATCATCCTATATAATTCTCTCACTCAAATTGCTAGCAACAGTAATGCCTTATTTTAGGTTCTAAATAAGCTTGCAATCTCATATCCTTATGGCCTGCAATCTCATATCCTTATGGCACCCAACTTGTATTGAGACACCCAATAAGCTTGTGAATAGGCCCAAGTTATTGTCCCAAATAATGTTGACAAGCCTTTCAATGGTTTTTCGGGGCTCAAAATGCAAAATCCAAATCAATATCAGAAAATACAACCAAAAAGACTTAGCCCAACGGCCCATGACCCCTACGCGCCCATTGATTAATTTATTTGTTTGGGTAAAGTCTACATATTCTCTTTAAACTACCACATGATTGACAATGTCCCCCACAACTACCAAAGCATTGTCAATATCCCCCCTAAGGCAAATAGATAAAATTATCCATATATATTTCTCAATAAGACAAAAATACATCTATAAATTAAAAATAAATAAATAAATTTTTTTAAAAAGAAAATTCTTAATTTTAAAAAAATGAATATTTTTTTGAACGAATATTTTTTTGAACGGAAATTTTTATTTATTTATTTTTTAATTTTGTTTTAGAAATTTTTTTATTTTCTTAAATGAAAATTGTTAATTTGTTTGAAACGGAAATTTTTATTTAAAAAAGTTATTAAAAAAATTATTTTTTTCTTATATATAGGATTTTTTAAAAAAATTTAACTTTACCACCCTTTGGATTTATTTATTTATTTTAGTTTTAGGTTTTTTTCTAGAAGTTTTAGTATTTTTTGTTTTTATTTTACTAAGGGTAGTTTCATCACTGGGGGGAGCATTGACAATTTTTTGTAGTTTGGGGGACACTGTTAAAATTGAAAGTTTAAAGATGATATTGTCAATTAGGTGGTAGTTTGAGAGGGTTATCTAAACTTTTCCCTATTTGTTTTCTCCTCTAATTAGTGCTCTTCTCCATATTTTTCAGCCACTATTTCTTCACTTATTCATGGCATGACTTGGTAGAGAATGGTTTTTTGTTCGTGTGCTAATATCTTTGTACAAAATAGTTTTTTGTTTGCACTTTCAAATTGACTTTTTAATTTCTCTCTTTTAAATTTTTCATGCTTAGGTTTTTTTTTTTTTTTTTTTTTGGATAAAATTCTCCATGTATAGGTTTTTTCATTGGAATTTAAACTTTAATATGTGAAAAGAAATGAAATTTTTAGGGGAAACTTCAAACTTTCATGCAATTTTACAAACTCTCCCTAAACTTTGAAATCTTACTTTAGACCCCTGAACTTTCAATAATTCTCAATGAGACCCCTCCGTCAAATTTTAAACGTTACATGGCGTTTATGCCCCCGACTTTTGTATAAAATTCTAACATCCAAAATGTTTTTTTTATTTAAAAACAAAAACAAAAATCAAAGATATTTTGATCTTTTTTTTTTTTATTGGTATTTTTAAAGTCTAAAATTAACATAACGGTTCTAATTGAGAACAATTCAAAGTTCAAGGATCTAAAGTGAGATTTTAAAATTTAAGTAAGGTTTGTAAAATCGCATGAAAATTCAAGGGGCGAAAATGAAATTTCCCCAAATTTTAAATAGGATTTACCTAGAAAGTGAACAAAAAACAACCGAATTGGAACACTTTCTAATACTGGCATAGTTGCACACTTCACATTCATAATAGAACTTGGAAGAAATTCAATAGACTAGACCAAACGAGCTAGAAACTAGATTTTTTTTTTTTTTTTTTTACAAAAAAGAACTAGAAACTAGCAAGAACCTTGCTAGAAAAAACCACTATTTTTTGTTGTATATCAACAATTTAAAGCACAGGAATCTCTTCCAATTTTTTGCCTAGCAATTTGAACAATAATTATGAAAGAGCCTACATGAAATCTGTCAAACCCTAGCCCAAACAGTAATGAATAAAACTAAGAGTAATTAAAAAATACTTGTAAACTCTGTTCAAATAAAGCCCCTGTAGTCACAGAAATTTCAAAATACAAAATGAAGAAAACTTGACGGAATAGGATTGTCAGTTTCAAGTGAAATGAAAAAAAATCATTCCATGATCTAGATTTTATTTTACTTATCTAACGGCTTGCACAACAGTTATGGTATTGTTTGCCAAATGAATAAATTTAAGGCATAAAAATAAAGCCAAGCCCAAAGTAAAAAATACTAGAGTTCTCCAACACTCATTGTCTTGTTGGGGGTAGCGATCATAATTTGCATGTAGTATTTTATATCAAAGCAACTGATATAAGTGACCAATTTTCTTCTATGAAAATGATAGAAATCAAGCAGAAAGTCCACCAAAAAAAAAAGAAGTTGATTTGCAAATACCATCAGTTTGCAAGATTCAAAGATTTAGATGAGTCTCTAACGTTGACATGATAAGCTAACAAATTACATGAGTAGTTTATTCAAAGCCTCACTGTGTTTTTCTTAAATGAAGAAGATCGCAAGCTAATAAGGAGTGAAGTAGAAAGTTAACACAATCAAAAATTGGCTGCTGACTTATCCTAGCAATTAAACTATAATATTATGATGAAAGGAGGTAACTGGCCATATATAACTGGGAGCTTTTAGCATTCAAAAATAGTTTACTTCAATTGAAAGAGAAATAATTAAATAAAAATACATTGATAAGATGCATCTTATTAATAATTTAATAAAAACCTTGCTGTGAATTACTTTAACAAGCACCTTCTTCATATTTTCCGAACGTCCAATAATACTCCTAATCCATCTTCTTCATATTTTCCAAACATCCAATAATACTCCTAATGCACCTGTTGAACAAAGGATGCAAGCAAAGTAAGTGAATATCATCATGAGAAATATTATGCATATATATGTCCAACAATTGTAAAGTTTTCACCTCAACTCAGTTTCACTCTCAAGAGATG
Source organism: Carpinus fangiana (assembly GCA_006937295.1). Lineage (NCBI taxonomy): Eukaryota > Viridiplantae > Streptophyta > Magnoliopsida > Fagales > Betulaceae > Carpinus > Carpinus fangiana. The sequence continues at coordinate 27,951,540 of CM017324.1, forward strand.
CAGCAGTAGACAAACAATCTTTTTCATCTTTTTTTCTTCCCTTTTCTTTCAAGCATCAAGTGACATAGTTACCAACATTACCAACTAAGTGCCATATATTGTGAAGATAACAGTTAATGATAACTACTTTTAAAAAGGTATAAATATCTAAAAGCTTCGTGAAACATTTTCGTTTATCTAATGAAATTACTCTATTTTGAAAACAAAAGAAATCAAGATTAAGCTTCATGATTAACGCATGTCCCTCCATGACTAATCTAGTTGTTAGGGAATGGCCCGCCAAAGATCAGCCCAAATTGCTAACAAAGAAGCCAGCCAGTTAAAGCTCACCCTCGATCGGGGCCTATCAACAACACTCGCTAATTCAAGTCTCGATCATTGATCTGGCCCCCGAATCGAGTTTACCCATCAAAGGGACACCATCAATAAGAGATTAGACCCTATCGTCAGTCACGATCACCACACATATCCGAGCTGTCATCGTAGTTCCCAAAGGCATTGTCATTAATTGATTAGACACACAGTTAAACCGCATGACATTTATAAATTAAGTTATCCATCAAAAGGGTGATAACTTACTTAGGCAATCGGAGCTATCCCCTGCCGCCCTCTTGCCTAACCTCTTAGTCTTTTATAGGTGTGAATCAGCCCACAGGTCAGAAAACGTACCAACACTAGTCATAGTGAGTTCCTAATGGTTTCTATGGTATTAACAAGAATAAAAAGTAGTATTACTTCACAGTTTATTAGCATATTACTGTTGTGAATGACTTGATATTTCACAAGTCAAAAGTTGTGGGCTTCTAGATAAAGGAAGAAAGCTCATGTGAAAGAGAAGCTTGATGGAGAAAAATTGCAGCATTATTATGGGAGAATGGATGGTGGCCATCAAAGCTTGAAGAAGAAAAACTACAGCATGCCACATTAATAGTCGGTGGAGGAAGTTGGCCATTTAATGTGGATGGGCTAACAGAGTCAAAGCTGCATGCTTTGTCTTCCTTGTTTGAAGGAAGATGTTGGACACCTTGAGTTTATAAAAAAGGCACCTCCGTAAGCTTGAAAAATACAACAAAGAGGAGGAGAAAAATATCCCAATTAGAAGGGATCATCCCGAGTAGAAATCTAGAGCTCCTTCTTCAATGTGAGGAAGAAAAGAAGAGAGCTAGGGTGGGGATGGGGCAAGAGACCGAGTTTTTTGTCTAGTTCAATTATCATTTGTTGAGAGGAGTGTATGAGGCTTTTCTCTGAAGCAAAGTATAATTGGGTGGTATGAACATGTACTGTGAGTTGTAAGAATTTGCTTATAGTGAAACTCTTTTGTTGGTGGATGTAGGAAGTATTGGCCGAACCACATATAATTTCTTGTCTTGTGATTTTGTGTGTATATTTGTGCATGTTTATAGTACTAAAAGTAAATGTGTATGTTCTATCTAGGAAAGATTGGGTTTTAAGTGAGACCGGTATGACTCCTCCAATCTTACTTGGAAACGTACCGAGCTGTATCTTTGGTAAAATACTATTTATCGCACTGGTATGTGTTCTCGTGTGTTTTTATTTCAAACTTGTCTTTCGCATAAAAGGCTGGTGGAAAATTGGTTATCAATTTATTATCGATTTCCCAACAATTACTTTTTTAAAAGAATGAGGTTAGTCTTCTAGGGCAGTAATTGACAAATAAACTTCAGAAAAATGATTGAATTGATTCAATAAATAGACTTAAGAAAAATCGGAGTACATGTATCAAGCAAAGTTGATAGATTTTGTCATTGCATAGAGTGGTCTTAGCTACGGTCGGATTTATGAGAAAGCATATGCAAAATATAATGATTAGAAACAAAAACAAGCAAAAGGACATGGAATTGAGACATACTCTAGGGCAGTTGAGCTCCATCCATTCCCAACTCATCAAATTCGAGTAGGGAAAAACTTGCAACAATGTTTCATCCCCACTGTCGCTATTCCCGTAAATTTGAAGAGCATCCTTCTTTGAATGGGTTAACAGATCGTACAAGGCCAGCTGCCCCTCCGCATTCTGTATAAACAACTCTCTGTTTCTAAAAAATCCTAATGGCCTTTGCGGGTAGTCTAGCAAAAGTGGAATATTGATGAGTTTAGTCCACGACTCCTCCACACCAAATTCAAACAAAACCCATATAACCAAACATTGACTACTGCTTGTTTCCCGGCGCATACGCTTTCTTGAGCGAACTCTTTGATGAGGGAAACCCACTATAGCAACACACCCATTTAACACCGTAAAATTAACGGAAATGAAATCTGAAAAATGTGCACCATCCGGAAGCGGCGTCGTTCGGAACAACTCGTCGCCAAAGTCAAAAGCAACAATTTCCTCTTGTTTAGCGGACACCACCCACCAGAAAAAAACACCATCTGATGCAGTGGTAGGAAAATTTGGAAGTGGAACCCCCTGCACGCGTAGGTAAAGTTCAACAAACGGCACGGGCAGGACAAGCCGTCTCCATCTCCTAGTGCTCAGGCGGTACACTTCCACTCGTCGTTTACTTCCCATATCCCCGTCCTCAGAAACCTTACAAATCCCATCCTAAAAAACGTTACAAATCCTCAGCACCTTGAAGTCGTTGGATCTCCTGTCGAAATCGAATCTGATGGTGATCAGAAAGACACCAAACTTCATTTTCAAATGCTTATCAAACTCTGGGCGTCGGAGGGGCGGGAGAGCCTTTAAAGCTTTTGAAGTTGCGGGGTTCCAAAGATAGATTTTGTCATTGATGAGTTGGTGGAGACAGAGTAAACCATTAAAGGAAGCCACAATCGTAAATTTTTCAGACCAAAAATTTAACTTGAGAATAATCTGAGACTGGCAATCCAGGGTCTCGCCAGAGAGGAAATAAAAAATATGCTTATATTTAAAGTCAAAGCCAATTGAGTGTTTATCTGTGACGAGAAGGAGAGGAGCAGAATGATCGGGGTCTCTGAGAATAGATCGGTTGAGAGAATTTGGGGTAAAGAAATCAGGATTTCCGATGAGAGTATGCCAAAATTTGGAAACGCACCTGAATCGGAATAGGGATTTTGGGGGCGGCCTGCTCAGTATATTCAGCACCACTTCCTCAGGAAGATAGGTTGACATTGAGGGTTGGAGGGAGCAACGGTTTGAAATTTGAGATGGGCGCCGCGTTGCAAAGGGCAAAACTTTACGAGAGCTGCTGCTGTCCGGTCTTTGCAGAAAACATGGGTTTTGTGCCTTTCATTAAAAGGTTGACACCTCACCAAGTATACCTTCATAAAATAAAACCAAAACAACAGATAATAACCGAATCCTCTAAAAATTGAAAAATCAACCCACGGCTCACCACCTAACCTCACCACGCCGGAGAGAGAGATTACCGGACAAGCCTGCCGATATCCTCTTGTTCTCCGATGCTCTCTCTTTCTCTGGCGACATTTGGTATGCCGGTTCCCCTCTTGATTTCTGGTGCTCCTTCTCTCTCTCATTCTCATTGGTGGAAGCAGAGAACTAGGAAAAGGAAAAAAAAAATCACTGGAGAGGTCTGCAGACCCCGTGACCCAGCGTGGCTGGGACCCAGCCACCAACTCCGGTTACGCCGCGACCTAGCCGCCAACTCCACCGGTAATCTCTCTCCGACCGAATATAAGATCGCTTGTCCAGAGAAAGAGAGAGATAGACTAAGAGAGAACCTACCGGCATGGGTGGGTGGCAGCAGCGGCGTATGGGTCTTTGCCTGGGCGGTGGCGGCTTGTTCTAGCGTCGGCGGTGGGCTAGGTCACGTCCAGACCCAGCCGTGGGTCGGCGCAGACCCACGCTGGGTCGCGGCCGTGATCCGCGTGGGTCACCAGACCCACGGCGGGTCTCAGGCCGGGACCCAGCCGTGGGTCTGCGCCGGCCTCTCCTTCTCTTTCTCACCGTAGACCCAGTGTGGGGTTTTTCCTCTCATTCAATCCAGTGTTTACGTTGTAGATAGTTTTTGTGCAATTTTTTACTTTAGGCTAACATGGCTTTCTTCCATTGGAGGGCGTAAACTCCCTTGTTTATGCAACGTCCGAATAGAAGTTATACTCAAACTTTACAGAATAAATAAGTTAAAAGGAGAAGAAGCACCCTTGAAAGGCTTGTCAGCATTATTGGGTGTCTCATACAGGTTGGGTGCCATAAGTGTAAGAGATTGCAGGCCTTTAGATTTAGGCTTAAGCCCAAGGATAAGTTTAACACTATGTGGGCTCCTTGGGTCTTTGTTTCCTTTTTCGTTTTCTCTTTCTTGTTAGGGAATGATATTACTCTGGTTTTAAAACATGTGAAATCGAGATAAAATACCACTTCTCTGATTTTCCCCTTTCAAGAGGAGTGGGATTTTACTGTTGAAAGAAGGCATCTTGACCGAATTTATAAAATGAAAATTTATTTTAATGCACTAATATAGCTTGAGCAATCATGAAAATTTGTCATTGAGTAGTTGAATTTGGAGTAACTGTGTCACTTTATCCACAAAGATGGCTGTGAAAAAGTACTATAGAGTGTAAATATTCCAACCTGTTACCTGTTGTAAGATTGGGCCTATCAAAATCTATTTTTGTTCACTAGTTGTTATGTTTACAATTAATTTAATATATTTTGGTTCAAAGTCTTGGTGTTTGTTAAATATCAATACTTTGAGTTACTTAGAGTATATCCAGCAGTGTAGCTAAAAGGGAGATATTAGCTACATTTAGCTCTTTTTATCATTTTTTTTGCTCCAACAAAATAGCTTCATATTAACTATTATACCTTAACTGTTATAATGAATAACAATTTGTAACTATTCATTGTAGTACACTAGATTGAATATAATATTATTTAATATTATTTTCAATATTCCTTTTTCTTTGTTTTGGGTATTTAATCTCCTCCTCCTTCCTCAAACCATTTTCTTCTTTCTCTGCATTTATTTTTTCTCTTCCTCTTCCCAAACAAGTTTATTAGAGACCGTCAAATTCATTCTCAGCTATAATCCGACCTAGTGGAACACATGTGGGAATTGCATGGCCAATCTTAAGAATTATTAGTTATATTGCATATATTTATTTTTGTTATTAATTTTAAAAATTAGTACCTGCATGTGAAAGGAATATACCTCATATGTGTTTATTTTTGTTTTTATTAATGATTTCTATAGATATGATTTTTTTCCCCTTTAACTAAGTGTTGGCAATAATATAATAAAAAAAGAATGAGAAATAATATTTTAAAGCAAGTAGCTAATGGAATAGAGAATATGTTGGAGTTGACATTAAAAAATGGGAGCTAAAATAAAGAATTGTACTTTTTGACTAAGTAGAATACCTCTTATTGCTGGAGATTCTCGTAGAAGCTCTCTCTCATTCATACAGTTCTATAATATAAAATTTACTTCTTAATATTTGCATGCTTATTACAAATATTTATTAACAACTTAAAACACAAAATATTCAAAAAATAAATAAAAATTATTTTTCATCTTTATATCACATAGAAAACTGCATCTTTCCAAAGGAAAAATCTCTTAAAAGAGATTTAATATTCTCTCAATAAATTCTTGGTTCATTCATAATGCAGCAATGGATAGTGATAAGTAAGAAATACACAACAAGTAGAAGGGATAAATATTTCTAAGATTGTAAGATTATCAACAAAATCAAAGAAATCTTTTGTAAACAATAGATACAATATAAGTTTTGAAGAAAAATAATGAAGAAACTCAACTCTGAGTATACTCATTGAAGAAAACCAAATAATAATCATTAACTACGTTTTTAGGGCTATAAAACATGTATTTATAGTCCCCCAAACCCTAAACAAAAAGGAAGTACAAATTAAGGTCATACTTGTAAATCTACGAAGGGTGTCTGGACGGGACATACCCCCTGTTCAGACACGTAAACAAATGTGCATAAAAATAACATAGATGAGTCCAAGCAGCTATAGGCCCTGTCTTGATGGCATTTCCAGACAGCTATAGCCCTAAATCTATGTTTTTAGGGCTATAAAACAGCTATAACAAATTTTTACATTCTTTTTCTTTCAAAAGCATAAAATTAAGTTCTAAAAATGTCAAAAAAATTCAAATAAATTATATAACCGAATATTCAAATGAGTTAAAACATAAAACCCATAATTTTAATTTGATTCATATAAATTAACACATGTTAAAATTTTGTTCCCATAGGAGTAGTTTAAAATAAAAAGAAAAGTAAAAATTAAAACACCTTCCTGTCATTAGGGGTGTTAAGTGAGTGAAGCGTCTCGTGAGCAAGCTCGGGCTCGGCTCGGCTCGGCTCGGCTTGCATAAGCTCGGCTCAAACTCGACTCGAATATTAAATGAAGCACATCGTGAACACGAATCCTGGCTCAAATATTAAACGAAGCAAGCTCGGCTCGACTCGGCTAATCTCGTGAGCAGCTTGTATAAGGCTCGAATTAGTAGTTGTTCACATAATTGCTCATATTAATATTAAAAATTGATATACTTTTTTTTTTTTTTTCTAATGTGCATCCTTTTATAAAATGATGCATATCATCTCTCTTTGAAACCAAATATCTTGCTGTATTGACAAATGCTCCATACTTGATTAGTCAGACTAAGCAAATGTTCATATGCAAGCTGCCTTCTTGAGCCATTTTAGGGTACTTAAAATTTAAATTTATAATAAAAAAATTAAATATAAGAGCTAGATCGTGAACTAGCTCGGCTAGACTTATTTTGAACTCGAACTCAATTTTTTGGCTCGTCCTTAAGTTCGGCTCGAGCTCGAGTAAAATTTAAACAAGTCGAGCCCAAACAAGGGAAGCTCGCTCAAGCTCGGCTCGTTTACACCCTTACCTATCATGAATAAAATTATGTCCGTAGTCTCTCTCATGTTCCGGCTGTTCAGCAAAGTAGACTGGGCATTACCCGACCGTGCTGACCCGCACAGATGACACCAACCCGACCCGACTTGCCTACTCGAGCATCTGACTATTTCGTACTTTTTTCCGCTGCAACAGAATGAACAGTAATATATGCGTCTTCTTCATTCGTAAAAGACTAGTTGTGCTGGACTAGGCGTTCCATTTGTTAAGAGTCATTTAGATGACTCATCAATTAGCAAATCTGCCAGCACACCTTCACAGTCAGATCAGCGGATATTAAGCTGATCTCCAGCCCATGTTTCATGGGACAGCCGTGTGATAAGATGATAGAAGTCTTAGCCCATGTTTCATGGGACAGCCGTGTGATAAGATGATAGAAGTCAGCCTATGTTTCATGGGACAGCCGTGTAATAAGATGATAGAACTCTCCTCTGTTCTTCTTCTTTTAGTTCTTTCTTTATATCACACATGTATAACTCTCACGTGAACTTTCCATTTGTGTCTTGCCTCCTCTGCTTTCTTTGCAATTTAGTTGTATAGAGTTTGTCTATAAATTATAATGAAACTCTCTATTTTGGTTAAGTTCCAAAACAGATTCTTCAACTTTTCATGGTATCAGAGCAATTATAAGCTAACGCTTTTCCAATGTCTAATTCAAGCACCTCTGGTTCAAGCTCTTCTTCCACCTTATCTCATTCTTCAACTGATACAACATCTGTTGTATCAAGCTTGCCCAATGCTACTCAGTTTGCTATTGTCAAACTTGATGGCCCAAACTACTTAGCCTGGGTATCTCAATTCTTACCTATCCTACATAGTCATGACCTTATGGGAATAGTGGACAACTCAGAACCATGTCCCCCTAAGTATTTGACTACAGCTGAAAACAGTAAGGAAGTTCTCAACTCTGCATATGTTTTATGGCAGAAACAAGACCAGCACTTGTTGAGCTGGATTTTATGCTCTTTGGAACCAGCACTTATCTCCTCTATGTATGGATTACATACATCTCACTTGGCGTGGAGTGCATTGGCTGATAGATATGCCAGTCAGTCCAGATCACACATCTCCTATCTCAAGCGGCAACTTTAAAGTTTATAGCAGGGAAGTAAGTGCTGCACGGAGTACATCCGTCTGGCCAAACAGTGGGCAGACCAATTGGCTGCTGCTGGCAAACTCGTGGAAGATGATGATCTCATCTCTTTCATAATCAGTGGTTTAAACCCTACTTTCAATCCCTTTGTCACTGCCTTTTCATTTGCTATCCGCAATACTGATATGACTTTCACAGATTTTCAATCTGAACTGCTAAGTCATGAAATGTTGTTGGAAAATCAGAAACAACAAACTCTTACACCTGAGACAGGATCCTTTGCCCTTTACACCCACAAACCCAATAACTCAAATTTCCACCCCTCCAACCGAAAACCAAGATTCCCACCAAAGAACAACTCCCGATACTCAGCTCCAGCACCCCAATATTCAGCTCCATCACTTCGATACTCAGCTCCAACACCCCGCTACTCAGCTTCATTGCCCAAACCAACTACTATCCACAATCCTAGCCGTGGTCCTCCACCTAACACTACCTAGGGAGCTACGTCCAACAATAATCAAGGGTACATAGCCCCCTGTCAAATATGTGGCAAGCTGAATCACAGTGCTCTAGACTGCTACCATCGGATGGACTATGCCTATCAAGGTAGGCACCCACCGCCTCAGCTTGCAGCAATGATTGCACATAACAATGTCGAACTTGATAGCCATGAATGGTTGGCTGACTCAGGCGCAAACACTCATGTCACAGCTGAATCCTCTACCATAACCAATCCTCAACCATTTGATGGTGCCGAGACCGTGGGAGTAGGGAATGGAGCAGGTTTGGAAATACAAAGCATTGGCTCGTCATTGGTTCAATCTAATTCACCCTCTAAATTCCTTCTCAAAGATATTCTATATTGTCCATCAGCTTCTGCCAACTTATTGTCTATTAATAAATTTTGCCTTGATAACCATTGTTCCTTTGAACTGACTGGCTCTAGTTTCACTGTGAAGGACAACTTGACAGGAACTGTGTTGCTCCAGGGCCCCAGTGAGAATGGTTTATACCTTATCCCTCTCTATCAGTTCCAAGCAAATAAATTGAAGGGATTTGCTACATTCGTTGGCGTCAAAACCACATATATGGTGTGGCACCAAAGACTCGGCCATCCCTCTTATGCAGTGTTTCATAGAGTCATGAGTCGTCAGCAACTTCCTCTGTCTGGTTCAGCCAACAAACGCAGTGTTTGTGAGTCATGTCAGCTTGGGAAATCCAATCAATTGCCTTTTTCAGTGTCTTCTAGATGTACTCAGTTTCCCTTAGAGTTAGTCCACTATGATGTTTGGACCTCCCCGGTTTCTTCATTAAGTGGCTGTCGTTTTTATGTTATCTTTGTAGATGATTACACTAGGTACTCCTGGCTGTATCCTCTCATTAATAAAAGTGATGTTTTTCAATGCTTTGTCAAATTTAAACTCTTGGTTGAAAAAAAATTTTCCGCTGTTATTAAACAATTTCAGAGTGATAATGGGGGTGAATATACCTCAAATCAATTCAAACATTTTCTTACTCAACATGGCATTTTACACAGACTAACATGCCCACATACCTCTCAACAAAATGGCATTGCTGAAAGGAAGCATAGACACATTGTAGAACTTGGTCTCACTCTTTTGGCTCAGTCAGGTTTGTCTTCCAAATATTGGGTTGACTCATTTTTAACTGCCATATTCCTAATCAACTGGTTGCCTACTCCAGTTTTAAACAATGAATCACCGTTCTTCAAGTTATTTGCTAAACACCCAGACTATACCTTACTCAGAACATTTAGTTGCCTTTGTTACCCATTACTTAGACCTTATGCTACTCATAAATTGTCATTTCGTAGCAAACCTTGTATTTTCTTAGGCTATGCTGCTAATCATTGTGGGTATAGATGTTTTGATGCTCACTCTCACAAAATTTACATCTCAAGACACGTGGTCTTTGATGAGTCCAAATTTCCAGCCAAGGGTATAAATCTCTCTCAAGGGTCTTGCACAATCACGGCAACTCCAGGTACTCCTCTTGCTATTTTTTCTCCTAAGATATCTTCTGCAACTCAAAATGTTTCAAATCCTCCTATAGATAATATATCTCCACCACTTCATGTTGACACAAATCCCATAAATTCCAATGAGTCAGCATCCAATTCCACTTCTTCTAGCTCACACAGCCACGGGTCCCACTCATTTATGCCTTTATCACCTATTCCTCCATTTCCTCCATTATCTCCTAGTAACTTGGTTCCCCACTCCTCAAGCTCACATAGCCACGAGTCCCCCACTCAAAACATACCTCATTCTCCCAATAACCAACCTGCCACCTCTTCCTTTATTCCACCAAGCAATCGCATTGTAACTCGGTCTCAAACTGGAACTCTCAAACCCAAAGAGTTCCCAGGTTTCAAACTCTTTCACACTCCTCGATATCCTCTCTCTTCCCTTCAAGCTATCCACCTACCCACTGAACCCACCACCTACAGACAAGCTTCTGTCAAACCTGAATGGATTGAGGCTATGACAAGTGAATATAATGCTCTAATTTCTAACCAAACCTGGACCTTATGCCCTCGCCCTCGGCACCACAATGTAGTAAGGAACAAATGGGTGTTCAAAATAAAACAAAAGCTTGATGGAAGTGTGGACAGATTTAAGGCACGACTTGTTGCTAAAGGTTTTGACCAAAAGTGTGGAATTGATTACCACGAGACCTTTAGCCCCGTTATAAAACCTGCCACCATTCGGCTTCTCTTAGCCTTGGCGGTCCAGTTTGATTGGGAGCTTAGACAACTCGATGTGTCTAATGCTTTTCTACATGGTATTCTAGATGAGGAAGTATACATGGAACAACCACAAGGATTTGTTGACCCCGCTTGTACTGATTTTGTCTGTAGGCTTCATAAGTCTATCTATGGACTTAAACAAGCTCCAAGAGCTTGGTTCACTCGGCTCACTCATGCTCTCTTGGATATTGGCTTTACTGGATCTCAGGTGGATTATTCTCTATTTTCTTATCATCGTGATAGAATACATATTTTCTTATTAGTATATGTCGATGATATTATCATAACGGAAAATCACTCTGCCACTATTAATTGGCTAATTGGTACGTTAAAGCTTGAGTTTGCTATGAAAGATTTAGGTGCTTTGAGCTATTTCCTTGGCATACAGGCTGTGCGGAACTCTTATGGCCTACACCTTCAACAATCCAAGTATGTTGCAGATTTGTTAAACCGAGTCCAAATGGCTGAATCGAAGGCATACCGTGCTCCATGTCTTGCTGGAACGAAAATGTCCAAATTTGATGGAGAGGTACTTCCTGATCCAACAAATTTTCGGCATATTGTAGGGGCTTTGCAGTATGTGACTCTCACAAGACCTGACATCGCCTACTCTGTGAACCAACTTTGCCAACATATGCACCATCCCACTTCAGCTCACATGACAGCCGCCAAAAGAGTTCTTTGGTATCTTAAAGGAACCATGGACTGTGGTCTTCTCTACTGCAAAAGTTCCATCACTATTAATGCCTTTTGTGATTCAGATTGGGCTGGAAACCCCGACGATAGGCGCTCCATGACTGGGTATGGAATTTTTCTAGGCTCTAATCTTATTTCATGGTCAGCAAAGAAACATGTAGGCCTTGTTTGGGAAGGGCTATTTTTGTTTTGGGTTTGGATTTTTTAAAAAACCCAGGTGAGTTTTGTGTTTGGACTGGAATTTTTGAAACCCAAAAAAAAAGGCAGGATTCATTGTGAAGCCCCAAAAAAAAACAGAAATGGCCCAGACAGGGCCCTAATGATGATCCCAATGGCGAAAATATATGTGGCCGTTGACCTAGGTAGTTAAGCAAATAAATTGGCCAAAACAAACCCAATTTAAACGTCCAACTCTACCCAAATCCACGTGAGCGCTGAGAAGGCCGTAGGATGTGATTCAGTGTAATCTCTCAAGCGTATATGTTCTTCACAAATACTCCATTCAACAAATAACAGTCGTCCGTTTATATGATTGCTTCATATAAGGACATGTGTCATTTACTTGCTCAGGCGATCTCAATTCGAACCAGCGTGATCACGTGAAGAAAGGCTCAAGGCTGGCGCTTTACTCCCAGCTTAGTACGTACGTGCTCAGAAGATCTCAGTTCAAAGCTGGCGTGATCCCGTGATGAAAGGTTCAAAGCTGCGCTTCACTCTGTTCAAGATTCCCTGACTTCTGCATGCACTGATGCACATACGGCTTCTACTTTTTCCCATATTTTGCTGGTTGCCGTTGGATATGCTGAACCGTTGGAATGCAACCGTTAGATTAGAAGATGAGCTTCAATCACGTGTTGTGTCACTTGTGGGTTAAGTTACAATTGTTCCAATTAGATGCTGCCACCTCATCTATCTTTACAAATTATATACAAAGTCAAAATGATCAACGGTCTGGATTGATGCATGTAAATAAATGTTGTCCAGGCATTTTTAGATGACGAAAAATTTATGAGTAAACGGTGTTTTTTGAAAATCTAATGGGAAGATTGCTTTTCAGAGCAAATATTTTCTTTTCAGCGGAAATATTTTCTTTCAGAGGAAATATTTCTTTTTAGAGGAAAATTTTCAGAGGAAATATTTTCTTCCAGAGGAAATATTTCCTCGTGAGAATGCCTTCACGAGGTGCAGACTCCATCCCATCGCCCTTCTTCTCCATTTCTTCAGTAGGCCGTATACCCTCACTTAGGCCGTAGATGTGCATCTTGTACACCCAAGTAAAGAAGTTCTGCTACTAGTGCATCAATCTTCAAACTCAGTACATCTCTAAGTTGATAGATCAACAGTGGTTACGGTTCATATAAGCCGACTTCCGCAACTAGCTTCCCCAGATGCAGACCCAAGCCCATAGTGAGAGGTTTTGGTCCGAAGAATCGCGTAGTGGTTCTTCCATCCCCTTCACTCAACCATCTCCTCACAAGCATCCACATCGTCACTGTTCTGCATCTACGGGGACGAGCTCTCCTCCGAGGACACGCTCTTGGAAGGTTTGTCTATCTCACTTGTGAAATTTTAGTGTATATGTGTGAATGAGTGGAGATAAACTAGATTATTGGGGTTTTTGTGTTGTGTGCTAGTGAAAAAAAAAATAGCTCCATCGCGCGTTTGCAAATCTGATATAGTATTTTATTATTGATTTTATGTGTTATTGAAGAAGAAAAAAAGTGAAATTTCTAATGACATGTGTTTGCAATTTTGTGTAGGCTTATTGGACAAGGAGCAGCAAACGAACCCCCCACCCAGCTTCACCCGTATTCTGCAAGAGGCGTAAGGTTAGTATGTTGGAGCGTTTTTTTATTTATATCAGTTTATTATGTGTACACTTGTTTCATTTTTTCCATTTGTTTGTGAACTCTTATGTCTGTCTATTAAAATTGTGCATGCCTTCAACATATGTATACATAGATGGAACCTGTTGAAGGTGATGACGCATCTATTTGGTCCCTTGAGTTTGAACACACTTTTGTTCAACTTTTGGTTGACCTCGTTAACAATGGGCATATAGTGAATGGGTCGGTGAACATTAACATGTGGTCCTCTATTGCTTCCAAACTGTCTGAATTGACCGGTCGGACCTACACTGCCACCCAGTGTCGGACTAAATTTTCACGTCTTAGGATGAATCACCGTGAGTTTTCGGACCTCCTTCATCACAGGACTGGGTTCGGTTGGGACCCAGTGTCAAACACTGTCCAAGGGACAGAAACTCAGTGGCAGCAATATCTTAGGGTAACACTCAGACAACCCATCTACCATTTTTCCTTTCTCTCTTTGATTCTTTAGGCAACAGACAGCCTTTACATTTTTTTTTTTTTTTTTTTGGTTCGTGTCTATCTTAGATCAACAAGAAGGCTGGGCGTTTTCGAAGGAAGGGTTGCCCAAACTATGAACTATTAGGCCTTATCTTCAACGGTTCAACAGCCACTGGGGTGCTTCGGCATTCTTCTGCTAGGACCCCACCAGATAGTGATGAAGAAAATGCCTTAAATGATGCATTGTTGCGGTTTGGGATGCATGTTAGTGCTGGGGGAAATGCAGGTGTTGTTAATGGTACTGAAAATGCTGGGGGTTCAGGGGCTGGTTTTAGTACTAGGGGCGGCAATGTTGCTCCCACTACTAGGGGTATAGTGTTTCAGGAGTGTGAAGCTGTTGGCCCTGCTGAAGGTGTAGTAATTGGGAGAAATGGACGTAGCAAGCGTCCTCTAGATAGCTCAGGTCCCAGCTCAGAAAACAAGAGGAAAGGGAAGGGAAAAGAGTCTTCCTCTTCAATGGACTCCCTTAGAAGTGATGCCCTAAAAGAGTTTCGTGACTTGGTAAGTTTGAGGAAGGAGATGTTGATTCAAGACCAGCAGAGGAGGAGTAGTGGAGGAGAAGTTAGTGGTGGTGGTGCAAGTAGTGGTGTGTCCTTTTCTAATAGCATGAGTAGGGCTCTAGGGTTACTGGATGAGGTTGCCCCTGATTTGGATGACGAGAGGTACTTAAAGGCCTTTAACCTTTTTAAGGATGAGAGCACTTGGGATGGCTTCATAGCTATGGCTCCAGCTAGGAGGAAGGCATGGGTTGCCTCACTGTAGATAATTGACCAAATCATTGCTGGTCTTGTTAGTTTTTTTATTGGATATGGCTGTTGAAGGCATTGACGCAGGTTGGAGCGTTACAAATGCTCCTAATTTTGTCTATTATGTTGAACACACTAAGCGGCATTTATGTTATTGCACCTAATCTTGTGGATATTTGGCACATTTTAGTTTGGCATGTAATATATTAAAACAATGAGCCACTGTGACCTTATGGATGTTGCCAAATTTTTATCTTCGGTTTATGACTCCCTTATTTAATTTATGACTCCCTTATTGTTAAATGTTATGGTATGCTAAATTACATTTAGAATTTGTGTATGTTTTTTTAACCTCTTACGTCTAAAATAGTTATTGCTTTACATTTCACATTCATTTTTGAATGTCTTAGGTAATACATAACCACTATGTGATAGGTTGGATTTTTCAATAAATGATTGGTTTGTATGCAATACTTTTTGATTATGTTGAAAGTTAGAGAATTCACATGCATCAATAGAGAGAATGATATTGAAGAAGAACTTGAAGAGGACTTTGATTGGAATGACCCGAATTTATAATTTATGACTAGGGAATTTTCATTATATTTTCAACACACATATATATTGAAAATGTTCTTAAAATTGCGTGTGTAGTTAAAGTGAATTAGCTAGATGAATATATGTAATTGGTCAAACTTGAATTCCATGCAATACCTTTTTAAATGCCTTACGTATATGATGAAAATATTTTCATATTTGTGTTGAAAGTTAAAGACATATATATAATTAGCTAGAGTAATGTATCTAATTGATGGTTAGGCCATCAATATTGCTTTTATGGAGATCACCCAAAATCAAATATGAAGCCTACAAGTTGCATATTTAATTGCCTAGATGATCCAAGTGATATACGGTCTTCCTGCAAACAATGTTATGAAAAGTATTTCTAGGACTAGGATCTCATTTATGCACAGAATCATAAATATAACATTCTTATAATCTTACCCACAAGGTCAAGTTTTATAATTTTATTTACATGTCAATCCAGACTTTTGGTCATTATAAGATACAAATAATAAACCAATTCCAAAAAGCAACTTCTTGAGATTTAGACTTGGCTTTAGCTTAATTCGATAAGTGTCTAAATCTATAAGATTACTTGGGTATTTGATGACCTAATTAAGGATTTGGTTATCTCAAATATTGAATGCAAAATTTATCAAATTAGAGATCATTTTTTCTAACTTGAGAGTATATCAAAACATTAAGGAAAAACTTTACAAAAATTCGTTAAAGTTTCATGAGTTTTGAAATTACCCTCTAAAGTTTAAAAACTCTCAATTTAGGATATTAAAAACTTTTAATTTTTTATAATGTCTCCCTTCATCAGGATGTTTTTTTGTTAAATATTGTCAACATACCTTTTTTCTTTATAAAAATAAAAAAAAAAAAAGAATTGAAAAGATTCAGGTGTAAATATTTTTATAAATTCTGTTAAATTCTGATTAACACCTAAATCTTTGAAAATTTTTATTCTATTCGTTTATAGTAATCAAGAAACCTAATGCAAATTCAGAAATTGTATAATAAGGCCCATTTCTTGGCTTTTTTTCCCAAGTTATAGAGGACTAGACCATTTTTTTGATATTTTTTTTTTTTTGCACATTTCCAAGTTCATCTTTGTACTTGTTTTCTTTTTCAGGCATTTTGTTGTTTGGATTTATTGTTAGGAAACAACCTCTGAAGCTTTTTTGGGCCTGAACCCTGCTTGTTAAATTTGCAGTTTGTGCTTTAGTTTTTTTGACTTCATCATCCTTATATAATGTTGTTTATGCTTTTTTTTCTTTTTTGTTTGGTTTTATGTAACATGTTTGGGTCTTAGAATATGGCAAATTGTAAAAAAGGGAATTGCAAATCGAGGGGAAAAGGAAAAATGTTTCTTTTCCTTGGTGTCCGTGCTTTTGTATGTAAATTTAAATCCATGATGTGATTTTAGTTCAATTCCCATGTCCCTATTGGCGAAGATACTAGATTTTTTTTTATCCGGGGATTGGCTCTGTCTCTCTGTGTATTTTTTTATTTTTATTTTTTACTTTAATTGGCTCTTGATTTGCCTCAATTGTATTTTTTTGAGATTGATTAAGGCGTGTCATTATCTCTCAGGTTCTGTAAATAGTGCTTGAGGCTGTAATTTCATTAACTGGTTTTTGATAATGACTACTTATTCATTTGATTCTGTGATGAGAATAGAAGACTTTAGACCTCCAATAATATGAATTTGTTTGCTGCCAAACGATCTTTCCCCTTATTGTCGCTTCTCAATCCTCTTCTTTGTTTTCCTCTGCCCTGCTATTATTTTTCTTCAGAGCTGTGTAAGGGCCTTCCTCCTCCCTTCCCTCCCAATGGTCTTTTTCTTTTTCTTTCTCCATTCTATTGGCCAATTTTCCTCTCGAGTGTTGCTTTTAAAGCTTTAATGCCTGTACCTTACATTCTTCCATTCTAATAACCCTTACCTTGGTTGATGTTGAGAATGGGGACCTTTGCCACATGACTCAAATTCTGACTAGTTTTGGATTTGATGTTTATGCATTTATTCTGAGATTATTTTGATACTATTTTGCCTAATCAGTTTAATCTCAGTGTTATGAACTTCTTTTGATCCTGTTATTGGGCTAGAATAGCCTTTTATTCTCATTGTGATAGATTGTATTATTTTAGTAATTGTCAGATTTATCATTTTCACTCAATTTTGGTGCTGTATGTGTTTTCACTTAACTTGAATGCTTGAAGATGTTTTCCCCCTGTTTTCTCTTTCGTTTTTCCTATTAGTCTCCATCATTTCTTTCGTTTTTCTTATCTAAATTGTACTATTTTCCTTCAAGACTAGAAGTTTCCCATCGATTTGGGTTTGGTCTAAATTATAAGTATAATCTGCTATATTATAAGTATAATCTCCCATGAATTAGATTAGTTTATGTTCTTGTTTCTCTATTTGGTTGCTCAGAAAATGAAGGAAACTGTTAGAAATTAGTGTTATATTTTGTTTATTGTTTGCGACCAAAGAGATTACTGAATCTTAGATACCGCAAATAATTATTGATTGGTTTGTTAATCGTTTTCATATATATGTTTTGGTTATTTGCAAATTGTTGGGGCCAACCTTTATTCCTTTTCCTTTTGGTATTGGTTTTTTTGTTTCATAGTAGAAGTACGGTCTTTACTACCTCTACGACTTGGATTTGGATTTCCTATGATAAGCCGACGTTGAGCTCCTATAAAAGGACCTACTTGGCTAGTTTATGAACTTGGGGAAAACAACATATGCATAGCCCATTAGAGAAAAATAAGCCGCTAGTAAATCTCTTGTTATTCTCTCATGTTTGTAGTGCCGTTCATGGTTTAGAGAATTAGGGAAAGATATTCTTTTTGGTATATATTGGGTTAAATGCCAAGCAATAAATACAAATTATAT
Source organism: Carpinus fangiana (assembly GCA_006937295.1). Lineage (NCBI taxonomy): Eukaryota > Viridiplantae > Streptophyta > Magnoliopsida > Fagales > Betulaceae > Carpinus > Carpinus fangiana. The sequence continues at coordinate 27,969,554 of CM017324.1, forward strand.
AACTCTTGTATGTGGGCTGCAATTAGTTCTAGCAAATTATCAATCTGAGAGTATACTACAAAAGAAGGCTTTCCAACTTTTTTATATTCCTAGGCCATCAATAGAAGGTTTATTATTGATTATTTATTTTCATTCACTACCAATTGTCGGACATTGTTTCTTCTTCATGAATCTTATGGCATGCAAAAGTTGAAATTTTATATTTATTTTCTAACTTACGATGCATTTAATAAATAACTTCAATACTTAAAGTGATATCAAACAAAATTTTCTCATTATGATAACCATTAATTGATTGTCACTCTTTTTTTTAAAATTTTTTAGTAACATACATTAAAAAGGTTGTTATAATTTTTGATTGATGTAGTTTTATTTGATAAATATGTATAGATCTTCAAGTAATTAACCAATTAATTAGCAATACGATGATCTTTGTTTCCATGAAAAATGTAACCCATTGTTTTACTTAACCCCTTTTTTGTGTAAAATATAGAATTCATTTTATCTATACCTCTACCACCACTAATATATCATTACAACTAACTGCTTTATAGTTTGCCACTAGTTTGTCTTTGTCAAGATCATTCTTGCTCCATATATGCAACTCATATATGTTTAAAATTAAACATGGGAAAAATTTCCTCATACTGAATTAATAACAGTACTCCAAAAATTTTCACATACTGAATTAATAACAATTATTACGTCCTTACTATCTATTGAAATTGACAGTACTCCAAACAACTTTTCAGCTTATATAAGATGGATCACTCTACCCCTAACTTCGTTTTCTATGGTAATGAGAACAATGCAATCGATGACATTGAGTGGTTGGGAGAGATGTTCTCACTTTTGCTTGAAATTGAGGACTCTTCTGAACAAGCAGCCGAAGTTCAGAGGATACCCCAGCGCACTTCAGCACTTCAAGGCGCTGCATTTGTGCAAGAAGTGTTGGCTGGTCACCCGGGTACTTGCTATGAGCTATTCCGCATGCAGAGAGACACTTTTGTCTCGTTAGTGGCTCTTTTAAGGGCAAATTACTTGGAAGATACTCGGGAAGTGAGTGTCGAAGAATCACTGGCCATCTTTTGCTTAATAGTTGGCCATCGACAAGGGATGAGGGTCACGGCGGACCGGTTCCAGCACTCCACTGAGACAATTTCACGACATTTCAAGAGGGTGATGAGGGCATTATGCAACTTGGGAAAGACGATTATAAGGCCTACGCAGGTTGACGGAGTGCACCCATACATACAGGGCAATTCAAAATATTTTCCTTGGTTTGAGGTACGTCTATATTTTTGGTAGTCCATTGCTATGTATAATTATATGGGACCTACATAACCATGAAACTGTTTTCCAATATTTTTTTACGTTAGGACTGTGTGGGGGCCATTGATGGTACCCATATTCAAGCTTGGGTTCCGGCCTGTAAACAAAACTCATTTCGAGGGCGAAAGGCAATCGTGTCCCAAAATGTACTCTGTGCATGTGACTTCGACATGATGTTCACATTCGTGTATAGCGGGTGGGAGGGAACAGCCAATGACTCAAGGGTCTTCTACGATGCCATAACTAGACCAGAAAATGAATTTCCTACACCGCCGGAAGGTGAGTGTCTTCTACACATAATCATGTGTCAATATTTACAAATAAGGTTGTCTAATATAAGCTCACACAAGAGCATGTCTACTTGCAGGTCACTATTACTTAGTTGACTCTGGGTTCCCATGCGCAAAAGGATTCCTCCCCCCCTATCGTGGAGAAAGATATCATTTGCAAGATTTTTGAAGTGGTGGTGACCCTCAAGGGTTCAAAGAATTGTTCAATTACCGTCATTCCTCACTTCGCATGGTAATTGAACGTTGCTTTGGAGTGCTGAAAAGGCGTTTTCAGGTGCTAAATGGCATGCCAAAGTTTAAAGTTTGTCGCCAGCCCCTTGTAGTCAATGCATGTTGCACACTGCACAACTTTATCCGTCAGGCTGACCGTAACGATATGTTCTTTGAACATGCCCATCCTGTGGATATTGGCAATGGTGCTAATCACTCCAACCACTATGACTTCTCTGATGAAGCTGCTTTCGCCATGGCAAACACTAGGGACCAGATTGCGCAATTGATGTGGGATAATATCCACCCACCAAACTGACATGGGGTTGGGTATTGCAATGCAACTATGGTGATATTTTGTTTGCATCAATCACCAACAATACTGTTTATTATTTTTATGCTATATGTTGTGAATGGCTCGACATTTTCAAGCACATGTTACTGTGGTTGAAAATGTGTATGAGCAGAGTGTGCTGTAGACATGCTATGTATGGACATGTTGGTTGTAAACTCTTATGTCTGTCATTTTGGTACTTTTTGGTATGTTTGTTTTCATTATGTCGGGCTATGAACTCATTATATGGATACCTCCGTGTGGGTATTTGGTATGTATAATGAAGTTGGTTGTGTACTCTTGTTATATATATATGTTAGTTTCGTATTTGTTATGTATAATTGAGTCAGTTCTAGTCTCATTTATATTTATGCGCTTTTGATAATTTACATGAATAGACTATTGTCAAATGTTGGAGTTATATTTTACATGCATGTCGAATTAGTTCGCTTTGTTTGTGTTAATAATAGTTATGGAAATGGAGGTGCAATGTACATGTGGTGCTGGACCGATGAGACTGCTGGTTTCTAGAACCGACAGGAACTACATGAGGCGCTTCTACAAGTGTCCCTTATACAAGGTATGGAATGTTGTTGTATAACCTGTACAATAATAAATGATTGCGTCGTTTCACTCACACTAAAGTAAATAAAATATCATTGGCATTTGAAATGAAATTTGTATCAATAATTCATTGATATTCTTGTTTGTATTACTTTATTGAAAATTATGCACAATTATCAAGAACAAACATATTTAATAGGACCTTTTTGTTATTATTTTCAATGGCCATAAATATAGTAGACATCATTTAACTATTAATATACATTTATCTTGTAATACATTGATATTTTATTTTTGATTGATTGTTGCTATTGCAGAATCATCCAGGTAGTTTCCATTGGGAAGATGAGCTGTTACAAAATTTGCCATCGCGCTTGTCCCAGGAAGGGCGAGTACATTGGGAAGATGAGTTGGAAAATACTTCAACACAATCGGCCGATGTCTTAGAATTGGGTGTACACGGTAATAGTGATGTATTGGGCTCAAGATAGCTAAAAAATGCTATGCGATGCTGTGTTGGGTCGATTGTTTGTTGTTTATGTTGCCTAGGAGTAATATTGTTACTAGTGCTCTTATTTGCTTGAATCGCGACTTGTTGGCATTGCATTAATGATAACCGGTTGTTTGTACTTTGTGGTTAAACCTGCCGGAAGGATATTTATGTTTATTGTAGTGACATGATTCAAAACCGTTTGGGCTGGGTTTTTTCTTTGGCATTTTTTTTTATTTTTTTTTCATTTACCGGTAATTCCTCCCAAATGCAAAAAAAATAAAATAAAATAAAATCCGTTTTTTTTTTTTTTCTTGTTAATTAATTGCTTACAAGTTATTTGGTTGGATTAACCCCTTGATTGGCAATGATTGCTGCAATCATTGCCAATCATTTATTAATTATACATGTTGTTTTGGGTTTTTGAAAAGAATTCAATTTTTTAAGCATTATTTCCAGCACATTGTCTGAAAATTTGAACTAGATTCATTTCAAAAACCCAAAAATTTCAAACTGAAAACAAAAATGAAAACAGCCCTTTCCAAACAAGGCCGTAGTATCCCGCTCAAGTACAAAGGTTGAATATCGTTCAATGTGTCTCACCACTGCTGAAATGTATTGGCTCCGAATGTTACTCCGCGAATTGCATATTCCTCTCTTATCTCCTCCAATGCTGTGGTGTGACAATTCTAGTGCCCTTGCCTTAGCCTCAAATCCAGTCTTTCACGCTCGGACTAAACACATTGAAGTAGATTTTCATTTTGTTCGGGAAAAAGTCACTAACAAGGACATCAAGCTGCGGTATCTCTCTACTTTAGATCAAATTGCCGACATATTCACAAAAGGACATACTGCCAACCGATTTTGCTTTCTACGGGACAAACTGAGGGTTTGTGCACCCATCAGTTTGCAAGGGGGTGTTAAGAGTCATTTAGATGACTCATCAATTAGCAAATCTGCCAGCACACCTTCACAGTCAGATCATAAGATGATCTGACTGTGAAGGTGTGCTGGCAGATTTGCTAATTGATGAGTCATCTAAATGACCTCCAGCCCATGTTTCATGGGACAGCCGTGTGATAAGATGATAGAAGTCTTAGCCCATGTTTCATGGGACAGCCGTGTAATCTGCTAATTGATGAGTCATCTAAATGACCTCCAGCCCATGTTTCATGGGACAGCCGTGTGATAAGATGATAGAAGTCTCCTCTGTTCTTCTTCTTTTAGTTCTTTCTTTGTATCACACATGTATAACTCTCACGTGAACTTTCCATTTGTGTCTTGCCTCCTCTGCTTTCTTTGCAATTTAGTTGTATAGAGTTTGTCTATAAATTATAATGAAACTCTCTGTTTTGGTTAAGTTCCAAAACAGATTCTTCAACTTTTCACCATTAACGGTCATGTTCCCTCTCACTTTGCCTCTCCATGTTCCGTCCAGGTGGTGATCAAGCCATTGGTCATGCTCCCTAGTGATATCATCTCAGCCGTAGATCAATACGCATCATCCATTGCAAGATGCATCAAGACCAAGAATTTAAAACTAGGCATGACCATGCACTCCCACCTTATCAAAACAGCACTCTCCTTCAACCCCTTCCTAACCAACGGGCTCATAGACATGTACTCCAAATGCAACTCCACAGAAAGTGCCCAAAAGACCTTTGATGACCTTCCCATTAAAACCGCTCCTTCTTGGAACATTATGATCTCCATGTACTCTGGAAGAGGTTTATTCACTAAAGCTCATAAACTGTTCGAAGAAATGCCGAAACCAAACCTCGTTAGCTATAACTCATTGATTTCTGGTTTTACCCATCATGGGTTTCATAAAGAATCTATTAGTTTCTTTCTACAAATGCAAAAAGAGTACGAGTGTCTAATCATGGATGAGTTCACGCTAGTCAGTATAGTGGGTGCTTGTGCTCGTTTGGGTGCTTTAGCAGCGTTGGATCAAGTTCATGGGGCGGCAATTGTTATGGGCTTGGAGTTTAATATGATTATTCATAATGCCTTGGTTGATGCTTATGGAAAATGTGGTGAACCCGATACCTCGTATTCTATCTTTAGTCGAATGCCTGTGAGAGATGTTGTGTCTTGGACTTCAATGGTTGTTGCTTTTGCTCAGGCATCTAGGCTTGATGATGCTTGTCGATTATTTAATGAAATGCCCCTTAAGAACACGGTCTCTTGGACTGCTTTGGTCGCAGGCTTTACACAAAATGGGCATGGGACTGAAGCATTGGTTCTCTTTCAGCAAATGCTGGGAGAAGGTGTCTGGCCTGCCGCTCATACTTTTGTTAGTGTTTTAAGTGCTTGTGCGGATTTAGCACTTGTTCAAAGAGGTAAACAGATTCATGGGTACATCATTCGAAGGAGCACTAGCAGCAACTTGTTTAATGTGTTCATGTTTAATGCTTTAATTGACATGTATTGCAAGTGTGGAGACATGAAATCTGCTAAAACATTGTTTGATTTGATGCCTAGAAAGGACATCGTCTCTTGGAACTCAATAATAACTGGGTTTGCTCAGAATGGACTTGGGGAGAATTCACTTGCTCTATTTCAGAGAATGATGGAAGCAAAAATAAAACCAAATCCTGTCACATTTTTGGGGGTGCTATCTGCCTGCAGCCACACTGGTCTACTATCTGAAGCAATCAGAATTCTTGACTCGATGCAGAAGGATTATGATGTAAATCCAAGACCCAATCACTATGCAATATTGATTGATTTACTTGGGAGGAACAACAGACTTGATGTAGCAGCGGAGTTAATTAAGAAAGCTCCTAATGGTTCAGATCATGTGGGAATGTGGGGTGCACTATTGGGTTCTTGTCGAGTCCATGGGAATTTGGATCTTGCTAGAAGAGCTGCAGAAGCTCTGTTTGAATTGGAACCCAACAATGCTGCAAGATATGTTATGCTATCAAACATTTATGCTGCAGCTGGTAGATGGGGTGATGCCAATAGAGTGAGAAGGCTCATGGACGAGAGAGGTTTGAGGAATGAAGCAGCTTATAGTTGGATTGAGGTGAGGAATGTGAGACACGAGTTTGTCGCTAAAGATAGGGTCCATTGTCAGATAAGGGAGATATATCAAGTGGTTGGAAAGCTGGTAAATAATATGATGGATGCTGGATATCAACAGCCTTTTTCTTTTAGATGAGGATGATGGCGTTTCTTGATCTTCTTAACTAGATGAGAATTTCCAAACACACGGATAAATGCCTGCCCAGAAAGATTAAGAATGCCAGGGTAAGTCCAGCTATGCATCTTTCCATTAAACCCTTTAGCCAATGTCAGAATTCTTTTCAGTATGACCATTGACTACATAAGATCAAGCTCCTGCTGACATTTACCACAAGGCTTATTCCTCATCTTCAAACCTACTGCAATTTTTTTTTTTTAATTATTATTATATTTTTATCTACTGCAATTGAAAACCAGTTTTCTCAGAATTGGCCATTTATTTGGCAATCATGAGTTTTCATTAACCTATATACGACCGACTTTTTGGAAATTACACAACAGAGTGAAGCCATCTGGTTGTAGCCAGAGGCAGACCTAGGATTTGTAATGTGGGGGAACAAACTTATATAAATACATAAGCATATAAATATATATAGTCTCTTTTTGGAGGCTTGGCATCAACCCATACTTGTTCCCTGATAATGAAAGAATTTAGAAGAGGGAGACATAAATCCATGTATGCTTCATTGCAAGATGATGTGTCATCATCCCCTATGTTGGATTGAATCATCTTGAGTGGATCAATTTCTATGTCGCTTCATTGAGGCTGGACTGGAGAGTTTGAATGCAACAGATCATTTATGAACAACACTACTGGTGCATATTATCTCATGATTTCCAAATTTGAACAGCCAGAGCACTTATTTGATGAAAAACTTGGGCTATAATGTTTATGAGATTCCAGTTCTGTAACGGCTCCCGTACGAGGTTCTATTGTATTGTACTATGGGTCTTAGTTGTAAATATATTATAACTTTGGCAGTGTAATTTGTTTTTATGCTCAATAATTAAGAATTAGTGTAAGTATAAAGTTTTCCCTTAAAGTGGTTGGAGAAATATCTTCCAACCTAATCTTTTGAGTTGCATGTGACAAGTATACAGATTTTTTTTCTTAACTTAATTTGGAGGAAAACTTTGTTTTTTATCACGAAGCAAAGTCCATGTTCACTTTCATGGACTTTTTAATTCCTTTCTCTTTTAATTTTCTCTACTTAGGGTTTTTTTTTTTGGATAAATTTCTCCACGAATATATTTTTTTTACTCGAATTTTAACTTTAATATGGGAAAATAGTGAAATTTTTAACAGGATTTCCTAGAAAATGAACAAACGGAACAGCAAAAATCTAAAAAATGACTTTTTTATTTTTATTTTATTTTATTTTATTTATGGAACCTGAAATGGGCTAATTAAAAAGAAAAAGAAAAAGATTGATTCAAGTAACCCAAAAGATGATAATTTGGGCAAAAGAAAATTATTACGTGCACTGGTCCTATTTATAATAAAGTTAGAAATATTTGCTTTATATAATTAATTATGTATAACAATTTTATAGTGTTACTCAAAAATAATAAATATGAAGAAGTGCTAATTATATAGCATTAGAAACTAATCAACTTGTGTACGTATAATGAGCAACCTAAAGATAAAAGCAAGGCAAAAGTCTATTTAGTGATAGAATTAAGATTTTTAAACTACACTGAAAACGGGAAATATATCAAAGTTCAGCTTTGTAATGATCAAAGCTACATGTTTACTATGTTTGGCTTTGTTGCACGAACAAAAAAACGTCCATTGAATCAAAATGGACCGGTCAAAATATACCACATTTTTATCTCATAATTGTTCTATTTTCATTTCATTAGTTTAGTTAAACTACCGGTTAGTTATTTATTTATTTATTTATTTACATGTCCACACAAGGGAAGGGGTAGGATGAATTCGAACCAGTAACCTCCGCTTTATGAAGTGTGGTCTATAGCTGATTGAACTATTCATTGAAAAATGCTAAACTACCAGTTATTCTAAAAACTTAAGCTTATAAAAAAAGTANGAACAAAAAAACGTCCATTGAATCAGAATGGACCGGTCAAAATATACCACATTTTTATCTCATAATTGTTCTATTTTCATTTCATTAGTTTAGTTAAACTACCGGTTAGTTATTTATTTATTTATTTATTTACATGTCCACACAAGGGAAGGGGTAGGATGAATTCGAACCAGTAACCTCCGCTTTATGAAGTGTGGTCTATAGCTGATTGAACTATTCATTGAAAAATGCTAAACTACCAGTTATTCTAAAAACTTAAGCTTATAAAAAAAGTAAATTTAATCATTTAATCATTGCTTTAACAGACACATTTACTTTAGAATGTGTCTACAAAGAATAGGATCGAAGGCAAATTGCCTCCAACCTTTGAAATATCAAGATACACCTCCAAGTTCTCTTAATTAGACTATAATGCTAAAGCCATCTTTTTATTCTTGAATTTTGGATAGAAAAACAATGCAGTAAATACAAACCGAAAGGACATAAATTTTCCTCCAAGCCAGTCTGAAGGAAATATCCTCCAACTTATTTATTTATTTCTTTATTTTATTTTTTGAGAAAAGATGCATACTGGTGCATTTATATAGAATACGGCAAAGCAGCCATCTCTACTTGCAATAATTCATGGATACAATCCGGTGGGTTGTAAAACCACACCTTATTCAACTTTTCTTTTACGGCTAAGTCTGCAAAAACATGAGCCACTTGGTTCCCTTTTCGTTGTACATAGCTAATCTACCACCAAGGGACATCGCGCATAGTAGCACGAATATCTTCTATTACGTGCCCACGGATGCTATCGTCTGGTTCGGCGGCTAAAACAGCCGCAATAACATTCTTTGCATCCCCTTCTAACACCACTTTCCGTATGCCCATTGCGACACATAATTCAGCAGCCATCAGAGCAGCCAGCGCCTCTCCCGTTGTAGGATCCAAGTAACCCTCTCGAGTTTGGCATTTTGAGGCCCACATCTTTCCCTGCTGGTCCCGGATCACTACGCCCAAACCCATTCTCCCCTGTTTTCTGTCAAAACCGGCATCCCAATTTGCCTTAAAGCAATCATGGGGCGGTGCTGTCCAGGTGGGTAAGGAGACCTCCTCATTTGGGTTCTGCTGTGGCTTCCTCCCCTCTAGGACCTCTTGGAATTTTTCCCCGGCTTGACTCACATTCTTGACAATTTGACTTGGATGGAGAAAAGCACCACCATGCAATACTTCGTTCCGCCGGAGCCAGATTCGCCAGGCTGTGCTAACGAACTGGGCAAATTCTGCATGACTACATATTCTGATAAGCTCTTCCACCAGCTTCAAGAAAGTAGGCCCACCAAAACTACTCTTTTGGAAAAAAATTTCCCCCACGCACCAAACATCCCTTGCAGCCGGACAGGTCCATAAAGCATGAATGGTGGTTTCTGGTTCTTGTACACAAATTGGACAGCTGGATTCCATGGTAATCTTCCGGGAACACAGATTGTCTCGAGTAGGTAAAATCTCATGGCAAGCTCGCCACAAGAAGTGTTTCTCCTAGTTGGGTAGTTGAAGCTGCCATAATTTTTTCCAAACAGCCACTTTGTTGTTACTCCGAGATCCCCTTGCCTGCTGTAGTACTTCGACTTCTTTCTGGATATAATAGGCGCTCCTAACTGAAAAACACCCCCTAGCTGTTCCCCTCCATATAAGCCTATCAGCTTAGTCTGTGGCACTTATTGGAATTGATTTTAAGGCTATAATCTCCTCCTTAGTAAACAGTTGTTCCACGAGTTCCATATTCCACCAGTTAGAGTTAACATCAATAAGTTGACTCACCGTGGCAGTGTCAGCAAGCAATCGTGGCACTGATTGCACTCGAAAAGTAGATAGGGTATTTAACCATCTATCTTTCCAAATGCGAATATTCTTCCCGTTACCTACTTGCCACACCAACCCCTCTTTCATAAGATCACTAGAGCTTTGAATACTCCTCCATGCAAATGATGGTTTCTTCCCAAGTGAGGCATCAAGGACAGAGCAATCCGGAAAGTATTTTGCCTTCATAATCTTCACAGTTAAACTGTCCGGTATTTTCCAAAGGCGCCAAACTTGCTTAGCTAACAAGGCTTTATTAAAAACAGACAAATCACGAAAACCCATACCTCCTTGAGACTTGGAAAAACACAGCTTGGTCCAACTCTTCCAGTGAATTCGGTTGTCCCTATCCTTTTGTCCCCAAAAAAATTTTGCCATCATCGAATTAATCTCGGAACATAACACCTTTGGGAGCTTGAACACACTCATGCAATAGGTAGGGATAGCCTGTATTACTACCTTAAGCAAAATCTCCTTTCCTCCTTGAGACAAGAATTTAATCTTCTAGTCCTGCAGGCGCTTCCACACTCTCTCCTTAATGCCTTTGAAAGCATTAGTCCTCGACTTACCCACTAGGGCGGGAAGCCCCAGATACGTGTTATATCTCTGATTGGTTGGGATCCCCACTACCTCTTGGATTTGATCCTTGTCAGCTATCGGGGTATTTTTACTATAAAAAATAGTTGTCTTGTTAGCATTCATTTTCTGACCTGATGCCTCTTCATATAACTTCAAAATGGAAGATAAGTGGTTCCATTGCATCAGATTTGCCCTGCAAAATAATAAGCTATCATCTGCAAAAAAGAGGTGACTAATCTCCGGTCCTCTTTTCGAAGTAGGGACCCCCTTCAATCTTTCATCCATATTTGCTTTGAAAATCAAAGCACTTAAGGCCTCTGCACATAAGAGAAAAAGGTAGGATGATATTGGGTCCCCTTGTCGAATACCCCTAGATGGAGTAATAAGTCCACAAGGGTTCCCATTGACAATAATAGAATACTTCACAGATGTAACACACATCATTACAAGAGCAATCCATCGCTCACCAAAACCCATCCGCCTCATAACCGCTCCTAGAAAACCCCATTCCACTCTATCATACGCTTTGCTCATGTCGAGCTTCACAGCCATAAAGCCCTTCTTCCCCTTCATCCCCGTGTGCATCGTATGAAGGATCTCATATGCCGCTAATACATAATCTGAGATGAGGCGTCCCGGAATAAATGCACTTCGGGTATGAGCAATGATATGGGTTAGCAACTTTTTTAAGCGATTAGCTAAAGACCATAGAGATAAGCTTATATAAAACATTACATAAACTTATAGGTCTAAACTCCGTTACGCAAGTGGGCTTTTTCAGTTTAGGGATGAGTGCAACATGGGTCATATTTAAATCACCAGGCATTACTACGGAGTTTAAAATATAAAAAATAACACGGCATACCTCCTCTTTCATCATGGGCCAATTGTTTTGGAAAAAACAAGCATTTAAACCATGTTGCTTTTAGGGGTCCCATTTGGAATAAAGCCGTTTCAATCTCCTCTTCTGTAAAATCTTTTACAAGTGCCATGTTCATCTCATTTGTAACACAGCTGGCAATAGGCTGAAGACACTGCCAGATATCACCTTCCGAACCCTTGGTAAAAAGCTTTGCAAAATAATTTACAAAAGCAGCACCCACCTCCTCCGTTTTTTCCCAGGTCTGTCCAGTTTCGTCTTTAATTTTGTCCACATAATTTCGACGTCGTTTTGCACTTGCACAAGCATGAAAAAATCTGGTATTTCGGTCACCCGACCTCAGCCATTCTTCTTTTGCTCTTTGACGCCACCTTAACTCTTCTTTATCAAGCAGCTGACCCAACTCCTCTTGGATCTTTTTAGCATGATTTTCGGCCCCCATATCCTCCCTACTTTGAATCTCCATAAGTCTCCTCTACAGTTTAGTTATACGGGCTTGATCGTTGCCCACTTTCAATTTCCTCCAGCTTGTAAGCCCACTGACACATGCATTCAGTTTTGCTCCTAGTCGTTCCCAACTGGACCCGTGCGTGTGCTCATGCCGCCAATTGTCCTGAATTAGCTCCTGGTACCCCTCCTCAACAACCCAACACGCCTCAAAGAAGAAGCGGCGTGGTGTGCGTCTCTTCAAACCATTAGAACTCTGCAGAGCCACAAAAAGAGGTGCATGGTCCGAACTGGTGGTAGAGCTTACAATAACCTCAGCTTCCGGGAATAAACTCCTCCAAGCTGCATTTGCCACTCCCCGGTCTAGGCGCTCTTTTACAAGTGCATCCCCCTCTTGACGATTACTCCAAGTGTATTTAGGCTCGCTAAAACCCAAATCCGTCAATTCACACACCTCAAGAGTGTGTTGGAATGCTTACATGAGGCTATTTTGGCGTAAGTTACCTCCCCATTTTTCTGACATCACCAAAACTTCATTGAAGTCCCCAAGACATAACCAAGGGTCTGGATTCATTTTTGCCAACAATTTGAATAAATTCCATGCTTCAAAATGCTTCGACGCATCTGGGTGTCCATAGAAGCCGGTAAACTTCCAATCACACTGTTGATGGTGGACAATTGCGTTAATGTGTCTATTGCTATAATTTTGAATCTCTATCTCACAATTGTCCTCCCAAAATAACGCCAAGCCTCCGCTCTTTCCCACACTTTCCACAATAAACATGTTATTGAATCCAATTTTAGTTCGTATAGACTCCATTTTTTTCTTTCGAAGTTTGGTCTCTATAATAAAAGCCAAACTGGGCCTCTTCTCCTTTATCATTCGGCAGAGTTCTTGAACTGTCCGGAGGTTCCCAAGCCTCCGGCAGTTCCAACTTAAAGTTATCATTGCGGTCAGCGGGGCTGGAAACCAGCCTCCGCCATCCCCGAACCATCAATAATTTTAGTGACTACGTCTCCTACACGTCCTTTTTTAACCACCCCAATTTGAGATAACTCACTCACAACTTCGGAACTCCTTTCATTTGCACACAGGATCTCGTCATCATAAAAAACAGGCTCTTCATCGCGAAGTCTCTTCATTGCCAAACTTCCTCTCTGGGCCCCTTGTATGGATTTTTCAATATCAGCGAGGATCAAGCCTGAGTATGGGCCCCTTAAACGTTTAAACCTTCCTCCTGACCCCACATTAGGTGGACTCTCGTTGACCCGTTTCTCATGCAATTCCTCATTTTGTAATAATAAATGACTCCCATAAGAGGAAGAACCTGCATGGGCGCCATTATTCACACAAGCTGTTTTATTTCCTTCTTTGCATGGGATCCACGCATCTTTTGTAACTATGGATCTTTTTTCAAAATGACCCATCATTACTCCCACCAGATTTCCTCCCTTATTACGCTGGGAATCTGATTTGGAAACGCCTTTACTCTCCCCACGCTCTTCTCCTGCAAATACGCGCCTACCTTCCCTGGTCCGTTGATTTTGTCTACCCCGAAGATCTGTGCCGGCATCGGTTTCCCCTGGTTCCGTAGTTTTCTTTTTCCAGCCATAATCCTTCTTTCCCTGGGTGCCATTGTTTTTCGGACCCTCCTCAGTATTAGCTTTGGCATACTTGCTTGAATTTCCGGTCTCTGCATGGAGATCGTGGGACTTTTCAATTCGTCGTGTGGGAGAATTTGCACGTAGCCAAGGACCAAATTGTTCGATTTCTTGGTTCCGTAACTTACTTCGTTTCAGGCACCCTTCTACCCCATGACAGATCACCCCACAATGGTAGCAAAATTTTGGCAAGTGTTCGAACTTAAAGCCCACCATTGTCGATATCCCATCAAATTTTATCATCCGTCCTCTAGAGAGTGGTTTGTACAGATCAATATTTATTTTTGTTAGAACACAGTTTTCCAAGGATGACGTGGTGGATCCTGATTCGTCGGATTGCTGGATTGTTGTTGTGGATGATTTTGGTGATGATGATCTATGGGTAGAATTGGCTGCAAAACAGAGAACTATAAGGAAGGCCGGGGATGTCCCGGCGACGGGAGCTCCGATGCCTAAGTCAGTACTTTGATTATGAAAGATCAAAATAACTTGAAGAGAATGAGTGAGTTGTGAGAGAACAGGATACCTTCGACTTGCAGGTGGAGTCTCCCTTTTATAGGAACAGCGGATGACGCCATCATAATCGGCATAATCGGCTGAAGAGATTCTCGGCTAGACTGAGAGCCATAGTGACCTATGTTCGAGATTAACATTCGGAAAAACCCGAATGATGTCCTCTGAGGACATCATTCGACTGGTTTTTCCGAATGATGTCCTCCGAGGACATCATTTGATCGAGCCGGGCACGCACAATCTTTTGGGCCTTTACTACAGGTTTGACCAAGTATGGGCCGTAAGGCCCACTTAGTTTGAATTTTGATTCTACAGTTACCCCCCAATTTCCTAGTTAGAAAGAAACTTAGGAAATTTAGACCTAATTCCTTTAGGGATTGAAGGAGAATCGCCGCTTTTCGGATTCAGTTGGTACCATGATCGCCTACGGTAAAAATCCAGCGCATAGCCTTTAGCTAGGGTTCATCCAACGGTTCTGAAAAAAGCACATTTCTCAACCATCTAACGCGTGTCACCTCAGGGCCGGCTACTGACGTAAATAACACCGTTACTTTCGAGATGTTTTTTGAACTTCTGAACAGAAAACCATCCTTTCTTGATCTTCTCCTCCTTCATCTTTCGGATTACAAGAAAACTTTCGATATTACTAACCCTACCCCTGCTCTTAATCCTGGCTTGGTTTTCTTTAGACGAAGCTAATCAATATTTCTTCCTACGAACCGTATACTTTCGGGCTTCTGTGGGTACTATTCCTTCGATTCATTACTTCGTCGATTCGGAAACTCCTTTTTCGGAATACCTAGAATTTCTTCTTCCCATTCTTGAACCCTTTTTGAGCATCCTTCGACGGTGGACTTTTCTCCTCTCCTTACAAACTGAACATTACCCCTATTCCCAATCGGGGGTTTGTGCGAACATGGGGCGGAAAGACTCTGATGCCACCCAGGAAATAGATACCTTTTACCCTGGACTCTGGAGGACCAAAACGACTCGTGCAGATGAACCGCAACTTCGTGAGAAATATTCCATCCCGCCCTCCGTACGGTTGCGTTTTGGTTTAGAGAATGAAGGGGCAATGGTTCGGAATGACGAGCATGAAGTCTGTGTGTATGAAGATATGTTTGAGATAGGCCTCCGACTCCCATTCCCGAGGGTAATAAGGGAATTACTTTGCTATCTTCAAGTAGCCCCTCACCAGTTAGCGCCAAATGCCTGGCGAACCTTCTTTGCTTGTGTAATTCTTTGGCCGAGAGTCCTGGGGGAGGGACACGAACTTTCGGTTCGAGAGTTCATGAAGATATACCGACCGGTAAGAAATTCGAAGACTGAGTACGTTTTCAACTTCCAGGGTCGCCAGAAAATCAAGTTTATCCTTTTGCCTGGGTACTCGAGTAACAAACACTGGAAAGAGCGATTTTTCTTCGCCCAAGGTGCTTGGGAATGTCCTACTACTGAGACGGTTGCCGACCCGAAAGTTCCCCGGAAGGTTCAGCGCTTGTTATCCTCCACGCAAGACGAACCTATTTTGACCGAAGATGAAGCCGCTCATGTGCGGGACTTACTGAAGCACTCTGAAGAGCATGTCGCGGAAATGGATTTCGACGCCATTTTTTCTCAATCGGCTCTAGCGGCCCGATTGCGGTACCCCCCAACCGTTGGTATCGCCGAGAGTAAGGCGTTGATTAACACTAAACCGAAGAGGAAGAGAAAGGCTGCAGTACTTTCGGACGTTCCTCCCACAGAAAGTACCCGGCCCGAAACTCCAATTCTTCCACTAGGCCAACCCCTTAGCGGGGTCGATGAAGCTCCTGCGCGAGGTGTGGGGCCGGATACACCAGCTTCTTCAAAGAAGCAAAGAAAAACTTCGGGATCCCAGGAAGGAGAAAATCTTCGATCTCCTGAATCCGACTGTGTCGAAGCTTCCCCGACCGACCATCTTTCCACGGAGGTTCAACAAGAAGAACTTCTCCCATCTTCCAGGCCGGACATCATGCAACATTCTCCGGTCGAACCTTCCTTGACTGCGACCGCCGTTTCTTCCCCTTCTTTAGGAAGTCATATATCACTTGCTAAGGATATCATGACTGACGAATTCTCCTCTCCTGGCAGTCCCGCCTGCCTTCCTCGGAAAACAAGAGAAGAAAAAGGGAAGGATGTGTCGGATGAACCTGCCATGGAGAAATTTGATACAAATTTCTCGGATTTCATAGCTGATAGGGTTGAAGAGGGGACACAGATGGAACGTAGACGGAACCCGGGAGGTGAAGATGAACAGCCTGTGGAGATCGTCAAAACTCGCTCCGACGAAATGCCTGAAGGTGTGAGGGCCAAGTTCCTATCTTCCATGTTCAAGTCGAAGATGTTTACTCAAAAAGGCCAAGCAGTTGCTTCGAATCCTCCTGATACGAAACTGCCTGAAAGACCTACTGCGTACTCGGAGGATGCGATAGTAGCGCCATCCTCTGATGTATCTCACTTCCCAGCTCCTGCTGACGTAGGATCTTTGTCTAATTCGGACAAAGAAACTGAACAATACCTTGAGCGAATGCTGATGAACGCCTCTGCGGAAAGTCCTTTTTCGCAAATTTCTCCCATCACTGGAGCAGTCGAGAATTTTCTGGGGTTCGATCCTAGCGGGGCCAAAGGAGCAGGGATGTCTGTTACCAAAGAATCTTCGGCGTTGGCGCCTGAGAAGGGGGAAATCCGAACCATATCCATGGCTGATTATGAGTCGAGATTGGGGCAAGAAGGTTCAATTGCTAGCCAAGTTGCGACGGATGCCTCTCCAGCGGGCGGTTCTCTGAGCGATCGGACTCCTGATGCCGTCTACTGGTCCGTCAGTGAGACATTAAACCAACTGGGCGAGAAGTGGCTGGGCAATCCTCTTAGCGCTGTGGCTGGTTTGATTCCAGCTCCAACCATGGCAGAAGTTAGGGCGATGACTTCTCTGGAAACTGCGGACCATATGGTCTTTCACCTTGTTGATGTGAGTGCCTTATATTTCGATTGGATCTTTTAACTCCTATTTTCGAAGCTTATTCCTCCTTTGCACTGTGCAGGGCTTTATGAACTCCATGGATTACTTCTTCAGGCTTAGACGATTGCAAGAAGATGATACTTCTGGTTACGAGCCTTTGAGGAAAAGGGCAGAAGAGTTGGAGAACGCGCTCACACTAAGTCGAAATCAGAAAGAGCAAGAACTTTCCCTTTTGACGGCACGTGTTGAGGCTTTGGAGGCTCAGTTGTCCCGAGATGCTGCGGAAGCTCAAACCAAAGTTAGCAATTTAGAGGCCATCATTGCCGCGAACAACACGACGGTTCAGAATCTTCAGAGGGAACTTTTTTCGGCAAAGATTCAAGCCGAAATTGAATCAAAAGCCTCAGAGATTAGAATCTCGCGTTCACTTGAAGAGGCGTCAACACAGCGCAGTAAGGCTGAGCTTTTGAAGACGCGTCTTCGCCGAGCCGCGGAACAGTTAGGCAAGTATAAGGAGAAGGCTCGCAGCTTCTACAAACAGCTTACTTTCGCTTCTTGGGCCCGGGACTCGGGCTTTCACGTGGGTTATATGGAAGGCATAGAGTCTCTCCGATCGTGGGTCCAGAAGCCGGGCAACTTCTCCAAAGTGGATGCGGTATCCGTCGAAGAACTTTTGCCCTCTAATAAGGTCGTCGAGAATATGCTACTCATCGGACAGGAAGAGATGCCAGATTGTCGAGGCATCAAAGATATGGGTTTTGATCCTCACCTTTTATACAATCGTGAGGTCTCGGCTAAAGCAACAGCTTCTTATGAGGGAGAACATCAGGAAGACTCGCGAGCTGATTCCGTGGGGTCTATAAGTTCTTCTACCGAATCATGGGACAATCAGCATGATCAAGATCCGACTGGCCGATAGTCTTAATTTCTTTTGCTGAACTGTTGTTGGCCTGTATTTTTATTTCTAAACGTTTTGTGTATACAAACATGAATTTCATTTTAAAGTTTGTATTTTCTTCTGGGCTTTCTCTTACTCTTGTAATGGTCATTTGGAATGCCATTGCTTCCGTTATATCCATTTCTGATAACATTTGAGTAATGTCCGAACGTGCCCTATTGTTCATTTTTCTTTGAGATTGAATTTCGTTTTTGGCTAGGATATTCTCACCGTATTATCTCCGAAAAGTAATGCGAACGACTTATCCTCTTAACCCTTCTTAACCGGGGACATGCCTCGACAAGAGGGATGTTTATTAGAGGCTTTCGGATTTTCAAGATATTAGAGCTTTTTGGCTCTAATCGAGCCTTAGAACAATTCTGCCTCAGAAGCATTTGTTCTATTCGGGCTTTGACACATTCAGAACTCTCCTACTACAGAGGCTTCTGGTCCCGAACGTTTGTTAGAACACTCCCACTACAGAGGCTTTCAGTTCTAATTGAGCCTTAGAACAATTCTGCCTCGGAAGCATTTGTTCTATTCGGGCTTGGACACATTCGAAACTCTCCTACTACAGAGGCTTCTGGTTTCGAACGTTTATTAGAACACTCCTACTACAGAGGCTTTCAGTTCTAATTGAGCCTTAGAACAATTCTACCTCGGAAGCATTTGTTCTATTCGGGCTTGGACACATTTGGAACTCTCCTACTACAGAGGCTTCTGGTTCCGAACGTTTATTAGAACACTCCTACTACAGAGGCTTTCAGTTCTAATTGAGTCTTAGAACAATTCTGCCTCGGAAGCATTTGTTCTATTCGGGCTTGGAAACATTCGGAACTCTCCTACTACAGAGGCTTCTGGTTCCGAACGTTTATTAGAACACTCCTACTACAGAGGCTTTCAGTTCTAATTGAGCCTTAGAACAATTCTGCCTCGGAAGCATTTGTTCTATTCGGGCTTGGACACATTCGGAACTCTCCTACTACAGAGGCTTCTGGTTCCGAACGTTTATTTACACGCTACAGCACCCCCCGTGACCAAAGAATTCTTATCAACTTCCTACTATCGTGACCGTTTGTTTTGGCAATAAGATTGAAAGCTAAGGGTTTTTCGGTCATATGTAGTATGTCTTGATCAGAGGTTTGCATCGCACGCCACCGTTGTCAGGAAACGCGCCTTTTCGAGGAGTTGGACGAGATATGTTCGGCCCTCCAGGTTTTGTCTGCGGAGACCTGGGCTGGACTTCTTTGATCGTCTCGTCATTTCAACTTCCGCCTTATCGTATTTCCACGCTCATCATGATTCTAATTTCCTTCTTTCGAGATCGGGCTACGTGGGTCTTTGTGATACGGCGCCCTTTGATCTTCCCTGTAATTTATCGATCCGGTCGTACCGTATTTATTCCAGTTTCTCGGTTTCTCCACGCGCGTTCCTCTATAAATATCGTGCTCATTCAGGTCGCACCTTCATCAGCACCCTCTTCACCTCTTTTCCCCTATTCAGATGGACCGTACTTCGCGAATCAGTCGCTCTCCGGATAGTTCCGGAGACTCTTCGTCCTCCGCTGGGTCCTTTGCGCCCTTACCAGGACCGAACGAGGATGAAGCTTCCGGAGAAGTGACTTCTCTAACTCCGCAGGATATTCGGGTTGAGCTGTCTAGGCTAAAGGTGGCTCTGGCATCCCACGAGCACATGCTTGTGGAGCGCTCGAATCATCTGTCGAGGTTGGTGGGTGAAGTCGACTCTAGGGATCATCAACTGGCTCTGGCGAATCGGCAAATACGACTTCGGGACCGTCGGATTGCCGAGCTTGAGAGACAACTAGCCGACGTATACAAGAGTCGAGCGCAAGAGGCTTACGGCGAACATGCTAGGGCACGCCTTCTGGTAGATACTGAGAGGGAGTGTCGGCAACTCCGGCAAAGATGCCAGTTTTGGAGGTTTCGTGCACTGGGTAGAACCCACAGAATGGGTGACACTTCTCGTGATGAGCGTTTGGACTGACCCTAATTTCCTCCCCCTGTGCATCTTCACTAACTGTTTTCCGGTGGGAGTTTTTGTTGTCGGCTTGGTAGGTCTGGGACTACTTTCTGACGAAGATCAGCCTTTGCTGGTCCGGTGGAATGCTCTTCTTGAGGGTAGCGTCTCTTGTTTATCATGTTCCACTGTACAATGTCACCAGCTGTGACTTTTGTATAAGTCTTTTCTCCCGGAAAAACATGTCTGCTGAAGCCCTGTACCTATTAGTTTTGTAGGATTTTGTAATCGGTTCTTTGTGAAAGAATTCCCTTTGTAATCGGCTCTTCGCAGATTGTGTAATCGGTTCTTTGTGAAAGAATTTCCTTTGTAATCGGCTCTTCACAGATTGTGTAATCGAATTATCTTTTCTCTTTTTGGTACATGTCTGTGTCTCGTGACCTGTGACCAACTAACTTTGTCCGCTTCGTTGATCGCTGTGTCGCATGAATTTGACGTAATAACTTACCTTTACTGCTGATCTTCATAACATTATAGTGAAATATCACTTTTCATAACTTTTTACAATAAGTTTTTGGATACAAGGGTGCATCAGGGTATGAGAAGAATATAAGCCTATCTATAAGACTTCCCTCTCTTTCTCTGGGGGTGTTCGAACATATTGTTTCCCCATAATCGGCTTGTTTTATGCCTTTGCTAATTTTTTAGTCGGGAGTTCGCTTACCAGTTCGGAACCCCTTGAGGATTTCGAGAGTTGAGAGCTTGGTCCGTGGTTCTGTGGTTATACGAACAACTCTCGGCATCCTTATTGTCGACTACAAACTTTTGCAGCTTGCCTATCCGAATGAACCTCTCGATCTCCCTTTTCAGCGAAAGGCATTCTTCGGTCCGATGGCCATGGTCGCGGTGGTATCCGCAGTATTTCTGATCGTTTCGCTTTTCTGGCGGGGTCCTCATTTTTGGCGGTGACTTGAAATTAGGATCTTTCCTTGCTTCTTCGAAAACAGCAGATAGGGTTGCATTCAACAGCATCCATTTCTGATTCGGGAAAGGATCTCGTTCTTCAACGCGGTCGACCTCCTTTCTTTTCTTTTATGAGGACCCTTCTCCTGGTCGGATTCCGCCTGGTGGGTCCCTTGGTTTCGGCAACTTTTCGACATTTTTGATTACCTCTTCCCTCCGCAGGTGAGCCTTGATTTTATCAGTGAACTGGCGCAGGGTACAAGTGGTTGACTGATTAGCTAGTTCGGCTAGAATTGGTTCTTCAGGTTTGATTCCATTGACTATCGCCGAAAGTATGATCTGATCACTTGGGTTGTCTACTTCTCGTAGCTCTAAGTAAAACCTTTTTATGAAACTTGTCAGAGATTCAGCTCGGCCTTGTTTTAGAGCGAATAGAGAAGCAGGATGTTGTTTCTTCCTAGGAATGGCAGGGAACTGTTTTAGGAATTGGTTTTTGATGGCACTAAAATTAGTACATGGATTCAGACCGTCAAACCACTCTCGAGCTTTCCCTTCCAAGGTCAGAGGGAAGATGTGGCAGGCAATCTCGTTAGGGAGGTTGCGGAGGGAGGGGTGAGTTTGAAAATTGTTGATGTGTATTGCCGGGTCTCCCCTTCCATCATAACTTTTAATCAACGGGAGACAAGGTTCGCTAGAAAAACGCGGGGTTGTTACCTGATCAGCATAAGGTGATTTCGTTGCCCTCTTTGCAAGGGGAGGGGTCATCTCCTTGTTTTTTCCTTTCTGATCCGGTACATAATGCTCTGCTCTATGCTTTTCCAGGTAGTTCGGCCAGTTGTGACATGATGAGCCGAGAGGAGACGGGTGAGGACGATCGGTGGGACGGCAGTGCTCTTGACTTTGCTCGTCGCCAGATTGTCGCCTTTGAACTTCCTCCCAGCTTGGATTTGGAGAGCGGTCTTCCCACTTAGCTTGGGGTTGCAGTCGGCGGCCTTCAGTAGCCACACTTTGGCGGTCTTTTCCCTCTTTTGAATGAGGAAACCCGTAACTTTCTTTTTGCCTGCGCTCCCCCCGGCGAAGGAGCCAAGAAGTGAGGTACTGGAATTCTCGAGTGGTGACTTCTACTGCACTGTTGACACGGTTGACAACCTCTTCTAAGGGGGCCGGTTGGGTGCTAGGGACCCTGGAGCTTTCTGGGACTTCTGAGCGCGGAACTCGTGTTTGTAGAGAATTCATCCTCGGAATTTTTTCTTTTGTAAGAAAGGATTTGAAAATAAATCGTTTCCCACAGACGGCGCCAAACTGTTAGAACACAGTTTTCCAAGGATGACGTGGTGGATCCTGATTCGTCGGATTGCTGGATTGTTGTTGTGGATGATTTTGGTGATGATGATCTATGGGTAGAATTGGCTGCAAAACAGAGAACTATAAGGAAGGCCGGGGATGTCCCGGCGACGGGAGCTCCGATGCCTAAGTCAGTACTTTGATTATGAAAGATCAAAATAACTTGAAGAGAATGATTGAGTTGTGAGAGAACAGGATACCTTCGACTTGCAGGTGGAGTCTCCCTTTTATAGGAACAGCGGATGACGCCATCATAATCGGCATAATCGGCTGAAGAGATTCTCGGCTAGACCGAGAGCCATAGTGACCTATATTCGAGATTAACATTCGGAAAAACCCGAATGATGTTCTCTGAGGACATCATTCGACTGGTTTTTCCGAATGATGTCCTCCGAGGACATCATTTGATCGAGCCGGGCACGCACAATCTTTTGGGCCTTTACTACAGGTTTGACCAAGTATGGGCCGTAAGGCCCACTTAGTTTGAATTTTGATTCTACAATTTTGACCCGCAAGAATTCTCCTCATCCGACCCCATCTTTGTCTGTATCCACTTCCTCAACCCGTCCCACCGATGTTCCAAGTTTTAGCCCCACCTCACGTCCCATACATGCCAGTGGTAGATTTGTCATCTGCACCCAAAAGGATGCCCTGTCAAAATTGAATTCAGCTGGCGAAGTATGACCATCAAAGTCCTCAACCATAAATAAATTTCCTTCAAAAACCCATGGCCTTCCCTCCAAGACCCTTCCTTTGTCCCTGGCATCTTCAAATTCTATTAGGAATAAATTTCCACCCAGTATTTTGAAAGTAAAGGACTTTTTAGGCCTCCACCAACTTAAGATTTTACTCTTAATTGTGTCCTTACTCACGAGCCTATCAGAGAGGAGCTTTCCAACAATGCATGATTGTCCTCTCTCAAGTATCCCATTGACATCAGTCCTCTGAATCTCCAGTTCCCCATCTTCACCCTCAGAGAGTGAAAGGTTCACCCACAGATTTGAAAGATCATCCACCATGAAGAAAACCAAATGAAGATTACAATAACCAACAAACAATACTCTCAAACAAAACTTCAATAGGTTTGTGAGACATGGTTTCTTTTCATCTAGTCTGAATGCTAGAGAAAATGAAAGCAACGAAAACACCGTGGAAAACAATTTGCAGGGAAGCCTCAATCCAACTTCGCCTAATAGATAGCAGACTAAACGGTAAACGCCACCACAAAGGCTGCATCAACCGTCATCCCCATTAGATTTTTTGAAGCTGTTTATCCTCCAACTTATTTAAAATAGTGCAAAGCGTTTATAAACATTTAAAATGAAACATTAAATTCTTAATGTCATTAATAGCAGTTTACTAACTTAGACTTAATTTAATGTACATTTTAAATATTTATAGACACTTGGCCGTGATGGCACTATTTTAAATAGGTTGGAAACTTTTTTCTCCAAATTAGTTTGAAGGAAATTTCTGTCCAAACTAAAATAGGAAATTGATTAAAAAAAAATGAAAAACATATAAGTTGAGGGACTCATGCAGGCCCTAGGGGTGTTAGGAGAACAAGCCGCTCGCGAGCAAGCAAGCTTGGGCTCGGCTTGCATAAACTCGGCTCGTACTTAGCTCGAATATTAAATAAAATGTTTCGTGAACACAAATCTTAGTTCGAATATTAAACGAAGCAAGCTCGGCTCGACTCGACTAAACTCGTATAAGGTTCGCTTCACTTATTAAGTAACAAATAACAATATATAGTCAACACGTATTGGGTTTCTTGACTCAACATTTGGGGAAGCCTTAGCTGCATACCAAGCCGTTGTTTTTTGTGCAGAAATTGGAGGACAAGATATTTGTCTAGAAGGTGATGCCAAACAGGTAGTAGAAGCAATCAATTCCCCGAATGAAAATTGGAGCCATTTTGGGCACATTGTGGCAGATATTAGACTTAAATTATGTATGTTCCCACAATGGCAATGTGGTTTTGTAAATTGAGTAGCAAATTTTGCTGCTCATGGTCTAGCTAAGATGGCCACTAAGTGTGTCATAGATAGAAGTTGGAGAGATGAGACTCCAGTTTGTATTTGTGATATTATTAACATGGAGCAATTTGCTTTATCTATTTGATTAACGAGAGTATCAAGTTTATTCAAAAAAAAAAAAACTCAATAATAACAAATATATTATATACTTTGTTTTTTGTTATTTATGCATGTGTGTGTATATATAATAAGAAATATTTGATATTATCATTAATCATTTTATCATATAATATAATCATATGGTATAAGTTATTGTGTCATTTAATAAAAATATTATCATTAGATAGTTTATACTTTGGAAACTGGAATCGTATATCACATAATCATTAATCATTATATAATCATATGCTATATCTACATAAGTTATTGTTATTTAAACAATGCATTATAATTAGATCGATACTTTATTCTTATAATACGTATATCACATGATCTTAGATCTAAGATAATATTAATATAAATTGTGAGATAATATAATCATATAATTTGAGTATGAGTGTATGACTATTAGATCATGAGAAATTTAGGACTTAGAGTTTGAGCATTACTATTAGATTAAATGATTAATAATTAAGTAACTAATGTGTTTCTTATAATTTATATATGACAATCACAATTTGCGGTAAGTAAAAACTTAACAATTTGAATTTAAATCATATGTCGTGAATCGTGATCATGAGATCATAATATATAAGTACATACATAACAATTAACATTGACTCATATAATGATACAATCATAGAAGTATATAAATATTTACATATAAGATACAATATATATTAATATTGACATTATATACTTGACCCGTGTTAAGCATTAACATTTTAATATATTAACTAAATAATACTATATGTAATATGATAATAGTGATTAGTGTGTGTGACATAAAGTGTTTGACATTGTGATTTAAAAAATACTTAATCTAAAATAAATATATATATGCGATTAAAAAAATACAATTTTTAAAATCTCAACTATTGAAATTAAAATAACAAACTGACCCTAAATAATTTTAAATACCACAATTTGTATAAATGTATGAGAGTGTGTTTTATTTGTATGAGATGGTGTTCATTTTTATTTCGTTTCTTTTTTTAATATTTTATGTGAGTTGCCCTTTCATTTTTTAAATTTTTATTTTTATTATTTTTTAAAAAATAAAAATAAAAATAATTAATATATTTAATATATTTAATATGTTTTTCAATTTATTTGGGTATTTTTGTCTTATTTTATTCCATTTTTTTACCATTTTGTTAGCCTTTTTAAAATGACATCGTTTTGAACTCACATATGAGTTTACCATGTCATTTTGAAACATAATGCTAGGGGTTCTCCCTGTAGGTTTTCCTGGTATTCTCCCAGCCACAAGTAAAACATGATTTAAGAAAAACTAAAATTGTAATGGTCTTCACCACCGTTTTTTTAGGCATTAGCATCAAATTTGAGGCATTAGCACCAAATTTGTGAGGCATTAGCACCAAAATTGAGGCATTAGCATCAAATTTAGGATGATCAAATTCATTTTGGGTGATACCATCCCTAAAGGGTTAACCTTTCTTAACCCTTTCACCTTTAGGTTTTAGTTTTGAATCCAAAAACAAGTTTTAAAGCATTAGAACTTAACTATTAACTAATAAAAATTAATCTGTTAGCAAAAAAATGGTAATACAATTTTATTTTTTCTTAAATCATGTTCTACATAAAACTGGGAGAACGTCAGGAGAATACTACGGGGAGAACCCCTAACAAACCCCTTTAAAAACAAAACTAATTGAAATCAAAACTCCATCGTTTTAAACATATATATATATATATATATATATATACACATCTCTTTCGGCCCTAATGCTAAACCTCTAGCCGTTTGCCCCTCTCTCCCCTCAGTATCTTTTGTAGTCTCTGCCATTTCTCCCATCACAATCACGTAGCACTTATTATCTGATAAAGGTATAGATTCGAGAATCTTTTTTTTTTTTTTTTTTTTTTTTGAAGAAATGGAAATGGGTTCGAATCAAGTATTCGTTTTCGTAAATAAATTTCCGTTAAATGATGTTTCTGGATGAGGGTTTGATTGTATAATGCTTGTGATTATATTAGAGGCTAATTCAGAGTTTTTCTGAAATGGGTATAGCGCTTGTGAGTCTATTAGAGGCTAGTTTTGAGTTTTTTTTTTCCTGAAATGGGTATAACAAATTCAGGCGAAAAAATTAGTCGAGCTCGAGCTCGAACAGGGTTCCAACCCTATCGAGCCGAGCTCGAGCAACATTTTTGGGCTCGAGTCAGGCATCTATCTACAAATGGCTTGGTTGGCCTTTGTCTCAGGCTCTCATCTCACTAAAAGAAAAGAAGAAAAAAATATAAGCTCTCTGGCTGCCGACGACGTTAAGAGAGATTGTTTAAAGAATAAGATTTGTATGTTATTTGGTTAATTAAGAGATGTTATTTGCTTTGATTTTTCTATGTGGGAGTTTTTTAGAGTCTTCGTAATGCAATTTTCGTTGTTTGGTTTTTCTATGCAAAGTAGTTCTAGAGTCTGCCAGAGAAAGATAAATTACTGTTTTTTTTTTCTTTCAAAATCATGTTTCTTTTACAGTTGGTTTATCGTAGGAGTTAAAAGGCATAATCCATTTTTCTTCTTCTTACAAACCTTTATTTATTTATCTATATTATCACAAATATTACTTGAGAGGTTTTTATTAAAATATTAATTAAATGATTCAGTTTCTTAAATATTTATGCTCACTCTGTTTAAACCGAGTAATTCTAGGCGGCCATCCAGGGTCCATCCGGCGTCCATCCCTGGCTGATATGGCGTGGTCCACGTCAGGCCAAAAAAAAAAAAATGAATTTTTTTGGCTTCCAGAAACGTTATAGCTTGCCTATTTTGGTTTCATTTCCCCCCATCCCGCTCATTTCCCCCCTCCCCTCCCGCTCATTTCTCTCTCAGACCCAGCGACGCCCAGCAGATCCGGCCGAACACCACCCGCGGGTCGCCGCCTCTCCCTCTCCCTCTCCCCCTCCGTCGCGCCTCTCTCTCTCACCCTCTGTTGCGCCTCTCTCTCTCCCCCTCGGTCGCGTCTCTCTCTGTCTCACTCCAGCGAGAGATCTCCGGCGTGGGACGAAAAGAACACTGTTCTCCGGCGACCCAAGGCATCTTGTTATCCGGCGACCCAAACGGTAATACGTGTTTTTCAGTCTGGTTTTTTTTTTTTTTTTTTTCATTTTATTTGGGTATGTGGGTGAGAGGGAATTATTGTGTGGTTTGTGATGTTTTGGTGCTTGGTTTTCTCAGGGAGTAATCGTACTGCGGATCTCACCATGGCCAAAACCTCGTTTAAGATCGAACATCCATTGGGCGTGGAGTTCATACTTGTGAGGATGGGAGCCAGTATGTTGGGGAATTCAAGTGGGGTGTTAAACATGGGCTTGGTCGTTACCATTTCAGGTAAATGTTTGTGATTCTGTGGTGGGTTTTGTGAATGATTGTTTGAAGTTTTGAAAATATGTAAAATCTTGGTGAAAAGGGCTTAATGATTTAGTTTTTTTTGCTCTGTTTCAATCAGCCACTCCTCGTTCACGACCGGAGAGCGCCTTCAATTACAACCAACATCGTACTCTCCCTCTCCCTCGCTTACACATATTGATTTGCTGCTACGTGTATGTGATGCATACCATATATGTTAATTGACATTTTTATTTTTTTGTTGGAAAATAAATCTCTAGACAATCTTCCGGGTTCCTGGGTTTTAAAATCTAGAATTTGATTTTCTTCAATTTGTATAAATTTTGAAGCTCAGGATATGTTTGTTTTCTCGGAAAATGGTTGCCAGCAAGTTTTCCGTGAAAATAGAAAAAGGAAATCTAAAGAACAAGTGCAATGAAATGTGTCTTAGATGCACCATAGTGCATTGTCAGTTTTGCCCATTTGGTGAAATTAGGTACGTTGTGGGATTTCTTGCTAAAGCCCATTATGACCCATTTCCTTTTTTTGTTTGATTTTTAAAGTGAACGTGCATGTAGTTATTTATATGTTGAATGTGCGTGTCTTTTTGCATGTGGTTGATTCTCTAGGAATGTTCTTGGGGTGTAAAAGTTCAGCAGGCGCTTTGGTTTATAGTATTGCAAAAACTGGAAGTGTAGTTGATTCTTTGGCGATAAAGGCAGGGCTTTGGTTGGTATTTAGGTGTGGTTATGTGCGTTGATCAGTTCATGTTGCAAATGTGATGTTGTGTATCGTTCAGTTTGCTGAGGAGTAGGCAGTTTCTGGCTCACATCATTATGAATTTGTGACATTCTCGCAATTGGCAGTAAAGGATTTTGCAGCCAACAAATTTGTGGAACTAAGTGCGATAATACTACATATTCCTAATTACTCATGCAGCTAATAGATAGTATGGCTAACACTTGATTGCACTAAAAAGATCTAAATCTTTACCCTCCATCTGGTTCTTCATTCTTCATTCAAATTACATACATATGCACTTTGGTTTTGGATCTAAATCTTTAAGTTGATGCATTTGATTTGGTGCAGACCAAGAGAACGAAGAAGGCTGGCATTGTTGGAAAATATGGTAAGAGCCAGTGGAATTGTTCAATTTTAATGGTACTTGGGGCAGAAATTTGCATCTAGGTTGACTTTTTTTTCCCTAAATGAGAGATTGCATTTTAATTCAGTCCTCTTGATTGGAAAATTCCTTCTCTTTACTGGCAGTAAGGCTGAACTGAGAATTTATTCGATAATGAACTAATGAGTTGTGTGATAAATATATTTGTCCTCGTAATCTGAAATTCGTATGCAATTATTCAATTTGAAAAAGTACCTCTATACATGTACTATGTGATGTTATTTAGTGTTTGTGCCTGTTAAGTGACTGGCTGCAACTTGGTTGGCTTGTTGGGTATACCACCATTGAATCTTGGAATAATTGGTCATAAATTTTGAAATATGGCATGGGTTTTGTTTGCAAGACTATTCATTTTATATTTTACTGTGGAAGTATCTTCTAGGTTATAATCAAGGTCTGTGAATCTAATCTTTTAATTGTAAATAATTGGAAGTGCTATTTCTGCTGCATACTTTAGTTTCTCTCTCTTTTTCTATGTGTTTGATAAACCTTTGAACTTATAGGCAAGTTTCTAGATAGAAGAATGCGACCGGAGAGTTTGTACTGTTATACTATTCCAAATTTACAGTTGCCTTTGTGTGTGAGTTTTCTAAATTGCATGTCGCCTCTCTTTGTAGGTACCCGATACGGGGCTAGTCTGCGAAAGCAGATTAAGAGGATGGAAGTTAGTCAGCATAGCAAATATTTTTGCAAATTTTGTGGGAAGGAAATGTGCCAATTCCAGTGTTTTTCTTCACTTCATCAAATGGCATTCGTTCTAATTTATTTACTTGTTACAGTTTGCAGTGAAGAGGAAGGCTGTGGGAATTTGGGGCTGCAAAGACTATGGAAAGGTAAAAGCAAGCGGTGCCTACACTTTGAAGTAATAATCCTAATTTGAAATAGTCTACTTTATCCCTCATCGTTTTCTTAACCTTATACGTAACTGACCAATTGTTCTTGTGTTTTTCACAGCACTGCTAGTGTTGTGACCGTAAGGAGCACTATTCGGAGGCTGAGGGAGCAAACTGAGAATTGAGCTTGCTGCCATCTGCCTATTTTTACCTTATTTTGATATTGGCACCTTTCATATGAAAGAAAAAGGCTACTTTAAGAACGCTGCTTGTAGTTGTCATGCTTTGATCCGTTTATTATTAATGCAATGAAAATTGCATGACTTCAATTATGAGTTAAAAGCTTCAAGTTGTTTCCAATGTCAATCTTGTGTGTTTTCCCGGATTCTTACCTCTTGTTTTTTTGGGATATAAGACTAAGAAGGAAGAGATATTGGTGACTTTCATCATTCCTTTTACAGAAAATTGCTTATTTGGTTCCAGGAGTTTATATGGTTGTATCAAATTGATGCTTGAGTTATCTATCCAAGTAATTGCACACACTAATTGCAAATTATTAAAAAAAAAAAAAGAAAAAAAAAAAGAAAAAGAAAAATGAAAGAAGAAAATAGAGCTCGTCATGGTTGATTGTCTTGTTGGGGGGAAACCTCCCCTTAACTTATCCCAAAAATTAAATTGATACAGTTGCAAACATTAGGAATTAAATAAATAATTTTTCCTTCTAATCAACTGTGATGGGGGGTTTTCAATCATTGCTCCTCTCCATTTCCCTTCCACCCAAAAAAGAAATTGTTTAAAAAACCTTTAGATTTGTTAAAAAATAAATTCAATGCAATCCGATCTCTTAAAGTTAAATTTCTAGTTCCATATGAAGATTGCATCAAAAGACTGGACTTATTATTATTATCAAAACCATATTGTACACACTACACAACTCATACGACTACATAACTTTACACATTTACAAGATAATCCAAAAGTTGTAAAAGCAAACCCTATGCTAAACTCAGGCACCTTAGTGCTCTCATATTCACTCAAAACTTCAAATGCCATTCTGTACACATTATTGAAGTAGAGGAACCCGTTTGCTCCTCAGTCAGCCATTTAATCCAATGATCGAATGTGGTTCCAAGCAGGTACCTGGCATATGCATCATTGACAAAGGAAAATTAACGGCAAAAAAGAAGGGAGAAATAGATGCAAAAGCAGTAAATCGTTTTTGCAACATTCCTCAGGAACTTGTGCTTCTGTAGCTTTCTATTCTGTAAAATCTAATATGCCCGTAGCCATTTTGCAGTGGAAGCATGATGCTGATGATGAGAATTGAGCGGTCTTTCAGGATCAAACGGATAAAATTGGTGTCCCATTATTGCTGTCACTAGGATGCATTTGGTTTTGGACAGCTTTTACAGCCACAACTCTTGCTGCAGTTGCTGCTTTATTAGCCGCTGCTACAGCTTTGTTCACCCTTTCATCCATCTTTCCCACCTCAAATGCCTTCTCAGCAGCTCGCTGTGCTTCCTGCACATGAGACAACTCCATTAGTAGCTATTACTTGTTTCAATAATTAATCTTGTCTATGTTTCAAACAGATGAAAATTTGCTTTTGTATAAAAATGGCATTGTTGAGAAGCCCCCCACAATCCATAATTGGTAAGCTATATGAAGCTCATCAGAAAACAAACCAGACACAATCTAGGTTCTAAGTCTTTGCAATTATCATGGTTTCCAGGCCCTTCAGAATAGAACTGATACCAGAAATATGTCATGTGTTTTGACTGTCCAATACACCATGACCAGATAGAACACACCTCAACTGTCCAACACACCTCAATTTAAATAATTTTATAGACAAATTCAAAACATCCATGTACATTAACTTGTAAAATATGTCCAGATATGTCCAGTTTTGCTAATCTACAATTCTTTTTGTTTCGTTGAAACACTCTTCCCTTGAGGTAAGCTGGTTATATAATTCCTTGACCATATGGAAGATAGGTATTAGTTTCATTTGGCATATTGCCAATTATGAAGTCAGATTCAATAGCTTACTTCAACAAGATATTTATATAATGTTTAATATGGATCACCAATGTTAAGGAAACCAAAAAAGAAAAAAGACCTGGTTCATGAGGGAAGTGTAATTGACCCCCATCCCAACCATACAAGGATTCTGAGACAGGTCCCGGTATCACAAACAATCAAACAAACAAAAAACAACAAAGAGTTCCAACAGATGAAATATGGTCCTAAGAGCTTCTGTTTGTTCTCGACATAGCAAATGCTTGGTAAGAAAAGGGCATCAGGCAAGACAAGTAGAAATAAATAAATCATTATGCGAAGGACTTCCATTCATTTGTTGAGAAAAGAATATGTTAAGTACTTCTATACAGTTATAGGACACTAAATAGCAGCGATGACAACCTGATAATATTTAGCATATAATTATTACTAATAAAGTGTAAAAAAAATTAAAATTTTCTCCTCAGCATGTGAAAACATATTGGAAAATTAGTTAGGTAAATAAAACAAGACCAATCAAAAATTCAAATGACCAATTCAAACTTCAAACAATCACTACATTGAATGTTAAGCAGGAAACGTAAAGTGAAAATCCAAAAAGAAAATAAAATTGGACGCACCCTTTAAAGAATGTGTGGAGAGCAGCAATAGCAGTTTACAAATGGCATTCGTGCGAATGCAATTTTTTAGTTTGGTTTTCTAACTGTATATGCTGGTGGTATAACTCGAAAAGTGAGAGTCATATAAATTTTCGAAGGGAAAATTACCAAATATGTGCAGGATCATTAGAATAGCAATCGAGAGGGTAACAAACTTGAGTAGAACAACTTAAAAATCGTGAATGAGAGCAACAATCTAGTTGATTCTATATCCTAACCTACAAGTTACTAAACCAGCTACCTTGTAATTCTTTAGCCTTGAACAAAACATCCTATCCATATTCTTTATCAAAGTCATCCTTAATTATCATATGAAATTTTTAAAAGAGGGAAAAATGCAGAACACGATTCATCCACCAATATAAGTACACAATGCGAACACATATTTTTGCAGCTAGAAGGCCATAGGTAAGAACTCAACATTCTAATTCACGATTAAAAAAAAATAGCATTGTTTGTACTCCAGTTTCAATCAGCTAGGGGCACAAAACCTAACTCCAGATTACAAGATTCTATAATTGAACAACCCTAAAACTAGAAGATAATGTGCTTGTAACCTAAAAATCCCTGTAAACAAAACTTGGAGTTTCGATAAGCTAAAAATTCAAGCATTGACTTTGTGCAAATAGACAACAAGAAACTCCAATACAGTTTATTAATGGATATATCCAATAATCGAGAATCACAAACATTTACCTGAAATGGTAATGACCAAGCCCATGTTTAACACCCCACTTGAATTCCCCAACATACTGGCTCCCATCCTCACAAGTATGAACTCCACGCCCAATGGATGTTCGATCTTGAACGAGGTTTTGGCCATGGCGAGATCCGCAGTACGATTACTCCCTGAGAAAACCAAACACCAAAACATCACAAACCCCACAATAATTCCCTCTCACCCACATACCCAAATAAAATGAAAAAAAAAAAAAAAAAAAAAAAAACCCAGACTGAAAAACACGTATTACCGTTTGGGTCGCCGGATAACAAGACGCCTTGGGTCGCCGGAGAACAGCGTTCTTTTCATCCCACGCCGGAGATCTCTCGCTGGAGTGAGAGAGAGAGAGACGCGACGGAGGGGGAGAGAGAGAGGCTCGACGGAGGGGGAGAGGGAGAGGCGGCGACCCGCGGGTGGTGTTCGGCCGGATCTGCTAGGCGTCGCCGGGTCTGAGAGAGAAATGAGCGGGAGGGGAGGGGGGAAATGAGCGGGATGGGGGGAAATGAAACCAAAATAGGCAAGCTATAGCGTTTCTGGAAGCCAACAAAATTCAAAAAAAAAAAATTTGGCCTGACGTGGACCACGCCACGTCAGCCAGGGATGGACGCCGGATGGACCCTGGATGGCCGCCTAGAATTACTCATTTAAACCTCCTACAGCCCAGATGTACTTGTTCAACGGCTCCAAGCCACAGACGCACTTGTATGAAGCCTTTCTTCTACAAATCAATAGCGGGGAATGGGCGGGTTGGGAAAGAGGGAAACGAGGTAATGTCATAAAGAAAAAATCTTTGACTTAGTACACGTATTGCAGCTTTTCAGTTTTGGGTCCAATGCGCAAGTCTTCTTCCCATTTTAATCTAGCAAACTAATTATGTGGTTCAATTTTCATGGGACACCTAGGTAAGTTGAAAAGTTAGGGATTAGACAGAAGATTTAAAGGTTACATGTTGTGTAAGATGTTTTACAATCAAAATGCGTGGAAAAATGCATTACCACATTGTTAACCAGTAAACGAGTTGCTGGTAATTCTAGTTCATCGCCAGTTCGCCACCAAGAAGACAAAAAACTGAAACACTTAAAATAATCAAGAAGCACTACAAGAAATTTACTCATCAGGGGCGACATCATTAGCATCAACTATTAGCTATGTAAAGTCGATGCTAATAGGTGATTATTAGTGTCTACTGTGAAGTTGACGCTAACAATTGACCCAAAAGATAAGTATTAGCGTCCACTTTACAATCGACACTAAAAAGTCGACACTAATATACTGGTGGGAATTACACCGAAGGCGGGGAAATTATTAGGGGCAACAAAATAATTACTTGTCGACGTTGATAGTTTATTATCAGCATCCACTTGTAGTGGACTCTAATAGTCCTATATAATAATAAATTAAAAAAAATTGAAACTATTAGCGTCGTGGACACTGATGATAGATCATTAGCATCAACATTCAAAGTGGATGCTGATGACAAATCATTAGCGTCAACTATTAAAGTGGATGTTGATGATAGGTCAAGTGGACGCTAATACACTTACACTAAAATAAAAAAATAAAAAACAAATAAAAGTGGAAGATCAACAGCGTCCACTTCTGATGTTGTATTATTAGCGTTCAATATTGTCGACGTTAATACACTTGCACAAAAATTAAAAAAAAAAAACAAATAAAAGTGGAAGATAAACAGCATCTACCTAAAGTGGACACAAATAAAAGTGGACACTAATGATGCACTAATAGCGTCAACTATGAAAGTGGACGCTGATGAGGTATTATTAGCGTCCAATTTTGTCGACGCTAATACACTTGAATAATTGTGTTTAGCGTCCAAAGTATCAGATGTAAGATATTTTATGAATAATTGTGTGTTTTTCTTCTTTTCTTTTTTTTTTTCAAATTTTATAGAAAATGTCTTAACGAAATACAAAAAATAGAAGCTGCTTTGGAAACAAACCATACCTCTAGCACTTGTTCATTTGTCAATGTCAGCTACAAAAAGGTAAGTATATCGTAACATAATTTAATAAAATTAACATTATTTAGTGTAAACTTTGATTATATGTATTATGTGTAGGAACAAGAAACAAAAGTGAAGCCCAATCGTGTTGCTCTATACGAGTGCACCCATAAAAAAAAGTGGAGATTTTGTGACCCCCAAATGTAAAAGTCTATATGTAAGTAAATGTTTACTCTCCGATCATTAATTTTATTAGTGAAGAACATGAATAATAAACATACTTGCATAAAGTATATATTAAACTAAGGTCAACTATGACTTGTGCAACTTGAGATGAAAGAATTAACAAGCAGTGAAGCCATAGAGGAAGACACTATGGAGGAAAGAAGTGTGGAAGACCGCATGAAAGAAATAGTCACACAAGTGCTAGGGGGCCGACGATCTGGGCACGTTAGAGAAATGAGATGCGGTCTTATATCTCCCCCCTGCGATTTCATCTCAAGTGCATTCATTCACCCAATTTGACAATCATGATGAGTGCAGGAAAAGACAAGAAGATACTCAAAGTGAACTTCAACAAACTATAATTGAACTTCGAGAGACAAAGGACACTCTTCAAGCCACTATTGATCAAACGAAGAAATTGCAAGCCACAATTGATTTATTAATGTCACGTATTGGAGGGTTAGTGAAACTTTACCTATGCATTAATTTTACAAAAACACACATATTAAGTAATAGTTAAAAAGCTTATTGATCATTATATGAAATTATATTCTTCTTAGGTCTAGAGGTTGCTTGATTGGAGTTGAATCAAGTCAAGCCAACATTTGAGAAAACTTCGAAGTAACCATCTATTTAGGATGTATTTTTTAATACCATCTATTTGGGATATATTTTTTGATACTATGTATTTGAGTAGTTGTTGGTACTTTCTATTTGGTACTGTGTATTTGAGTATTCGTTGATACTTTCTGTTTAGTAATGTATATTTGTTGGTACTTTCTATTTTGTTTATATTATGTTAAGAAATTTGCAAAATTTTTGGTTCAAGAACTTTTGAGTTAATAAATCTCCCTTAACATGTTTATCAAAGTTAAAGAACTTTGACCAATACGTGCATGTCATTGCAGATGGATGATAGCATTGTGATGGAGAAAGAATTGGCAGCATCTCCAATGGCAGCAAGCGCAAGGGGGAACAACTCTACATCTTCTTCAAGAGGCATTAAGGTTGAAGAGGAGGAAGAATCATATCTTCAAAAGGATGGAGAAAGAATTAGCAGCATCTCCAATGGCGACAAGCGCAAGGGGGAACAATTCTGCATCTTCTTCTTCAAGAGGTGTAAGGTTGAAGAGGAGGAAGACTCTTTTCAAGAGGATAGAGAAAGAATTGGTAGCATCTCCAATAACGGCCAGCACAAGGGGAACAACTCTGCATCTCCTTCTTCAAGAGGTGTAAGGTTGAAAAGGAGGAAGACTCGTATTTTCAAGAAGATGGAGAAAGAATTGGTAGCATCTCCAATGGCAGCAAGCGCAAGGGGGAACAACTCTGTATCTTCTTCTTCAAGAGGCGTAAGGTTGAAGAGGAGGAAGATTCGTATCTTCAAGAGGATGGAGAAAGAATTGATAGCATCTCCAATGGCGGCAAGTGCAAGGGAAACAACTCTGCATCTTCTTCTTCAAGAGGCGTAAGACTGAAGAGGAGGAAGACTCGTATCTTCAAAAGGATGGAGAAAGAATTGGCAACATCTCCAATGGTGGCAAGCACAAGGGGAACAATTTTGCATCTTCTTTAAGAGGCGTAAGGTTGAAGAGGAGAAAGACTCGTATCTTCAAGATGGGGAAAGAATTGGCAACATCTCCAATGTCAAGCGCAAGGGAGAATAACTCTGCATCATCTTCTTCTTCAAGAGGCATAAGGTTGAAGAGGAGGAAGACTCGCATCTTCATGGAGCCTATTAAATTCCATGCTTACATTTTCTAGATATTGAAGGAGAGACAACTTAAAATGCAGATTTTGAGGAATGCAGTAGTTTTAATGAGCAAGATGATTAATCACATGATGGAGAGAATATTAGTGCGGCAATGGAATTAAAAAAGAAGGCAAGTGATTCCACTACACTCAGTTGCCATGACATCCAATTTGTTGCGAAACTAGTGCTTCCCATTCCGCTAGTAACATTTGTAGTATGAAAGGCTAATGATGCGCTGTATAAATTTTTTGGGATTGGAGGGAAGGCTAACGTTGACTTCAAAAAATTGCCCTTAAAATAGTGATTCTTATGTTGACGCTTATAAATGTTTAGGGTTGCTTGAAAGAAAAAGGAAAGAAAGAAAGATGAAAAAGATTGTTTGTTAGCTTATTATGTCAATGTTAGAGACTCATCTAAATCTTTGAATCTTGCAAATCGATGGAATTTCTCTTTTGCGACCTATAAAAATACGTCTATATGATGTATTTATGTTGTCCGTCTTTTTGCAAATGAACTATTTTTATTATTATTATTATTATTATTTTACTTTGGGCTTGGTTTTTATTATTTTCATAAAAGAAAATTTGTCACTTATATTTGCTTTGATATGGAAGACAACATACAAAGTATGATGGCTACCCAAAAAAGACAATTGAGTATTGGAAGACTAGTTTTTTTACTTTGGTCTTGGCTTTATTTTCTTGCCTTAAATTTAATAATTGTTGCAATGTATCCAAGACAAAGTGCAGTAAATACAAACCGAAATAGGAAATGGATAAAAAAATAACTTGATCCTCTGTATTTTGGAACAAAGACTAAGAAATAGGTCGCAAAAACAGTAACCAAAAGCAAGTCAACCAACTTATTTGCAAGCAACGCATCAAATACTCCAACTAGCGGATGATTAATGAGAACGACTAGATTTTAGTTGAAATGAATGGTAGCGTGTACATATCGGCGAATATTAACCCTACATATTTGTAAGTATTTGTTATCCGTACATGCATATGCAAATATGGTTAGCAAAAATCACTATTCTTATGTGAATGCATATAGTGGTTTTAAAGTATATGAAGATGATTAATAACCACATCAGCATAGCCTTTATTTATAATATATTTTTATTTAATAAATTCATCAAAATGACGTTGTTTTAGATTTAGGTATATATTATGTTTACATTACTTTAGGTTTTTTTTTTTTTCACTCATTCACTTTGGTAAAAATGCAAAAGTGAGGTAAATTCAATATATTTTGAAAACATTAGGGTTTAACAAAAAGTAAGACAAGTTCTAAAAATCGGTCCATAAAATAGGCCGTAATAGAGACCCAATAAACTAAAATAGGCACACACAAAATGCTCATTATATAGCAGATAGTAATTACATTTAATAACCGCAATAAAATGTAATTAATAAAAATATAAGGTAGATGCACATACTTAAAAATAATATGGGTAATTTGCCAATACAAATATTACAAATAATTGCATCCGCATGCACTCAGGTAGGTTACTGATTAGCTTTGCAAAAAATAATAAAGGACAGATTTTAGTTACACACCTTTGATTCTCATAATCTGTTGTAAATTCAAAAGGACATGTTTTCGCAGATATAAGTCTCTCTCTTTCACATCTCATTATTTATTAGGAGAAAGATGACAAGTCACGCCAATGGGGTGAATAGGGGAAAAAAGCATAATTACTAAATAACCATCAATGCGATAAAATACTAGTCAAATTTGTACAGATGATTCTCCTTCTGTTACTGTGAGAACATTTTCACGTGAAGGAGAAAGTGTAGTCAGACATGTGTAAATGACTTTGTTGGCCATGCTCTCATACTCTCAACTCTTAATTCTCATCTCACTAAAAGAAAAGAAAAAAAAAAAAAAGAAAAAAAAAAGACCTCTGCTGTCGGAGGAAGTTGCAGTACATTTCAGAGACTATCACAAATATTACTTGAGGGACTTTTAATTTATAAAAAATTGATAAAGTCACAACTTAAATTAAATTAAGACTTAACTTTTCTCTTTAAGTGATAATTTTTATTTTTTATTTTTTAAAAAAGAACTGCTTATGAAGAAGAAGAATAGAGAGCCTTAAACTAGAAGATAGAGAAATTTGAGGGTAAAAGTTAAGTCTTAATTGTGTTTAAGTTATGACAGCATCATACCTCTTAATTTAATGGTTAAATTTACTTCTTTTACTTTACTGGAAAAAGATTTGGCTGAACATGATTGTTTCCAATTCAAATGAGTTAAAGAGTATTTTTGTCTAACTTTCTTATAATATCTCTCTTGTCTAACTAATAACCATATTTTCTAATGATGGAAATACCTGCTAATTTTATGTTATGTTCACAAGTCATATAAAAAATTATTAGTAGAGGAATATATACAAGACCATCTCCATAGATTGCAATGGACTGTGACCTAATCTACCTAAAGATCACTAGACCAAAAGGTTGGTGATAACTTAGGGGCAAGCAACTAGTTGTAGAACCTAATAGGCTAGCCAAATTGAACAATCCTATCAACCTTCACATTGATATCAGTCACTATGCACTATCCCATACGATTTTTTGGACAAGGAGTCCTCTCACATTCCCCAGAGAACACAACGTTATCCATGGCCTTGTTTGTTAAACATCTTGTTCCATTATATTTTATCATACTATTTTTTTTTCCTTTTTCTAAAAAAAAAATATCAAATTATTCACTTTTTATATCACATTATTTATTATTTAAATAAAAAAAATACTACAAAACAAATTTTTCTATTTTTTAATACCACTTTTTTAATTTTTCATATCAATCATTTATTTTTTATTTTTTAATTAATGAACAATGCATTGGAAAAATTTTGTGGGGAGTTTGATAGAGTTTACCAAACACCCTCCATGTAATTTCTTTTCTTTTCTTTTCTTTTTTTTGGATAATTATAATATCCATGTAATTTACCAGTAAAGAGAACTGCAACAAACCTTAAAGAATACGATTTGACAGGGAACATAAAGCAATAACTAGACCAACCAAATAGCTTAAAAAACAACATAAGGATAATAGGAAGAAGGAAGTCAGCATAACAACTTCATCAAAGAAGTCCAAGACTGCAAATTGGTTCCAGTACATGTTTTGTTTCACCTATTTAAAAAGAAGAGCTCCATGGAGTATGAAATCAGACTTTTCTGATGAATCTAATGTTGGAAAATGCAACTTTGTGTTGCAATTGGTCGAAATTTCAATCTGTTTATCCTAACACACGCACACACACATAAATATAAAGCTATGGAAAGAGACAGACAATCATATTTAATAAGCAAGCTAGCAGAGAAGTGAACGAAAAATATCTTAAGGTTTACATCAAAGTAAAATTTTATGGTGGGAAAAACTTTACAAACTTACTACCTTTGAAAACAAAAGTCCTGATCCACTAGTTGAGTTAATCATAAGCAACTCAACAATCTTCTCAGTATCCGCATTTTCACTCTCTTCTGAACTTCTAAACCTAAATGGAATACACCTGAAAAGAAAAATATGTTGAATGAGTTTCTTCACTAATCTCGATCCCAATTGCATAGAAGTTATAATAAAGCTTGATTTGAAACTTCAACAAGTAATTTCTCAATCAAACCAAGCTTTATCATGCCACAATTTACCTCATTACATGCAGCCAAACTCATCTCCAAAAAAAAAAAAAATTACGCCATGCATACATAGGCATCTCTCATCAATCATGAGGTATGATTCAATCAATTATAAGGTGTTTGGTGCAATTCAACATCTTGTCCATACTCATTAGAGCTACTTCACATAAATTATCACATGAAAATGGATAATGTTCACTAAAACATCAATATATATATCATTACTGAGGATAACATTACTTATCAAAAAAATTACTAAGGATAACAATCATAACATACAAAAAAACTGTCTTTGGAGATTCCATCAGCTCTAAGCATCACACCTCGCAGTCATATTACCAATTTCTATTGTATTGTACTATGGATCTTAGTTGTAAATATATTATAACTTTGGCGGTGTAATTTATTTTTATGCTCAATACTCAAGAATTTGTATAAGTACAAAGTTTTTTCTTTAAAGTGATTGGAGAAACATCTTTCAACCTAATCTTTTGAGTTAACATGTGTTCAAGATGCATATAAGAATTGCATACAAAAGTGCATGTGACAATTATATGTATTTTAAATACATGTTAGTTTACTCATTTTAATAGACAAAAAAAAAAATTAATTCAATTTAGAGGAAAACTTTGTTTTGTGATAACATTTTTTATCATGAAACAAAGTCCATGTTCACGACTTTTTAATTCCTTTCTCTTTTAATTTTCTCTACTTAGGTTTTTTTTTTTTTTTTTTTTTGATAAATTTCTCCACGTATATATATATTTTTACTTGAATTTTAACTTTAATATGTGAAAATAATAAAATTTTAAACAGAATTTTT
This sequence comes from Carpinus fangiana, assembly GCA_006937295.1. NCBI lineage: Eukaryota > Viridiplantae > Streptophyta > Magnoliopsida > Fagales > Betulaceae > Carpinus > Carpinus fangiana. Next base: position 28,011,289 of record CM017324.1, read on the forward strand.
ACTCCCTTAAAGTTGACAATGTTTTTCAATTCAAACGTTAAAGTTTTAATTTTTGCAATCTACCTCCTAGAGTTCAAATTTTTTTCAATTTAACCAATTGTATCTAAAACTTCTCATATTGCCCATAATTTTTTAATTTTTTATAAAAAAGAAAAAAAAAATTCGAGTGGCTGTAGCCACCTCTTTGGCCATCTGGCCATTTTTGCACCTCCAAATTTGGTTTTTATTCATAAAAAATAATTAAAAAAATGGGCAATATTGGAATTTTGGGATAATATTGGTCGAATTAAAAAAAAAATAGAACTTTGTGGGGGTGGATTGCAAAAATTAAAACTTTAGTGTTCGAATTGAAAAACGCTGTCAACTTTGAATGAGTAAACTGTAATTTTTCCTTTATTTATTTATTTATAATTTTTTTTTTGGAACCTGGAATGGGCTAATTAAAAAGAGAAAAGATTGTGATTCAAGTAACCCCAAAGATGATAATTTGGGCAAAAGAAAAGAGTAATGCTTGGCGTAAGGGAAGTTTCCGATATGAGATATACTACAATGCAATATAATATTCACATTTAGACTATATTTAGTGAGGGAGAGATAATTAAAATTCAAATTTTAAATTTTAATAATCCATTTCATGTGATTATCCATCTACCACGTCACTAAAAATGGGCTAAATGTAAACGTTATATTGCGAGGTATGCTACAGTGCATTATAATACTCGCATTTAACCCATATTTAGTGACTTGTCTGATGGAGAGAGAGGATTGAAATTTAAGTTTCAAATTTGAACCCTCCCTTTTATATATAATTATTCATATGCCACATCACTAAAAATGAGTTAAATATAAGCATTATATTACAATTAAGCATTTCTTTTATATTGCATTATAACATTTCTCTTCCTCTATACATCTCGACTTGCCGCATGGCATGGTCATGTCAGCCTACTTATTATTATTTTTTTTAAAAAAAAAAAAAACGCTTTTAGGGTTCCTTATCTTTTCTGCAGCCACTTCTCTCCCTTTCTCCCTCATCAGCCGCTTCTCTCCCTCTCTCCCTCTCGCTCGTCTCCTCCCTGCGCCCAGAAAATCCCTGTCGCCGCTGGAGAATCCCCTCCGACGACATCCCGGAAGCCCACTCTCCCTCTCTCTCCCGCTCTTTCTTTCTCAGACGCATCTCTCCATCTCTCCCTCTCGCTCTCTCTTTAGTGCTCTGAGCACTGTTATCTAGTGACGGTGACGACGAAGATGCACGTCACCGATTTGACTCCGGCTCCAGCTCTCTCAACAGATCCGGCGGTTGGGCTCCGGCAACGGCGATTTGGGTCCGGCCAGGTGAGACCAACTTCAACTGATCTTCTAATTTTTGTAATATTAGAAAACTATCTGTCTTTTCTTGTTTTTTTCGTTTTGATTTCTCCTCTAGTTTTCTCATTTTTAGGGAAATACATGGGCCTTTCGTGTGAAGTGTTGTCATTTTTAGGGATTTTTTTTTTTGCCGAGATTTTTTTTTTTTTAGGGTTTCACGAATTTGTTTTCTAGATACACAAATTTACGGTTTTATTTTGTTGTAAATCTCACTCTTTGCGCTCATTTTCTGTTTTTATTTAGCTTATCTTGTTGAATTTTCAAGTTTTTTGTGTTCCTTTAACCAAATGGGTGAAGTTTGGAATTTTTGGGCATTTTTTTCTATTAACCGAATGGGGGAAGGGAAGAGTCTTGCTAATGTTTGCATTGGTTTTCTTGGGTTGTTTCTACAATGGGAACTTCTTTTTTTGTTTTCTCACTTGGGCTCCGTTCGGGACCTGCCCAGGACCCACCAGGGACTTGCTCATCACTTGACCTGGACCAGCCCAGGACTTTATTGAGACCTGTTTGAGACCTGCTCGGGACTTAACCAGGACCTGCCTAGGACTTGTCCAGGACTCGGCTGGGACTCGCCCAGGACTTGACTAGGACCCACCCGGGACCTGCTTGGGACTTGACCGGGACCTACCTGGGACTTGATCGGGACCCGCCCGAGACTTGACCGGGACCTACCCAGGACTTGTTCGGGACCCGCTCGGGACCCGTCTGGGACCTGCTCGGGACTTGACCGAGACCCGTCCGGGACTTGTCAGGGACCCGCCCGAGACTTGACCGAGACTTGTCCTGGACCTGCCTGGGACTTGTCCGGGACCCGCCCAGAACCTGCCCGGGACTTGTTCGGGATGTGCTCGGGACTTGTCAGGGACCCGCCCAGGACTTGACCGAGACTTGTCAGGGACCCACCCGGTACTTGTTTGGGACCTGCCCGGGACCCGCCCGAGACTTGACCGGGACCCGCCTGAGACTTGTTCGGAACCTGCCTGGGACTTGACTGGGACCTGCCCGGGACTTGTTCAGGACCTGCCCGGGACCCGCACGGGACTTGACCGGGACCTACCCGGGACCCGCTCGGGACTTGACAGGGACCCACTCGGGACTTGTTCGGGACCCACCNGGGTCTCAGTCAAGTCTCGGGCGGGTCCCAGGCAGGTCCCGGTCAAGTCTCGGGCAGGTCCTGAACAAGTCCCGGGCGGGTCCCGGTCAAGTCCCAGGCGGGTCCTGGGCAGGTCCCGAACAAGTCCTGAGTAGGTCCCGAACAAGTCCCGGTCAAGTCCTGGGCAGGTCCCGAACAAGTCTTGGGCGGGTCCCGATCATGTTCCGGGCAGGTCCCGAGTGGGTCCCAAACAAGTCCCGGGTGGGTCCCGGTCAAGTCTCGGGTGGGTCTCAAACAAGTCCTGGGCGGGTCCGGGTCAAGTCCCGGGCGGGTCCCGGACAAGTCCTAGGCGGGTCTCAGACAAGTCCCGGTTGGATCCTAGGTAGGTTTCGGGCAAGTCTCGAGAAGGTCCAGGTCAAGTCCCAGGTAGGTCCCAATCATGTCCGAGCCGGTCCCGGTCAAGTCCCGAACAAGTCCCGGGTGGGACCTGGTCAAGTCCCGGGCAGGTCCCAGTCAAGTCCCGAACAAGTCCCTGACGGGTCCCGGTCAAGTCCCGATAGAGTACGTCAATTTGAGAATGAGATGCTCAAAATCGGAAATTGGTTTACGGTTTTCAAAACCGTAAACCATTTTCCGAAAATTAAAGAAGAATTTTCGGTCAAAGGGAAAATGTTTTCCGTTGACTATTATTTTACGTCTAAGTAAACACCGTAAAATACGGAAATCATTTTCCTGGAAACCATTTTACGTCGAAGTAAACGGAGCCTTAGTTTTTTTTTTGGATAAATTTCTCCACGTCTATTTTTTTTTTACTTGAATTTTAACTTTAATATGTGAAAATAATAAAAATTTAAACGGAACAGCAAAAATCTAAAAATTAGCTTATTTATTTATTTATTTATTTTTATGGAACCTGGAATGGGCTATTTAAAAAGAAAAAAGATTGTGATTCAAGTAACCCTAAAGATGATAATTTGGGCAAAAGAAAATTGCGTGCACTGGTTCTATTTTTTATAATAAAGTTAGAAATATTTACTTTATATTTTTAATTATGTATGACAATTTTATAGTGTTACTCAAAAATAATAAATATGAAGAAGTGATAATTACATAGCATTAGAAACTAATCAAACTTGTGTATAATGAGCAACCTAAATATAAAAGGAAGGAAAAAGTCTATTTAGTGACAGAATTAAGATTTTTAAATCTAGATCTACTTTCCTCCGATGGATCCATCCATCAACGCGCCATTGCACCACCTACACCGTTGCTCCAGCTTCCCGTAGCCACCGGCCAATGCAACATCTGCCATGTTCTCACGCGCCGATCAGCTTCTACGCCCGTCCTTCCTCCATCTCGCCTTCGGCTTCGGTGGCTCACCTTTCTTAGGTTCAACTGTCATCTTTTTGTTTTGAGGTCTGCTCAGGGAACTTTGTTGGGCAGGTGGTGAATATGAGTGAATTTTTTGAGCCTTGGCTTTCTTTTCTAGGGTGGTGTTCCATTAGTTCTTGATTTCATTGTCTGTTCGCCCAGGTAGCCTTCCAGCTATTAGAGACCATCTACATATTAATATGTGATGGAGAAATTAGTTACTTTACTGCAATAAAAAATGGCAGAAGCAGAGAACAGAGTGGGAGGGAAAGGAGTAGGGTAGAGCACCTGTTGCCAAGAAGATTATGGATTCTGACTATGACTTCTTCATCATTCAATATGTTACCTCTCTTAATATCCGGCCTTAAATATTTCAACCATCTAAGTCTACAGCTCTTACCACATCTCTTCAGACCTGCATTAATTTTCTTGATTGTTTTCATCAAAACAGAGAGAACAGAACAAGAGACATTCAAAACAATGGTTTAAGAAAAACACTAGTATGTTTTTTGGGTGGGGTTAAAGCTACCTTTTTTTTTTTTTTTTTTTGGTGTTTAAACTATTGTCCCTTTTGAGAGGATCGGGACATTTTATGACCATTTTCTTACTGTTTGCTTGTATATCCTGCACTCTAATTTTCCTATTTAGACTATCCCTTTTTAGTGTTTTAATCCCAATACCTTTCTCTTTTTTGCTCAGGAAAAAAAAAAAAAACTAAAAAAAAATAAATCATAGGAGTTAAAAGAGTCCCCAAAAGACATAATTCTTTTCTTTTCTTTTTTTCTTACAAACCTTTATTTATTTATCTATATTATAACAAATATTACTTGAGAGGTTTTTATTAAAATATTAATTAAATGATTCAATTTCTTAAATATTTATGCTCACTCTGTTTAAACCTCCTACAGCCCGGATGTACTTGTTCAATGGCTCCAAGCCACAGATGCACTTGTATGATGCCTTTCATCTACAAATCAATAGCGGGGAATGGGTGGGTTTGGGAAAGAATTGGCAGCATCTCCAATGGCAAGTACAAGGATCGTCGTCTTAGATTTCGAAGAATTCAATAATTTTAATGAGCGACATGATGAATCATATTATGGAGATGATATTAAGTGAAGTGATGGAATTAAAAAAGAACGCAAATCATTCCACTACACTTAGGTGCTATGATATCCGATTTGCTGCGAGACTTGTGCTTCCCGGTGAGCCAGGAAAACACGCAGTATCAGATGCTCATAAAGCGTTGTATAAATTTTTGGGATTGGAGGGCAAGTCTAAGGTTGACTTAAAAAATTACTCTTAAAATAGTGATTTTTATGTAGACGCTTGTAAATGTCTAGGGTTACTTGAAAGAAAAATGGAAGAAAGAAAGATGGAAAAGATTGTTTGTTGGCTTACCATGTCAACGTTAGAGAGTCGTCTAAATCTTTGAATCTTGTTTTTAAATGTCTAGGGTTACTTGAAAGAAAAATGGAAGGAAAGGAAAAAGATTGTTTGTTAGTTTATCATGCCAATGTTAGTGATTCATCTAAATCATTGAATTTTGCTTGTAAATGTTTAGGGTTACTTGAAAGAAAAAAGGAAGAAAGAAAGATGAAAAAGATTGTTTGTTAGCTTATACTCATCTAAATTTTTGAATCTTGCAAACCGATGGTATTGCTCTTTTGCGCCTTATAAAAATATGTCCATCCAATGTATGTATGTTGTCCGTTGTTTTTGCAAATGAACCATTTTTTTAATTTTTACTTTGGGCTTGATTTTTATCTTTTTTCATAAAAGGAAATTTGTCACTTATATCTGCTTTGTCGGCTTTGACATGGAAGACTACATACAAATTTTGATGGCTACTTGAAAAAAGACAATTGAGTGTTGGAAGACGAGTATTTTTTACTTTGGTTTGGCTTTATTTTCTTGCCTTAAATTTAATAATTTTTGCAATATATCCCAGACCGAAATAGGAAATGGAAAAAAAAAATAACTTGATCCTCTGTATTTTGGAACAAAGACTAAGAAATAGGTTGCAAAAACAGTAACCAAAAGCAAGGCTACCAACTTATTTGAATGCAACGCATCAAATGCTCTAACTACCGGATGATAAATGAGAATGACAGATTTTAGTTCAAATGAATGGTAGGGATGTATATATGGGCGAATATTAATCCTACATTCGCTATTCGTAACTATTTTTTTGTTTTTGACATATCCGCACAAGAGGGGGAAGGAGGATTCGAACTAGTGACAACCGATTGAGCTACTTCTTAGATACTTATTTATAAGTATTTGTTAGAAGAAACTTCACTGACCCTCATGAATTTTTGCTCTTTTTGCAGACACCCCCCAACGTTCAAAAACTCTCATTTTAGTGTATCAAAGTTTATTTTACTTCCACTTACCCCCCTCTGTTAAGATTTTCTGTGAAATCCTAACGGACCGATGTTAAATTACTACAATGCCCTTATTAATGTTGGAGGAAAGTGGAAGTAAAATAAACTTTGATAAACCAAAGTGAGTTTTTGAACACTGGGGGAGGTGTCTGCAAAAAGCACGAAAGTTTAGGGAGGGTTAGTAAAGTTTTCCCTAATAATTTTTTATTTATAAATAGGGGTAAATTTGGAATTTTTACAAAATTTAGGAGTATAAAGGTCTTTTACACATTTGACCGTTTGATTTAACTGCAAAATCCTAATGGAATGGGCAAAGTGAAAGAAAATAAAAATTGAATACACAAAAATGCGAGTTTTTAAACGTGGTGTCTGCAAAAAGCGTGAAAGTTCAGGGGGTTTAGTGAAGTTTTTCCTATTTGTTATTTGTACATGCAGATGCAAATGTGGTTAGCAAAAACCATTATCCACTCATGCAGATTCGGATAGTGGTTTTAGAGTATATGAATACGGTTAATAACCGCATTCATATATCCTTTATATATAATATATTTTTATTTAATAAATTCACCAAAATGATGCCATTTTGGATTTAGGTATATATATTATGTTTACATTACTGTAGGTTTTTTTTTTAAAAAAAAAAAAAATTCTTTATAATTCACTCATTTACTTTGGTAAAAAGACAAAAGTGATGTGAAATCAATATATTTTGAAAACATTAGGTAACAAAAAGTAAAACAAGTTCTAAAAATCAGTCCAAATTATTTTCAAAATTATTTAAAATAGGCCCTTAATAAAGACTCAAAGAAGACCCAATAAACTAAAATAGATACACACAAAAAATGCTCATTACCAAAAATACAGATAGCAGATAATGATCACATTTAATAACCACAATAAGGCATATAATCAATAAAAATATAATGTCGATGCAAATATTTAAAAATGATATCAGTAATTTGCAAATGCAAATATTACAAATAACCGCATCGGCATCAAAATGTACACAGGTTGGTTACTGATTACTTTGCCCCCAAAAAAATCAAAAGGTCAGATTTTAGTTCTCATAATCTGTTGTAAAATCAAAAGGACACGTTTTTGCATATACAAGTCTCTCTCTTTCATATCTCATTATTTATTTGGAGAAAGATGACAAGTCACGCCCATCGCGTGCATAGGGAAAAAAGCATAATTACTAAATAACCATCAATGTCATAAAATACTAGTCATTAAGGTATTAATTTAAAGAAAATGATAAAGTCACAATTTAAATTCAATTAAAATCAAACTTTTTAAAACAATTTTTTAAAAAAAAAAAAAAACTGCCTATAGAGGAAAGAAAGCCTTAAAGAAAATGATAAAGTCACAACTTAAAATTTAATTAAAATCAAACTTTTTTAAACATTTAAAAAAAAAAAAAAACTGCGTATTGAGGAGAGAAAGCCTTAAACTAGAAGAAAGAGAAATTTGAGTGTCGAAGTTGGGTTTAAGTTATGACTGCATCTCACCTCTTAATTTAATGGTTAAATTTACTTTACTGGAGAAAGACTTAGCTGAACAAGATTTTTTCTAATTCAAATGAGTGGAAGGGAATTTTTGTCTAACTTTCTTACAATACCTCTCGTCTCACCAACAACCATATCTTCTAGCGATAGAAAGACATGCTAATTTCATGTTGGGCTCACAAGTCGTATAAAAAATTATTAGTCTTAAATATTGTGGGTTGGGTTCGAGTCATATAGAAGCATATATATAAGACTAAATAAGTCAACTTTAACTTGACCTATTTAATTAAACCGGTCGAAACACTTAACCCTAACTTATTAATTTCGTGTCAAATTCACATGAATTTGTCCACATGGGGCCCAAAAGTTTAACATTAACATTTGAAACCTCTACACAATTGTCATCACCAAATAATCATGAACAGCAATTTCATTGCTACTGTTTTGTCACTTCACAACAATTCTGCAATAGACTTGCCGTAGCTTTGCTTTATCAACACCCGGCAAGTCACTGTTGCTCAGAAATGTCCTCCCCTGCATTCACCGCTCTCTGTGCATGCCATTTGGAGAAGCCATTCTCCAGGGCATCCCTCATCCATGAATGCCGGCACCTATCCACCGCCTCCGGTACAGTTAACCAAGTTCTCGTCCGGGTGCTCATCTCTGGCCATGGCTCGAGCTCCTCCTTGACAAACAAAGAAAACAACGCAGCTTTACATAAACCTTATGGGCTGAACTCATCTTGGAAATCCTGAAACCAAGAAACATTAACAGCAGTTGTTTTGCTTAGTTCAGCCTATATGAGAAGACAAAGAAGCAGCTGGAAAAATTATAAATAAACTAATTCAAATGGTAAAGGTTCAACATGTTAGCAGAATCTTGCTCCTCCTTTACAGCCAAATCTTATGTGTTAACTGAATCAGAAGACTAGCCTGAGGTTTAGAACCTCCAGAGTTTGTTTTGCAACCAAGTTGTTCGATCAAGAGAATTGAACACTTTTGGGACCTCATAAATGCAGGAGAAAATACCCAAAAAGGAAAGATTTTTCCAAATGGATCCCAAGTTAAATAGGAGATTTATTCAAAAGCTATATATAATGCAACATTTAAAACAGAAACTGTCAAATCAACTTCAATACTTCAAAGGATCAAGACAAAGAAAAATAATCTGAGGGCGTTTATAACAATACCATCAGATCCCCTCGAACTCCAGCTTCTTCAATAGCTTCCCTAACTGCAGCCTCTTGAACAGTTTCATCATTCTCCCAGCCTCGAGCCTCCCTATAAGAGACAAGAACAAATTCATGGAAAAACATTGTGAATTCTTATCACCTCCACACTTTCTAAATGATGGTGAGGAAAGCACATAATTAATAGAAATTGATAAGCCACACCAACTTTAAATCTCCAAGTAATCATAAACTGGCTAATTTGCATTTCATTTGAAAAGACAAAAACATTGCTTCCCAATTAAAAGTCTATCCTAACTTTTCAAATAATGGAAGAATATGATAGAATTCCACTTGATTTTTTTTTTTTTTAATAATATTTGATGAATTGATCCTGAACTAAAAGGAGGCGAATATAAGTTCTTGAAAACTTAATAACCATGAGGAAATTCTATTTGTTACAAGGTTGCAGCACTTTCTTACACATTTTTTCAAAAATAAACCTAAATTTGTGTATTTTTTGTCTTTTTGTAAACAGAAAATTTAAAATGCATTGCACATTGAAGCATATATGCATATGCTTGTTTGCATCTGTTGAGTCATGAATTCTAAGTACACTCACTACCTACTCCTATTATAGCTTAATGTCAAATTAATTGATATGCTCTAAGATAAGATAAATAAATCGCAATGGATCATATATATATATATATCCCATTTCATTAGAGCAAGTCTAGGGCACACATTTCATCAGTTTGGAAACAGTGAGTCTGACCTGCCAATTCTGATATGGCAAGCATAAAAAAAAATGCATGCTTGCCAAGCAGAATAAAAGTGGCATGCAAGGCCATATTATAAATCTTCAGAGACCTGTTTAATTGGCATTACTCAATTCCAGTACACCATCTCCATAGAACGCAATGGAGTACTGTAACCTAATCCACCTAAAGATCACTAGACCAAAAGGTTGGTGATAAATTAGTTGTACAACCTAATATGCTAGCCAAATGAACAATCCTATCAACCTTCAGATTGATATCAGTGACTATGCACCATCCCTGTAGTCCTAAAATAACATAAATCAACTTGACATATATACGATTTCAACAAGAAGCTATTGCTGGAAAACTTGAAATTTCTGCCTTCCTCCAAACAGAACAACCATCTATAGGATTAAAGCTACAGGTTAGAGGGCATGCATGCAAGCTAAAAAGGCAAGTAGTCCTCTCACATTCCCCAAGAGAACACAACATTATCCATGTAATTTCTTTTCTTTTCTTTTCTTTTCTTTTTTGGATAAATTATAATGTCCATGTAATTTACCAGTAAAGAGAACTGCAACAAACCTTAATTATGAATACGATTTGACAGGGAACATAAAGCAATAACTAGACTAACCAAAAATAGCTTAAAAAACAACAGTAGGATAATAGGAAGAAGGAAGTCAGCATAACAACTTCATCAAAGAAGTCCAAGACTGCAAATTGGTTCCAGTACATGTTTTGTTTCACCTATTTAAAAAGAAGAGCGCCAAGGAGTATGAAATCAGACTTTCCTGATGAATCTAATGTTGGAAAATGCAACTTTGTGCTGCAATTGGCCTAAATTTCAATCTGTTTATCCTAACACACGCACACACATAAATATAAAGCGATGGAGAGAGACAGACTATCATATTTAATAAACAAGCTAGTAGAGAAGTGAACCAAAAATATCTAAAGGTTCACATCAAAGTAAAATTTCAGAGTGGGAATAACTTTACAAACTTGTTACCTTGGAAACAAAAGTCTTGGTACACTAGTTTAGTTAATCATAAGCAACTCTACAATCTTCTCAGTATCTGCATTTTCACTCTTGTCTAAACTTCTAAGTCTAAATGGAATACACCTCAAAAGAAAAATCTGCTGAATGAGCTTCTTCACTAATCTCAATCCCAATTGCATAGAAGTTATAATAAAGCTTGATTTGAAACTTCAACAAGTAATTTCTCATTCAAACCAAGCTTTATCATGCCACAATATACCTCATTACATGCAACCAAACTCATATCCAAAAAAAATACGCCATGCATACATAGGCATCTCTCATCAATCATGAGGTATGATTCAATCAATTATAAGGTGTTTGGTGCAATTCAACATCTTGTCCATACTCGTTAGAGCTACTTCACAAAAATTATCACATGAAAATGGATAATGTTCACTAAAACATCAATATATATATATCATTACTGAGGATAACATTACTTATCAAAACAAAATTACCGAGGATAACGTACAAAAACTGTCTTAGGAGATTCCATCAGCACTAAGCATCACACCTGGAAGTCATCCACTCACCATAATCAGCTCTTCAATATCACGCCGCTTTTGTATAAACCGGTCCAATCACACCCTGACCTCACATCGTTGAAAATAATTTCAAAAGGCTATCCTTACAGTTCCATATATAGTCCCAGTCGCCTAGAGTCCGTCTCCTATTTCCTAATTTCTCCAAATCACATCCCCATTATAAGTTTATTTGTTGCGCCACTAATGGAGAAATTCCTAATCCTAGGCAAGCACATCTCTCTCCCTCTCTCTCTCTTGGTGAACGAAACAAGTGCTCCTCACACAGACAGTATCTACAATTCAAAAAATCTTACTAGCAAGATAAATTGTTAGAATTACTGTGCCGAACAACCCCTAAGCTCAACTCCAATGAAATTTTAATTATCTCTCCATTTCTATTCCCAATTGAGTCAAAAAGGATCTTTTCTCTACTATAAATCATACCACCATGCACCCTCCTTTCCCGCCCACATTTCCCTATGCTCACTTCTAGTTAAACTTCAATTGGGTCAAAAAGAGATGTTTTTTTATACTTCAAATCAAACATCCATACACCCTCTTTCCAATCCAAGAGATGTTTTCCAATCCTCTTTTCAATTAGCTCTTCTATTAAGAATGCTTAACAAGACCATTCGACGGAAAGTCAAAGACTAATTTCTTCAACATTACAACATGTTGTGTAAGATGTTGTGTGGTTTTGGAGTGGATTGCGGCCACCTCTCGTGAGCCACCCTGAACCCATTAGGGGCCACCCCTACTCTGGGTGGGGGTGGCTTAACTACTTCAATTTTATTTTATTTTTTTTTAAATATTAGCAAATAATTTTATGTGGTAAAATTAATTTTTTAGGTGTCACCCATTTACTTTCTGGTTCGTTGAGCTTTGAATCACAACCTTCCATCATCTGAAACTCAATCTTAGCCGTCTCTTACACGTAATAGCGAAAGAACAAAATCAATTACCCGTCCCATCCTCGCACGCTGCCCAAGAACCAGTGTTCTCCATTCCATAAAAATATATTTCAGCGTTTTATTGACGAAGCAGAAGAAGAGTTAATCGGTTCCGGTGGGCATGTATACACCCCAACTTCCACTGGCGCGTGCCTCCTCCTCCTCCTCTGAGACACCGCACGCAGACCCAGGAGGCCTAGAAGCTTCTCTGCTCCAATTAGTCCACGACCATCACCATGCCTCTCTCAGACTCCGCGACCACACCGGTTAGCCCCCAAATCAGATAGGGTTTACAAGTTTACTCGAATTGCAATTTATTTATTTTTGTGATGTAATTGGAACAGAGAGAGCGAAGAAGGAAGCGATTCGAAACGCAGGGCGAGTTTCGGATCTGTTGGTGGACGCTGTGAACGGTGGAGTACAAGAGGCCTTCATCAACGAGAAGCGGATCGAGCTCGAGATTCGATCGTTAGCGGTGACGATCGCTCGGTTCATGAAGCAGACCGATCAATGGCTAGCCGCGACTCATTCTATCAACACCGCTGTCAAGGTCCAATTTTTTGCTTTATGCAACATTAGTTTTTCTATAATTAAATATTAGATATCTAATTTGGTATTATTTCATTAGTAAGAGCATTCGTGCTCTTTATATTTTGAATTTTATTTAAAAATTTGAAAAAAAAAAATCACAAAAAAAGTCATTTAAAACAAGCTCTATTTCGAATTTAACTTTAATCGCTCTCCAAATACTTAGTACCCTAAAGCGAAAGTTATTTAGTTTTTTAATCTTATATATTCATTTTTTTAATCTTATATATTCATTTTCTTTTCTCTTATCTACCAAGAAAAAAAAAATTAAAAAATAAGAAACTAATAATATTTAACTAGAGTAGAAAAAGATATAATGAGCATGATATTTGGTTCATTTTAAAAGTGACTCTTCAAATTTACAAAAATGAGTTTTTCTCTTCAAATTTAACTTATTTGCATAGCTCAATAGGATGCTCTAATTTAGATTTTGGCCGGTCAAAATAAGGTATAATAAATTAAGAATTTAATTTTTAAAAAATGATGATTAAAAAGAGATTGAAGGATGTGGAGCAAGTCTCATTTCTACAAACTATTATGTCGGTCACCAAAATGTGAAATGTAAATGGCCACGTGACGATGTGAAAGTCTATGTAATAGTTCACATGTTTATAATTTGATGGGACAGTTTGCGTGATATTTATTTCGTCAATTACTAAAATTTGAGTTGGCAATATATGTGAGATTGTAAGGAGTGGTGAGTTTGTAAGGAGTTGTAAGAAAAGTTGTAGTACGTTATTTGTTAAAAAAAAAAAGAAAAAGAAGTTAAATTAAATGATATAACGAGTTAAGATTTGAAGAAGTTTAATGTGGAGTTATATGATTATTCTGATGATGGTTGTGTTAGTAGGTTGTTTCTTAATGTGTTTATATTGATTTTTGGTGGTGGGTTTGATTGTGTGATAGGAAATTGGAGACTTTGAGAATTGGATGAAGACCATGGAGTTTGATTGCAAAAGCATCAACGCTGCAATCCACAATATTCACCAGGCATGATATAACACACCAAAAGTTATTTCTAATTTGTGAATCCCCATTTTCTTTTTATATGTTCTCTAACTTTGTAGTCAATTTAATGCTGCACTCAGCCGGCCAATTTAGCGGAGCCTTTTAATCTTAAATCCCCTGCTTCAGAAAATCACATGTTCTATAGCTGCCTGCTTCATTGGGCTTAATCCTTAATTTATATGAGCACAGATTTTGCTGTTTTGTGGATGATATTACCCTTTCTGGCTCAAAGCCTTTGTGTATTACTCTAATTATTACTTGAATTATCTCCTCTAACAATTAAACACTCCAAAGCCCATGTGGCTTTCTGCCTTCAGTCGTGGTGACTGCAAGTTTTAGAAGAGAAATAAGATAGTAAGTTATATAATCTTTAGCTTCTTGGAGATAAACCAGTATTTACTTTTGAACTATTGTGAAGTCTTTTTGGTTTTATGTTTTAAACATGTCCTTAATTTGTGTAAAAAAAAAAAAAGAGGACTTCCCTACTGCACTAGTAGAGATACTTGCGTTCTTTTTTAATTCCACCGCTGCACTTAAATATTGTCTCCATCATTTGATTAATCATGTTGTTTGTTGAAACTACTGCATTCTCCGAAATATGCTTTTCATGGTGTATCTCCTTCAGTATCTTGAAAATGTAAGCATTAAAGAAAAATGTCTTTTTTAATTCTACCGCTGCAAAATTGAAAAATATCATCGGTTTGACTAAGTACATAATTTGTTGCGAGGCTTGTGCTTCTCGGTGAACTAGGAAAAATCATAGTATCAAAGGCTACTTGTGCCTTGTGCGCTGTGTAAATATTTTAAAGGGGTTTGTTAGGGGTTCTCCTTGTAGTGTTCTTCTGGCGTTCTCATAGTCTTACGTATAACATGATTTAAGAAAAAATAAAATTGTAGTATCGTTTTTTTGCCAACAGATTAATTTTTATGAGTTAATAGTTAGGTTATAATGCTTTAAAACTTATTTTTTGATTCAAAACTAAAACCTAAGGGTGGAAGGTTAACCCTTTAGGGATGGTATCACCCAAAATAGATTTGATCATCCTAAATTTAGTGTTAATGTCTCAAATTTGGTATTAATGCCAAAAAAAACTAGTGGTCCAGGCCACTATAATTTTATTTTTTCTTAAATCATGTTTTATGTAAGATTAGGAGAACGCCAAGAGAACACTATGGAGAAAACCCTTAGCATTTTCCTATTTTAAATTGGAAGACTATATTTTTTACTTTGGTCTTGGCTTTATTTTCTTGCCTTAAATTTAATAATTTTTGCAATATATCCAAGACGAAGTGCAGTAAATACAAACCGAAATAGGAAATAGATAAAATAAAAAATAAAATAAAAATAAAAACACTTGATCCTCTATATTTTGGAACAAAAACAAAGATTAATAAGTAGGTCGCAAAACATTAACCAAAAGCAAGGCTACCCAATTATTTGCATGCAACGCATCAAATGCTATAACTACCGGATGATAAATGAGAATGTCAGATTTTAGTTCAAATGAATGGTAGGGTGTACATATGGGCGGATATTAAATGAGCATTCGCTATTCATAATTATCTGTTATCCGCACATGTAGATGCAAATGTAGTTAGCAAAAATTACTATTCGCTCATGCGGATAGTGTCGTTTTGGATTCAGGTATATATTATGTTTACATTACTTTAGGTTTTTATTTTTTATTTTATTTTTTTCCTTTATAATTCACTCATTCACTTTGGTAAAAAGGCAAAAGTGATGTGAAATCAATATATTTTGAAAACATTAGGGTTTAACAAAAACTAAAACAAGTTCTAAAAATTGGTCCAAATTACTTTCAAAATCATTTAAAATAGGCCATAATAGAGACCCAAAGAAGACCCAATAAACTGAAATAGGCACACACAAGAAATGTTTATTACCTAAAATGTGGATAGCAGATAATAATCGCATTTAATTACCTCCAATAAGATATAATTAATAAAAACATAATGCAAATGTAGATATCTAAAAATAATATCGGTAATAACATTCACCATCCAATCAAAAGATCGGAGATTACAACAGAAAAACAAAAAACAAACTAATCTGAAAACTCAAATCATACAAATTCTTAGTACCTTAGTGAACTGGTAGGACACTAGAAAAGAGAAAGGCACTAGCGAATGCAGCCGATAAAAGCTGCGGCGCTCAATGATGGATAAAACCATATGGAGTAAGAAAACTCCTAAAAACTTAAATCTTGACAAGTTTCCAAAGAAACTGTGAAGATTAAGTAGAAAAAGAACAATGAAAAAAGGGTTTCCTTCTCATACTCTCATCTCACTCAAAGAAGAAGAAAAAAAAAATAGAAAAGAGAATGATTTTGGTAAATTGTTAAGAGAGGTTGTTCAAAGAATAAGATTGGTATGTTTTTTTGGTTCAATAAGATGTGTTCTTTGCTTTTATTTTATTCTTTTATTTTTCTTCCGGCAAAATCAACAGTAGTGTAATTGTTTTTTTTTTTTTTTTCAATATTTTTACTAACCTATTTTTGTTTTGTTTATTTATCTATACTATCACAAATATTACTTGAGGGACTTTTATTAAGATATTGATTTAATGGTTAAATTTACTTCGTCCATGTTAGAATATATTATTTCCTTTGTTAGAATATTTTATATTTTCCTTATTGTATTTCATTGGTAGGGTTTATTTATTTTCTTTATGTATTTTAAGGTTTTTTCTTTTCTTTTCTTTTTTCTTGATCACTACTCATTTTCTCTCTATAAATAAAGAGTTATGTAATATTATTTAATACAATGAATATATAAGATATAGCATATACATCTTTCTCCGCCTCTTTATATATAACTTCATTAGATCCATCCCTTAAATACTCATGCTCGCTCTATTTAAACTTCTACTAGCGTAAATGCACTTGTTCAACGGCTCCAAGCCACATATACACTTGTTCAACGACTTTCTTCTAAAAATCAAGAGCGAGGGAATGTTGGGTTTTGGGAAAAGAGCTAGGTAATATAATATAAAAAATAAAAATTATCATTTAAGAAAATATTCTCCTTATGAGTATGGTTTTGGGTATTTTATAGACGTATTACTTAGCTATTTTCAGTTGTCGTGTTTAAACTTTTTGTTTTAAATTGATTTTCATTTTAAGATGACAGATATGGAAAAACTGACTATTTGTGTGGGAGAAGTTGTCATTTCTTATTGCAACAAGTTCCAACAAGATATTATATTGATATCAGTCGGGTTTGATTCAGGTGAATACTTGAAATAATTGACAAAGTCATTAATGGTTTCTTTTGTTACTAGTCAATTTATATTTTGTGAGGAAATTGAAAAATATTAGCTTTGACCCGCACAATATGCATCTATATTTTGTAAGGCTAACATTCTTCTATAGGTTTATACTAATAGAGTATTGAATATGCATCTATATATATATATATATATATTTTTTGACATCTATAAGGCATAAGGTATCCGTATCAAGAATTACATTTTCAATATCTTGGAGAAGGTATACCTTACCTGCAAATTTCAGAGAAGGTTATGGTTATAATGAACACAATGATTAATCACTTAATGGAGGAGATTTTAGGTGTAGTTGTGGAATTGAAAATGAAGCAAATGAAGAGCTTGCAAATTATTCTACTACCATCATGGACCGTGACATCACATGTGCGGTGATGCTGGTGTTAAACCATGAGTTAGCAACAATAAACAAATGATTCAGATGTAGGGGAGCTACTTTTCTTACCTCGACCAACTGGACATATATATATATTTATATATATATGTTCAGCATCTTGGGCATTTGGATCTGCTCCATCAGCAAGCAATATTGACACTAGTTCTCTCTCCTTTGCCTCATAATAAAGTTGGATAAGTCATTACAACAAGGGCCACAATTTTTTCACTAATGCAATGCTCACTTCTAAAGTTACTCTTCTTTTGATGGAACAAATTAAGCCAATTTATGATTGGGTCATATCAAGACATAAATATAAGACTATATAAATTAAACTTAATTTAACACATGTAATTAAATATATCAAGCCCCCCAACTCTAACTTTCTTAGAAAAAAAAAAAAAAAAAAAACATATCTTCTAACCATGAAAAGATCTGCTAATTTCGTGTTGAATTTATGAGTCGTGTCAAAAATTATTAATCTTAAAAATCGCGTGTCAAGTTCGAGTCATGTAAACGCATATGTATAAAATTATATAAATCAACTTTAACTTGACCTCTTTAATTAAACGGATCAAAGCTCTTAACCCTAACTTGTTAATTCCGTGTCAAATTCACACTGGAAACCTCTGACTACACAATCGTCATCACCAAATGATACTACTGCCTTAATCTCCATTTTAACAACTCAAAAGGTTTAGAAGGAGACTATGCTCTCAGATTTCTAATCCACACTAATTGCTCCACTACGCAACATTCTCATTGCTACCTATGCTCTTAAGTTTTTGTGCAAGAGCCCATGATTTGATAATAGGGCAACTTACAAGCCGGAGGGGGGGGGGTTGTTCTGGGAACCTTGTGGCCTCTTCAGGTCGACTGCAGAACTGTGTTAAGAAAATGATAACTTTAGGCACAAAGCACTGTAAAATTTAAGCGCAATAATTTGAACTGCTTTATCTAGCAGCTCCATATACACAAAGGGCAGTTTTCCTTCAACTTAGTCTATTAAACTAATGTGTCCATAATACATGTCCTTCGCTTGTAAATGAACTGTTATATATCAATGAAAATCCTGGAGGGAAGCCGAAACTTAAGCTAAAATGACATTGAATACCCTCTGAATGAAAATGTCAGAGGTAAACTCACAAGGATTAAAAAAAAATAAAAACCATATAATCATGAACAGCAATTTCATTGCCCACTGTTGTGTCACTTCACAACAATTCTGCCATATACTTGCCGTAGCTTTGCTTCATCAACACCCGGCAAGTCACTGTTGCTCAGAAATGTCCTCCCCTGCATTCATCGCTCTCTGTGCATACCATTTGGAGAAGCCATTCTCCAGGGCATCCCTCATCCATGAATGCCGGCACCTATCCACTGCCTCCGGTACAGTTAACCAAGTTCTCGTTCGGGTGCTCATCTCTGGCCATGACTCGAGCTCCTCCTTGACAAACAAAGCAAACATCGCAGCTTTACATAAACCTTCTGGGCTGAACTCATCTTGGTGGGTTTTACTCTTAAAGTCATAATACCCCAGGAAATCCTGAAACCAAGAAACATTAACAGCAGTTGTTTTGCTTAGTTCAGCCTATATGAGAAGACAAAGAAGTAGCTGGAAAAATTTAGCCAACCTCATGTTTAACAATAATGTAATTGAGCGGTCAAATGATCACAGCACTAGAGACAATAACAAAAGAAAAGGATATAAAACAAGATGCCACATGCATACGTTATTAAATTATAAATAAACTAATTCAAATGGTAAAGGTTCAGCATGTTACCAGAATCTTGCTCCTCCTTTACAGCCAAATCTTATGTGTTAACTGAATCAGAAGACTAGCCTGAGGTTTACAGCCTCCAGAGTTTGTTTTGCAACCAAGTAGTTCGATCAAGAGAATCGAACACTTTTGGGGCCTCATAAATGCAGGAGAAAATACCCAAAAAGGAAAGATTTTTCGAAAATATGGACAAGATAACAGCAGAATTGTGTAAAACCAAATATAGGTAAAATTATAGCTAACAATATCTAATATTCCCACCATGCCATGATTGTTCTCTCCTAAACCCTATGCATATATCAGTTAGAAGAGTATTGACTTTCTAGTGATGTTGGAGAAGTAAAAAGGAAAGGAGTGGCTAGTTGATTCACCCATATACCTTAAATATTTAAGGATGGGGAAAGATGCGTAAAAACATAACATCCCTCATCCCTTCCCCATTTCAGGTCTCATTTCCTCCCACTTCTGCGAGAAAAAAGATGTGTGGCCAGGGGTGAAAGACACCACACCTCATCCTTCCCTTTTCCCTCATTGCAACCAGTCAAAAATAGCATCCGCCCTCCAGTTTCCTTCCTCCCTTCATCCTTCCTGATATCTCTCCTACCAAGATTGTTTAAATCTTTTAAGATGTCATAATCAGAACAAGTTTGACACTGCTCCTTGGCAAAATATTTTTACCTTTCCGCTAGACTTCAATAAAAATCATCAACACCACATGATTACATTAGTAGTTGCACTTGCCTTTTGCTGCATCTAGGATGTCAAATATTTTATTTTAAAAATCACTAAAAATTAAATAATGATTACAACAACCATAAGTAGATCTGTATTGAAATGTCGGTATCAAATATCAACCATCATGACTAACAAGTCACTTATACACAATAGTTGTTTCTCCAAATGGATCCCAAGTTAAATAGGAGAATTATTCAAAAGCTATAATGCAACATTTAAAACAGAAACAATCAAATCAACTTCAATACTTCAAAGGATCAAGACAAAGAAAAATAATCTGAGGGCGTTTATAACAATATCATATAAGTTCAATGGAAAAAAAGACTGAAATTAATGAAGACAATTTTACCATCAGATCCCCTCGAACTCCAGCTTCTTCAATAGCTTCCCTAACTGCAGCCTCTTGAACAGTTTCATCGTTCTCCCAGCCTCCCTATAAGAGACAAGAACAAATTCATGAAAAAACATTGTGAATTCTTATCACCTCCACACTTTCTAAATGATGGTGAGGAAAGCACATAATTTTTTTTTTTTTTTTTATAAGTTAGTAGAATATATCAAAAGTGTAGAAGGGCGCAACCCTTAGTACATAGGGAGTATACAATGGGGGGCTAGGGGGGGAGGAGAAGAAAGAGAGAAAATCAGAAAAACTAATCACCCGCGGGGCAAGCCAACCCACAGTCCAGGTGAAAAAAGGATAAAAAGAAAAAAATGGAAAAGCTCCTCACTAGACCTCGAAGAATCCTCAAAACATTTATCATTGCGCTCCCTCCAAATACACCACATAATACAAAGAGGAACCATTTTCCAAACAACAGCGCTCCTTGTGCGACCACCCGACCACCAGCTAGCAAAAGCCTCCTTGACCGAGCAAGGTATAACCCAGCAAAGACCAAACCAGGCAAATAAGGCATTCCACAAAGCACTCGCCGCCCCACAATGGAGAAGAAGATGATCCACCGACTCCCCATCCGACTCGCATAATGAAATTGATAAACCACACGAACTTTAAATCTCCAAGTAATCATAAACTGGCTAATTTGCATATCATTTGAAAAGACAAAAACATTTATCAAAAAATTAAAAGTCTATCCTAACTTTTCAAATAATGGAAGAATATGATAGAACTCCACTTGATTTTTTTTTTTAATATTTGATGAATTGATCCTGAACTAAAAGGAGGCGAATATAAGTTCTTGAAAACTTAATAAGCATGAGGAAATTCTATTCGTTACAAGGCTGAAGCACTTTCTTACACATTTTTTCAAAAAAAAAACCTAAATCTGTTACT
Organism: Carpinus fangiana; assembly: GCA_006937295.1. NCBI lineage: Eukaryota > Viridiplantae > Streptophyta > Magnoliopsida > Fagales > Betulaceae > Carpinus > Carpinus fangiana. Next base: position 28,032,544 of record CM017324.1, read on the forward strand.
TATCAGAAAAGGAAAAGAAAGAAATTCTAAAAAATAAAATCATCTCAATTTTGTGGCTCAGTTTTGTAAATGTATAAAAGAAACCAAATTTAATTGTTTGTTCAAAAACAAACTATACCTTTATATATATATTTTTTTTATAAGTAACAAACTATACCTTTATATTAATGTCATTTTTCATTATTTTTATTATACATTTCTCATTAGAAGCTTTGTGTATTTTTTGCTTTAGTAAACAGAAAATTTAAAATGCATTGCACATTGAAGCATATATGCATGCTTGTTTGCATCTGTTGAGTCATGTGTGACAACCTGTGTACCAAGGTATGAATTCTAAGTACACTCACTACCCACTCCAACTATAGCTTAATGTCAAATCAATTGATATGCACTAACATAAGAAAAAAAAATCGCAATGGATCATATATCCCGTTTCATTAGAGCACACATTTCATCAGTTTGGAAACGGTAAATCTGACCTGCCAATTCTGATATAGCAAATATAAAAAAAAAAAAATGCTTGCCAAGCAGAATAAAAGTGGCATGCAAGGCCATATTATAAATCTTCACAGACCTGTTTAATTGGCATTACTCAATTCCAGTATACAATCTCCATAGAATGCAATGGACTGTGACCTAATCCACCTAAAGATCACTAGACCAAAAGGTTGGTGATAACTTAGGGGCAAGCAACTAGTTGTACAACCTAATATGCTAGCCAAATGAACAATCCTATCAACCTTCACATTGACATGCAAGCTAAAAAGGCAAGGAGTCCTCTCACATTCCCCAAGAGAACACAACATTATCCATGTAATTTCCTCTCTTTTTTGGATAAAATTATAATATCCATGTAATTTACCAGTAAAGAGAACTGCAACAAACCTTAAAGAATACGATTTGACAGGGAACATAAAGCAATAACTAGACTAACCAAATAGCTTAAAAAACAACATAAGGATAATAGGAAGAAGGAAGTCAGCATAACAACTTCATCAAAGAAGTCCAAGACTGCAAATTGGTTCCAGTACATGTTTTGTTTCACCTATTTAAAAAGAGAGCTCCAAGGAGTATGAAATCAAACTTTCCTGACGAATCTAATGTTGGAAAATGCAACTTTGTGCTGCAATTGGCCTAAATTTCAATCTGTTTATCCTAACACACGCACACACACATAAATATAATGCGATGGAGAGAGACAGACTATCATATTTAATAAACAAGCTAGCAAAGAAGTGAACCAAAAATATCTAAAGGTTCACATCAAAGTAAAATTTCAGGGTGGGAAAAACTTTACAAATTTATTACCTTTGGAAACAAAAGTCCTGGTCCACTAGTTGAGTTAATCATAAGCAACTCAACAATCTTCTCAGTATCTGCATTTCCACTCTCGTCTGAACTTCTAAACCTAAATGGAATACACCTGAAAAGAAAAATCTGCTGAATGAGCTTTTCTTCACACCACCTATTAGAATAAAGTTCTACAAATACCTTAAAGGATGACAGCCACTAATCTCGATCCCAATTGCATAGAAGTTATAATAAAGCTTCATTCGAAAATTCAAGAAGTAATTTCTCAATCAAACCAAGTTTTATCATGCCACAATATACCTCATTACATGCAACCAAACTCATCTCCAAAAAATACGCCATGCATACATAGGCATCTCTCATCAATCATGAGGTATGATTCAATCAAAAATAAACAATGACTTTTACAGTTAGTCATTTCTAAAACCCTAATTTTCTTATCCAAAAAAATGATTCAATCAAGTATAAGGTGTTTGGTGCATTTCAACATCTTGTCCATACTCATTAGAGCTACTTCACATAAATTATCACATGAAAATGGATAATGTTCACGAAAACATCAATATATATCATTACTGAGGAAAACATTACTTATCAAAAAAATTACCGAGGATAATGTACAAAAAACTGTCTTTGGAGATTCCATCAGCACTAAGCATCACACCTGGAAGTCATTCACTCACCATAATCCGCTCTTCAATCACATTATAAAATTTGCTTTGTACAACCCCTTTTGTATAAACCGGTCCAATCACACCCTGACCTCACATTGTTGAAAATAATTTCAAAAGGCCATCCTTACAGTTCCATAGTCCCAGTAGCCTAGAGGCCGTCTCCTTCCTAATTTCTCCAAATCACATCCCCATTATAAGTTTATTTGTTGCGCCACTAATGGACAAATTCCTAATCCTACTATCCCTTAGGCAAGCACATCTCTCTCCCTCTCTCTCTTGGTGAGCGAAACAAGTGCTCCTCACACAGACAATATCTAAATTCCCTTATCCTGCTTCTTCTAGTATCACCACATAGTAAATACAATTCAAAATATCTTACTAGTAACATAAATTGTTAGAATTACTGTGCCGAACAACCCCTAAGCTCAACTCCAATGAAATTTTAATTATCTCTCCATTTCTATTCCCAATTGAGTCAAAAAATATCTTTTCTCTACTATAAATCATACAACCATACACCCTCCTTTCCCGCACACATTTCCCTATGCTCACTTCTAGTTAAACTTCAATTGGGTCAAAAAGAGATGTTTTGTATACTTCAAATCAAACATCCACACACCCTCTTTCCAATCCACATATCCCCACCAACCCCACCATTAAAAAAGAAAATCAAATAGAAACCACCAAAAACCACCATACAAAAAAATAATAATAATAATAACAAATAACTAATAACTAATAACAAGACCATTCGACGGGAAGTCAAAGACTAATTACCAACGCCCATTTTCAATACATTCCCCCGTCTGAAAATGACTGCCACACAAAAAAACAAAAACAAAACAAAACAAAAGCCACTGCACATCAATCAATGTCAATCCATACCAACACACGCATACATACATGCATGCATCGCATTGATACGTACAAATACATATGTATATGTATATATATGTATATATATATATGGTGAAAAAGAAAGTGAAAGAAAAAGGGAATATACCCGGCGACTAGGCGACAACCGGCCTCGTACCGTTGCTGATGCCGACCCGTGCGGGCCACCAAATCACACATACTACGCCAAAATATATAACTTTCTTCAATTGTGTGTGTTTTTTTTTTCTTCTGTTTTTTTCCTTTTTCTTCTCTTTCTCAATGACAATCCTTCCTCTCTACTCTTCTCTCTATGTATCAACAAAGCTGAACATCACTTAACGATAGTCATGCCCGTACCGGATAACAATTCCACCATTGCCGTTATTATGCTCCGAAGACGGTGATCAATATGGCGCCGCATTACCCTGTGGCGGTGGACCTGTCCTTAGGGTTTGTGCGTAATCTGCAGACAAATTGAGAGAGCGAGAGAGAGAGAGAGGTGTGGTGAAGCGCCTAGAGCGGTGGGGACTGTGCGAGGACGCGTCGAATCACGTGGGTTACTTTTAAAAGGGTCTATGTGGGCCTCCACATGGGGCGAGTTGGGATGTAATCTAGTGGGGCCCCTGGAGAGGCAAATGTGTGTGACTATGTGAGGCAGCCAATAAGAGAAAGAAATTTAAATTTAAAATTTGGGGTCAAAGACTGAATAATTGGTTCGCTTAGGATGTGATTGGATAGTGTGTTTGGAGGCAGGTAGTGTTGGTTGTATGCGATTAGGAACAGGAAGAAGTCACAAAGTCGCGAAACGCATATTGAGTTGTTTTGGTTTGGAGTGTTGAGCGGCGGTGATTCAATGGGAAGATCTAGTGGGATCCCCCTGTCCGTTGGATCTGAAATGCAACTTTTGCTTGTTTTCTCTAACCAACCAACAAAAACACACCTGCTTGCTCGTAGTCTATTTTACTACGGAAAATCGGAGGGTTTTTTTTAAAAATAAAATAAAATTTCTACGTTCGATTATCTATTATCTATGTGACGTGTTTATTTTTTATATAAGTAATGTGTTTATTTTTTATTTTTAATAATACGTAAAATACACATAAATTTTTAATAAACTTTATTTTAACTTTATCCATGTTATTAAAAAAACATGTATTTCTCACATATTTGAAACATACATGTCATTTTTATAAATTAAGTTAAAAAAAATTCTTCTAACTCCGTTTAAATTAAAGGAAAACTTTGCATCATTTAGGAGATCGAGGAAGAGAGAAATGAATAAAAGCTTCCCTACTGTAGAATGGTTTACATTATTAACCATTGTAGATGCTAAAAGCTGATGAAAGCACTCAACAGTCAACACCTACACCAGGTCATTTTATGGGTGTTTTATATGCAATACAAATATGGCTAGTAAATTTTACTGAAGGAAGATCAAGATCAAAGACAGCAAAAAGTTTCTGAAAGACAAAAATGTAATTAACTCACAAGATCAAAGGCTTCGATTTGTACAACAATATAAATAACCAAATATATATACCTCAAAAGCTTGTCAACTACAAACATCATCTATGAAATACAAATGGTCTACTGCACCTTTCCTCTTGGCTGCCCTTGTATCTCCTATAATTACCAGAAAGGCAACCCAATTTCTCCCCACTGGCCAACCCTTGTTGTACTCTTCTGTTTATTAACATGTAAATCTCGTTGTCACTGGGCCCTTTGCAACCATGGTAATGGTTCAATGTATGTCGAGTCGAGTTGCATGGTGCAAGCAATGACCTCCACCTTCCTAAATTAGCTGAGAGGCCAAAAACCCATAGGGTTGAGACAACGGGAAGGAACATAGGTTGGAAGGGTGTCATGAGGTGCCAATTGTGCCAAATGAGCTCTCATCAAGAACGATATCGGCTGGATCTCCAATCCACGGCCTCCCTTCTCTCCATCGGAACTTAATCCTCAACTTCCCATTTGCATCTACCCCCACCACTTGTCCCTTACTTGCATGTGTCTCCATTCCCCACCCCCAGCGTGGTGTCACCAGCCCGTCTCTAATCCTCACCTTGTCCCCCACTTTGAATGGCCTAATCCGCTCCATCTCCCAAGCCTTGCAAAGCCAGAGCCTCTCCGTGAAGCAAAATGCTACCCAAAGTTCTCCATCTTCCATCCGGTGCACCACCCCGATGCTTGAATGACTCACGTCTCCCCATTGGTGGGTTGGGGTAGAAACTGGAGCCCTAACCCTAACCCAGTCTCCAATGCGAATCTCCTCCTCTCCTACTAGCTCTATTTCTGATGGATCCAGCATCCAAGTTTTTGATCCAGCTGGAGTATATATTCTCAGCTTTCCATCTGCATCAATTGCAGATATGGTTCCAACGCTTCCATGGCTGTGGCCTGACCACCCAAATCTTGGCTGCTTTACAGAGAGTTTAACCCTAACTTTCTGCCCAACGACGAGTCTGAACACTCTTTCAAGATGGGAAGGAAGCCCCACCCACTTTTCTTGCTCCCCACAAAACCCAACATAAGTGGTTCCATCCCATTCATCTCCTTCATATCCGATCCCTTGTACCACACCAACACTACCTGGCCCAATGGATTTCCAATTACTTGCATTATCTCTCAATCTCACCCACTCTCCCACTTCAAAAATTTGCTCTATCTCAAGATCCGCAGGATCTCCTCTCCACAACCCTGACAAACCAAAAAAAGCGACCCTCACCTCCCCATCAGCATGGACACTAGTTAAAATGCCTCGTGAATCAGGCTGAGCTCCTCTCCAGCCCCACCTTGGCTCAACCAGTCCAGAGCGGAACCGAACATACTGCCCAACTTTAAAGCAAGAGACCTTTTCAACATCTGTGTAATGAGTAATCCACCTCCCCTTACGGAAACAGCAAGCTAACTCTAGATAGCCCGTCTCTTGTACACTATGCACAACAGCTAAACTATCTTTTCCAATACTGTTCCAGTCATAACTTGGTCTAGTTCCCAGGCTTGGTTTTGAACGTACCCAATCACCAACTTCAAATCCAGAAAGTCGCTCTGCATCTCCAGGAGAAACTTTCCACAAACTCTGTCGGCCAGCCACTCTCACCTACATAAGAATAAACAAAACTTCTATGATGTACAGCAATTTATTAGAATATCCTAAATAACATTATTATTGCGTGCATACAAACAGGAGTTGTGATTCTACAACTGCAGAGGTCGCCAATCACAATGCATTAGCTAAAAATAACAAATTGTTCAACCATCAGCTTATACAAAAGAAAGCAAAGGCTAATGAAAAGAATAATATTCGTTGAATATCCTGTCAGTATGTTTCCAGCATCCTGAACATAGATTGGCATGCCATGGTCAGCAAGGAGTTGTATGCATTACAAGCAGAGATGGGATTTGAACGTGAACCACTCACTCAAGAACTTAAGTACAGAGATAAAAGATAAGTATTCTTACATTCAAAGCACCATCCATGTCAATTCTCACAATTTTTCCAATGCTAGCGGGAGTTTCATTTGACCACCCAAGTCGTGGCTGAGTAACAGATGGCATCACATGAATCTCTTGTCCTACTTCAAAAGGGGACGCCTTCTCCACATCTGTCACAGAGCAAGAAAAAGGCTTGCTCCTGAAGCAGAAGGCAACACCCATATCACCATCGTCCTCCAAGCTATGGATTATCCCAATACTGTTCCTTGTAATGTCCTCCCACCCATATTTTGGAGAGGATACAGAAGCTTTCACTCTAACCCAATCCCCAACCTGTTCATGGTTGAAATAATTAGATTTATGTAGGGGAAAAGAACTAATGTACAGTATGGATATTTTTTGGCATACATATTAGAAGGATGACCAGTGAGATATTACCTTAAAGTCTTCCACCTTTTCCATGTCAGAAGGATCAGCCTGCCATGGTATTGGTCGATTTGGTATTTCAATTATTAAGAGACCATCACTCTCTATCTCGCTTATTCTCCCAACACTATGGTGCGTCTCACCACCCCAAGCATATCTAGGTTCTGCAACAGATCGCTTGACACATACCCGATCACCAATCTGTGAATCATAAATATATAAAGTGTTGAAATATAAAAAACGAAATTAGGGAAAAAGATGTTAACTATTTCAGTACAACAGAAAACCAACATTTCTTCCATACCCTGAAGGGGACAACAGGCTCAACTTCCTCTGGTTCACAATGCCATGGATTTGGAAGATAGCTCAATTCCAGCAACAAACTACTATCTGGTCTGACACAATACACTATACCAATGCTCCCAGGTGTTACAGATCCTAGACCATGCTTTGCTGTTGTAAGAGTGGGGCGGATACGAACCCAGTCCCCGACTTTGAATTCTTCAACTCTTTCCATTTCTGCAGGATCAGCCTTCCATCCTCTGGATGCTCCAGGAAACCCAACACGCAGGATCCCATCATCATCAACACACAGTACAGTTCCAATACTGTCACGTGACTGCCCACGCCAACCAAACCTGATAATTACAGGATCAGACATCAGTTTCTGATAGGGGAACATCAATCAAATTCAATAACAATACTTCTAACGAGCCTAATGCAAACTATAAAGGAATATAACAGATTCTATAAAGTATAAACTGTGACTTTGAAGCAGCTAAGACTGATGCTGAAAATTCAGTGAGGCATCAATAATATTATAAATGTATCTCAAATTGAGAAAGCATAGTCCTAAAATTTGAACTGAGATAAGGAACACAAATCTGATTATGACGTACATACACACAATAGGCTATGGCGCTTGATACAATGTGTGCATAACCAAACCTAAAATTTTCATTAATAACTAAAAATTAATAAATAAGGGTAAATTCCATTTCTGAACCACAACAGAATGATACACCAATTCCAGAATCAGGAAGATCTAAGGGTTTGGAGCCTCCACAAGGAGAGGGTTAAGAACAAGGACATAAGTTTGAGGTAGCAATAAATGACCACAGAATACATGGATGCCAGAAGCATAATTTAAGTCTGGTTTGATTGAGTAAAACGGCTGATGAAAGAACTTAAAAAAAGAGGAGATACATAGCTCCCTATGGTTTTGGGATGGTGACTAACTTTTAAACGGTTTAGTAATTTTCCCAATGACTCCTTACATGATTAGTATATGTATACAGAAGACAAAAAGTACAATTCCGAATGCTTTCAGCGACTTTACAGATCCAACATTTTGAGAACTAAAAAAATTGGTAATGAATAGAGTTCTTAGAGCTCCAAACAGTATTCTTACAGAATTTCCAAGGCTATAGTATCTTTGATAATGCCCTTAACTTTTAATACTTCTATGCAAAGCATGAAGAAATCCCAAGTTAAAAATCACTAGTTTTCTATGACTTCAATTATCTTTTTGGTAGGTAACGAAATTCACTAAAAACCAAAACCAAGTACACAAAAAATATACAAGAGAAGACCCTAGCCAGAAAAAGAAAAGAAATCAAGAAAGTCATGAAAACTAGAAATATGAGGGTGGTGGAAATTGATGTGTGTGGGGGAGTTTTTTGTTACTTATTCCTTCCGTGCACTTATCACCCTCCCTCAACCACAAGGCCCTAGATTCTTGCCTCCAACTCATCTCCTCCAAGAGAGTGGAACTCTCCAAATCACTTAACACTTCTGCCTTCCTCACTCTCTCCTCAACACATAAGGCCCTCCCTTCTTCAATCAATTCAAGACCTCGAAAGCTCTTCCAAAAAATCTTCTTCTGCCTCTCTATATTACCAAACACCTCCTCATTCCATCTTCTTAAGTCTACTTTCAATGCCTTAAGCTTGTGGGCCATAATAAAAATCGGAGAGCTTTGAAAGTGATAAGAGTTCCACCACTGTTTCACCCTTTCCACAAAACCCTCAGCTTTTAGCCACACTTTCCAATTTGAAATATCTTTAGCCCACTTGAAAGTCTCAGCAATCAAGAAGGATCGAGAGGTGGTCTGAACAAAGTCTAGGAAACCTCCTCTGGGTCACACCAAAATATTGGGCTTCCCACTCCGGGAAGACTAGAAATCTAACACTAGACCAGGACAGGGTATCTCAATTATTCGACCAAGTAAAAGTTTCACTCATAAGAGGAAGATCCATTAGGCCTGCTCAAAAATGAAATCAAAAAACTCTCCCATGACTGGGTAGAAATGGGCTTCTCCTGATCTCTCGCTAGGGAAATGTGTGGCATTAAAAAATTACTCCCAATGCACCAAAGCAAGCTCCACCAACTAAGCAACCTAGCTAATTCATCCCAAAAGGAACCTTCTATCCCTATTGAAATTAGGGCCATAAAAACCCACAAAAGCCCAAGCGAATTGATCTTAAATGTTCCTAAAGGAACAAGCAACAGAAAACTCCCCCACACACTCATCAATTTTTTCCACCACCCTCCTATCCCACATAATCAAGATTCCACGAGAAGCACCTATGACTTCAATCATCCAAAGCAATAATTTGAAATGTGTTACAAACCATAAAATACTATCTTCAATAAGAAAAAGTATAATTTACAAGAAATGATGAATCAGACTTAAACATAAACAATAAACCTTGGCACACAATGAATGAATATTATCTGATGATAATCTCAAATTGTTGACGCAACAATTATCATTCTTCCTTTCAGATACATTTTTTTTTTTTTTTAATAATCATTTTACTAGAAGAAAATGCTCCAGTACACAGGAAGTATATTAGAGACTTCCTTTCTGAATACATGTTGCACACATGATATTTGAATTTTTCAGTAAGGCAGCAAAAAGACTAATATTCTGATGATAAAATAACACAACTTAGTATCAGTACAGGATCAAACCTGGGCTCTTTGACATCAGGTTTTAGCTGGACATGCTGTCCCCTGTCTAATGGCATGACTTTTATAACTTCATTTGCCAAAACACGAGCTTCTCCAGAACAAAAAGACACAATGAGATTGTCCTTGTCAGGGACACTTTGCACAAATCCCACACTTTTGTGTCTTGCACCTTGCCACCCATATGTAGGAGCTGTGATACTTCTTTTAAATTTAACCCAGTCTCCTACTTCAAATCTACACCCATTTGAGAATACAATTATGTTAATAGTCAGAAACAAGTTGGGTTACAAATAATGCATACAATTTGAAATCAGAAGAATCATTTAATATTTCTCCTCACATTGTAGGAGAGAGATGAACTCCCCTATTCACAAGTGCCTCCATCAGATCTTCAGAAATCCATTCCCGGGGAAGGGCCTCCAAAAAGTCCCTTAAAGTCTTGCCACTGTCACCAAACATAGATATGTCAATTTATTTTTTTTTAATTGATAGATAGATCTATCAATTTATTTTTACTTTTCTCTATGCAAGTAAATATATCAATTTTGGTAATGTAGAAGACCTCAACTCTGCTTCCCCCGCATAGTTAATCCATGTTTTAAGACTAAGTACATAAAGATGAGAAATGAGAAAGTCTTGAGGATGAAGGTGAAGCCACATGAAGAAGTCATGCCTCCAACAGCTATTTACCTGTGGTTTCTGACCTCAACAGCAGCATCCAGATTTCTAAGCATGACAATGAGCCATTCAAGATTTTCACGGATCATTTTTGCTGCATCGGCTGCTATATGAAAAGCATTGTCACCTTCATCATCCTGATAACAATGAGCAAAGATATTGTACATAAGTGGATTGCAAAATAAAGAACTCTCGATTTTAAGCACCTGAAAGAGAAGTGGAAATGAAGTCATCATGTACTTTGTAGAAACCTATAGTGAGTAGGAAGAATTTGACCCGAATGAAAAATGTGAAAAATGGATTCTCTGAGCTGAGCCTGAGAAGATGACTCTTGGAGCCTTAAAAAAAATTGATGATAGTGACGATGATGATGCATTTAGTAGAAACCTATAGTGACTAGGAAGCATTTGACCCAAATAGAAAATGGATTCTCTGAGCTGAGCATGCTCTAAAAAATTGATGATAATAATAATAATAGCCTAAAGAGCATATGAAGCAAGAGAAAGAGTGGAATTAGGAGATATGGGAATTGTTTCCCCAAACTATTCAATTCACTGAGAAAGCTCCATAATTTATATCTTCCCATTCTCTTCAAATAGCCAAGTGATATTACAAGGCATATTATACAATCACATGCAAGTGTCTAACAACATTATAATATGTCCTGTGATATGTTTTCTGCCTAATTATTACACTTAAAGATTATCTCAAATTTTTTTCTCCTAACCTCCTCACACTTTTAGTATTTAAGAAAACTCACATGATAGTAAATATAACCATATCATATTGACTTATATGATTTCCTTCTTCTAGGAGCTCTATAGTAAGACAAAATCAAACTTTTTACTACTTGTATGACAAAACTCCAAGAATCTTGATTGCACCCTCTAATATTCACCCTGTAAAAGATCAAAGAGAGCACTCACCAACACGGCAACACCTATACCTAGTCATGAATTACTCTTGCAAATCAGGTACCAACAAAGAAAACCCCCTCCCTCCCACAAGAAAAAAGAAATAACTTAAATGTAATAATAATGATCACATGTCATGGTTGCTTCTTTGTTCTTTGAAGTAAGAAACAAATCTGGACAAAAACACATTATTAGAACTGTCACTTAATCACAAGCTGCTAGGATGGTAGTGACATTTGGTAACTCTAACTTAAGTTCTGACCATCATCCCCACGTCATTCTCACGTTTGTTTACAGAGAACCAAAAGGCATTCTCTTTTAAGTAAGAACCTTATAAATTTCTGAACTCTGTGCAGGATGAGAGGTTGGCTGCTTCAAGGAATGGAGTGCCTCACTACAGTTAAGTTAATTAAATGACTTTTGGATCACTAATAATTTTATTTTTTTTTTATAAGTAAAAGAGAAGTAATTTAACAGCAAAAGAACAATAATATATTTCGTGAACCTCAAGTACAAGGATACCAAAGCTGAATAGGGGAGCATCATTTTGAATGAACAAGCAAAACAATATAACAGATTAGTCCAGCATGTTGCACATTGATATATGGCATAAGCATCACATACCAATTCTCTTCAAGCTAAAGATTGACTGGGATATCATTTTGAGTTACATATCCAGAATCTAACAAGAAAATTTCAAATGTTTGAAGATAAACCTGCAAATTACAGTTTGCCCCTGCAGATAGAAGCAATCCAACACATGACTTTGCCCCTCTGGCCAACGCCACATGAAGCGGAATTGTGTTGTGCACATTCCGGATGTTCACATCAACTCCAGCATCAAGAATAATCTATTCAACATTTGGGAGAAAAAAAATTTTTATTAACTGAGCATTAGAAAAAAGAAACAAACAAATATTTCCAAGGTTCAATGACACAAATGCGTAAAACGATGAGTTACCAACAATAAAGAAATGGTTAGATAATAATATGAAGTTGTAGCGAAGCTACTTTGCCTACCTTGACCAGTTCAACATCATTAGCCATTGCAGCTGTATGCAAAGCTGTCCGGCCATGTTGAGCATCTTGGGCAGTTGGATCTGCCCCAGCAGCAAGCAATATCTGCACCAGTTCTCTCCCCTCTGCAAGCAGCATCATGAGCAATCAAAATAAATCAATAACCAAATAAAAAAGTAAAAGTTAAATAATTATAATTTCTAATTACTACTACAAGGAAGAAAAAAGGAAGCAAACAAGCAAGTGCATATATAAATTAAATGTTTAAAACTTTACTTTCTAATATGATCCAATTGGAAGTTGCTGATAATTCAAGAAATCCCAGGAAAAAATACATTTACTAAAATATGCAAAGCATCTAAGTTTAATTTGACAAGCATATGACCGGAATGGAAGGCCTTAAATGTTTCTTATGAAATTTAAAAATAAAAAATGAAGAAAAGAATGACCAAGGAAATAAAGAAAAATGAGAGAATAGACAATTGGGAAAAGGGAGAAATTTTAAAAGTAAGGCAATGCCTCCAAATTACAGGAATTTTTTTTTTATGGATAATAATAATATTGAAAGAAAAGGGCAAAGCCCTCGTACACTAAAATTATACAAGAGAGCCGAATAGCCTAAAGACTACTACAATCTAAAAAACAAATCAAATCCACCAGATTCACTGAGACCAAATTTAAGAAAATTGCCGTGCATCTGTGCATTCATTTTCTTATTAAATGCTTGGTTTAAGATTTAAATAGAAGTGCCAATTCCATATGACCAGCAATTTGATACAGCTTCTTTTCTTGATAAGTTAACCAAAAAAAAAACGAAGCTGCTGCATCAAGTTGCTGGCCAAGTTGCAACTTCTAAAAATAATAAACAGAAAAGGACCGGCTAACAATAGGCATAGCTACCACTTGTAAAAAGAGGTTAATGGTTTGCATCGGTACACTAACATGAATACAAGTGTCGGTTGTAAAAAAAGGAACTCTTTAAGCCCTAAAACTTGCCAGTAGAATCTCCTTTGCTTTTGGAGGTGGGGAGGGGTGATTTAAAGTCTTACCAGTAGGATCCCACAAGCAAGAAAAAATGCTAATATCTAGAATGTACAACATTTACACAATTAGGAGATGCATTATATCTGACGTTGTAGGAAACATTCTCACAACATTTCAAGTCCAATGATCAACATTCAACAAATTGACAACAAAAGACACTTCTCAGACAATTATCAAGATACCAAAGTCACGGGCACTTCAAACATTTTTAACCTTCATGTATACAACTGCAATGAACTTGTGTGCCAAGTCATCCCTTAATCCACTGTAAGTTGTAAAAGTTCTTGGGGGGGAAAACGAACTAAATCAAACCCAAATTTTACTTTCAAGCAGGTACTATTTTCTTATTTAAGCTTTTCCATCAGTCCTGAACAGTAATTGCATCAACCCAGAAGATACCAGCAGAAGATTCAGCAGCTACTGCTGCTCCTGCTTTTTCAGGAGGAACTCCAGGTTGAGGATTTTTAAAGGAACGTAACTCCAATCTTAGCTGTAAGCAGAGAAGCCTACTGATTTGCTAACAAAATTTATAGAGTTTTACATCAGTAACTTTCATCACCCATATGAGACAGACATTTTAAGATTCTAGCATTACCAATTTCATGATCTTTCTTTACAGCAGCCGCCATACACAGTGCAGTGCCAACTGGACTTGGTATATCAATTGCATCAGCAATCTCTTCCACAGTTGCAACTTCGGCCCACCTTCTGACAACAGTCACATTCCATGTTGCCACACACAAATGCAATGGTCTGGGACATTTGGAGCACATTAATGAACAATCATAATTTTTGAGGTAAAATGCATATAATCTAAGAGAAGTATCCAGTTCGCATTAATGTGAAAGCATTAATAAAAACAAAACATGATACAAACAACATGCTGAAATTCAAAAACACCTCTATTACATTAGTCAAATAAAAATTTATCAAAAAATAAAAACACCTCTTTGAATTGATGTTAAGAATTCTACACTATAGTTAAAAGCAAAAGCTAAGGCCTATGTCAGTGCTACTACGGATGTAATCTGAAACCAAAATATCCGGAAATACCAGCCCTTGGTTTGACTCCTAAGAGGCAGGTAGATAAATTAATCAGAGCAATTGCCCAGTGCCCGTTTTGTAAGGCATATTGGTTGGCATTTTCCCTCCAAATCAGCTGTCACTGGGTGTTTGGCATCTAAGAAAAAGAAAAAGATTTTTCTTTTCTTTTTTTTGGGTGTGTGTGTGTGTGTGTGGTGGGGGTTTGGACCAAAACGCACATTTTGGAAAAGCAGGGAGGGAGGCAGTGCTTTCTGGAAAAGTGCTTTTTGGTCCAAAATTTTCAAAAGTCACTTTTTCAAACAGCTGTACCAAAAGGATCCTAAAGCAATTAATAGCAGATAACGTGAACTTCCAACAAGCATCACCTATCAACAAGATAACAGCATAGCAAAGCAGCAAACTTAAGACAACAAAAATTGGCAATGCACCTAAACTCAACACTTTTCCCTTTAACCTATGAAAATATTAATCCAATATAATAGTTTGTTGAAAGTTGTTTACAACTTAGGATTTGATCTATTCTCTTCTTTAGCATGCTAAGATGCCATAATTTATTCTCTGCTCACGAGAAATTAATATCATGTTGGGTTCAAATTCATTCAGAAATGCCTATCAAAAACATTTGTCCAGAAATATACACAGATGCAATAATTCCATTATACGGTACATGTAGCTCATGATGCTGTACATTAATCAAACATCAGCTCACTTGCAGTTCCAGAGGCGTTCCAATTTAAAAACCTGTGTTTTTCTTTCCTTTTCAACCATTCACTGGTTCACATTGGCCGAAGAAAATTTAAAATGAAAAAAAAAAGTACTTACGTCAAATTTTTTGAATTCAAAACAGCCATTGATCTACAGCCTCCATTTTCCAACATGACCAGAGCACAGTCTGTATATTTCTTGGCAACAGCTCTGTGCAGCACAGATTCCCCTTCATCATCCACTGCATTAGGATCAGCTCCAGCCAATAGTAACTCCTGTTATTGTTTGACATACACAGGAAACAGTAGATATTTAAAGATCGGGAAGAAGCATAAAAGAAGAACCATCATATGTATACAATTAACTGAATGCCTACACGCATGCAGTCGGGTTGGCCATGGTAGGCACAAACATGAGCAACAGACGGACCAAAGCCTTCCCTCAACCTTGATCTCACATTAGCACCTCTTTCAATGAGAGCACAGACACATTCTGGCGATCCAGCTGCTAATGCAAAGACAAGTGGAGGATCCCCATCTTTATCTAGAACATCCACATTTGCCTCTTTGTACTCTAAAATAGCCTCAACAAGTTCTGCACTACCACGTCTACAAGCCAAGTGGAGAGCAGTTTGGCCATCAGCATTTTGAGCTTGTAATAGTAAAGATATTGAGCTGTTAATTTTTCCTGATGCAGCCTTTCCAAGCAAATCTCTGCATAGGCAAAGAAAAACATGCTAAACAAATAACATGCAAAGGCTAAGTTTATTCTAGAGAGCTAGCTCAGGCATGTCTGTACCAAAGTGGACTAACCTAACGCCACCCATGTCCCCTTCAGACACAAGCCGATGCAAATGGTTAGAGTTATCTGGAAAACCTTCCGGTTCAGTTACAACAGATGGTTCCGTCAAATTTGATCCAGAGCATTTAGCAGAGTCACTGTACTTGGTCACACAAAATGAAAAACTTATGAAAGAGAATTAACAGATCATAAAATTCAGGGTAATTATCGTAATCTCTCTCAGACACATGCCCACATGCACATGGCAGAAAACCAATATCTCAGCATTAGCTGCTGTTTCAGTTCCTATCCAACAGCCCAACATATTAATAACGGAGAGAGAGAGAAAAGAGATAGAGAGAAGAAGAGGTCAGAACAAAAAATTCGAAGTCCTTACTTATCAGGGCTGGCAGGAGGACTGCGTGGTATTTCCTTCAAATGACGGAGAAATGTTGCTAACATTGCACTAAAAGTTGGTCTTTTTGATGCCTTGAACTGCAGGCACTCACCAATCATTTTCCATAATTCCCCAGGTATCCCAACACCTACTACACTTGCATACTGTGGAGGCAGTTTTCGAGCTTTGACAACAGCTCTATAGATTTCCTCCGCACTTAACCCAGACCACCTACACAAAGAATGTCAACTTGTACTAAGCAATTATACCAGATATAGAAGAAAATAAGTTGCTTCAAATGAAGAGTATGCTGCTTCACATACGGGATCGAACCAGTGCACATTTCAACCAACGTACAACCAAAACTCCAGGCATCCGACTCTGCAGATATACCTATTCCATCATCCCAGAACAGATTCAATGACTTCTTTACTGGCTCCCATGCCTCAGGAGCTGCATAATGTGGGCTGAGCATTGTACACTCCATACACGAATGAATTTTTGAGGAATCACACTCTGTTCGAGCTTTCCGACAGGAAGGTTTCTTCAGAATTCCAGCAAGTCCATAGTCAGAAACCACTGCACGACCACTTGCATCAAAAAGAAGATTAGACGGTTTTAGATTCATACAAACAACACCTGCCGCGTGGAGTTCAGCCACCCCTCGTGCAATGTCAGCCCCATATCTACAAATGGCAAACACTCGCTATGTCAAGACAAGAGTTATAGCCAGATAATAGTTAATAACTTCAGCTTATAAATAAAAACTTAATATATGTTGGTAAAACAGCTGGAACTCAATTGGAACCCAATCAAATATCACAATGCAGAAAAGGAAAGGATAAGCATATTTTTAAAGATAATCATTTCATATATTGAGGTTTGCAAATAAAAATAGTAAAAAATGCCAAATACATCACTATCTTTGGCAGCTAGTGACATATACCAAGTACATATCTTGCATTTGTAAATGAAGGCATATATCCGAGTCTTCCATACCAGTCCTATAAGTCTAAAATCTATCCATTGATGTCTACAATTGCAAAATGAATCCAAAATAAAGGATGGTGTCCCTCCCAGTATGGGAATTAAAGTAAGCCGCACCCTGTAAATAAAAGAACCCATTTGCACTAAAAGCTGTTCCATGAATATCTACAACAAAGGGAAACCCATTTCGCTGGAAGTTGTTCTATTAATATCTTCATATCTGTAGAGATTGGCGCTCTTTCAAAAACAAATGAAAAATCCAAAACATCATTAACACATTCTAAAAGTTTGATTCGTGGCTTCTTGTTTGTTATTTTAAGCAGTAAAAATATATGCATCATTCACCAAATTAAATGAGACAAACTATGCAGTTGGTCTCAAATGGTAACAGATTTATTATATGGATTGGTGACATATGCATAGAAGGGGGTGGCGGGGGAAAAGTTGATGTAAAACATATATTTTTTTCACAGAATTGATCAAATTCAGATATTTGTGTTCTATTTACAACCGCGCTCAAATTTTACAACTGGATGCAAGAAATAAGTCCTATAGCCAAGTTATAGCTATAACCAAAAAGGTAATACAAACTTGAACATGATGATGTCAAGAAACATTTGGAACTTTCTAAAGATCTTCAGCGTTCCATTAAATAATTAACAAAGGCAACTGAATAAAAAATTCAGCAAGCATGAAAGGAAATTAGTATTATATCTCTTGACAGTTATGATGAACCATCACCTCAATTCTTATCTTGCTAGTAGAAAAACTTATAGTATGAATTAGCAAAACACTTTAGCACCTAACTATTTCAAAAGTTTCCAAAGATCTTTCTAACATTTCAATGACAATAATTACTTTCAATGCGTTAGCCATTATGGCTGGGGCTCACAAAATGAATTCAGATACATATCTTCACAAACTGCCCTCTTTCTCAGCAACTTTCATTTTTCTCTCCCTCCATAAAAAGTCAAATTCTGATAAAATATTCTCCTCTCTTCCCTCTCATATGTGAGATTAAGGCAAGCCACAATTGACCCCATAAAATGGATGAAAAAGGGGAAAAAAAAAATCCTCCATCCCCTAGCAGCAACCCCACGAATTTCAAAGGGTTTAAAGAGATTTTGGAATCTTATAAGTTTGCAATTTCAGTCAGTTTTTTTTTTTTTTAGTTGATTTTTGTTACACGGAAGTATAAAGTCAATACCACTAGCATGCCACAAAGAATGTCCTCTTGCCTTTTACCTGTCCAACAGTGTTTCCCTATAGTAAACGGTTACATTAAGAAGTTATCTCACTTTCTACAATGACCCCTTGTGAAAGTATCAACATTTTTAGAAAGCTTCTATCCTACATTTTAGAGCTAGAAAAAAATAGAAGGTTGGACAATACTGGAAGAGTAAACCTTTTTTTTTTTTTTTAAGTAATACTGGAAGAGTAAACTTAAATAGGTAAGGTATGAAGAGTATATTAAACTTCCTTAAGAGCTTTTTAAAGAGGATAACTTTTTTTGTGGAAATGAATGGCTACAAAACTGGTCACAGCATTTGCATTGAGCACCAAATAAAACTAACAAAGAGAATCTGTCTTAGTGTTAAGGTCAAATTGGGAATAATTAAAATAAATAAATAAAAACTCTATTTGATACATCAGGATTCACACTTGGTACAATTATGCCTAGATCATGTAACTGGTAACTTTATATTGTAATTCATTTTAACCAAACTCCATCATGCTGTCAACAAGCAGGGAAATCCTACGCGCATAATCACTTTTTCAATTAAGAGGTCCGAAGAAAAACTACAAGAAACATAACAAATTGCAGATAACAAACACTATGCCCACCTAAATCGACTCTGCATCAGCATGAAGGTGGAGTACCCCATGTACATATTCACATTTCATCAATTGCAAAACACTTCACTAAGCCACTTAACTCATACAATCATCAAAACCCAAGCAAGACTAATCCAATATCAAAACTCAGTCTCTAATCCCTAAGTCCAAATTGTTCACCACCCACTTTATATCAAGCCACAAGAATTCATTTTGAACCAAATTATACATATTTACCCCATAAACTAATATAAAAAATTACTTCCTGCTCAAGAAACAACCATTCATTCATAAGCCACACCAAGCAAATAAACACAAAACCTTAGAATTTGCTCCAAAGTAAGCCTCCCCTCGTTGCGCTGCATCTCGGACTGAACCGACCCGCAACACCTGTCCATCACAAGACACAAACTTCCTTCCATCCTCATTGCCCCATGAAACGTACACACATTTCGACACCACATCGAGGCGCGCCGCAAACTCTCGAGCTGCCCCAGCACCCAATCTACATCCACGTCCTCCGGCACGCCCACCTTCTTCACGGCCACACGGTGCCGGCACCGCCTGCCGCTAATTAACGCAGCCCACGTTTCCACTCCGGCCCTCCTACTTTCCCCTATCCGCCGCACCAACTTCAGGTTCTGGTGCGCCCCGACCTCGATCACTGGCCCGCACCCACCTGCCGCCGCCGAGGAGCTCGAGGCTAGGGACCCACGGCTACAGCGGCGGTTCCCATCACCGTCCACATCATCATCACTATCATCAACACTACCACCACCGCCATCTTCGTCGTCGTCCGTGTAATCACAGTCGAAACTCGCCCCCGCCGATGGGTTCGAAGCTGGAGTGCTGAGGAGCGCCAAGATAGCGTAGTTTTTCCGCAGCGCCTGGACGGAGTTCCCCACGACTGACACGTGACGGCACCGAGGGCACGGAAGCGTGGAGTCCGGGCTCGCCGAGAACATCCGCGAGAGGCACTCCTTGCAGAAGCCGTGCCCGCATTGGAGCAAGAGTGGGACCCTCTCCTCCTCGTTGTACCGCGTTTGGCACACCGAACAGCACGGCACCTTCATTTTCCTCTCGCTTTCTCGCGTTTTCCCGGAAAGTTTGAACCAATCAGAGGGGCCCCAGCAGGCGGTTAAGCTAAATTTGCGCTTCAGAAGATGTTGGTGGAGAAGGAAATGGCAGATCCATAGATGAATTCAGGAGAGGAAGGGAAGAAAACTGGATCAGTTGAGCTGATAAAGAAAGAAATCTAGAGAGAGAAAGGAAGGGTTTTAGAGAGAGAGAGTGTGTGTGTGGGAATGGTTTGAGGGATTTTTATTTTTTTTTTCTTTATTTTTGGGATTTTTTTTTTTTTTTTTTTTGGGTTCTTGGTTTCTTTGCCTTGTCTCTTGGTTGGCCTGCAGTGTCAATGGATCCCAAGTGGGATCTAGTCATCTAGATTTATTTAGTTTATAGATAACTTCACTTAGTCCCTTAAATATCGCGTATTTTATAAATATATTTTTAATTTTTAAAGTTTCTTAGTTTGGTATATTAAATTTTTATTTTGTTTTAATTACTTTTATTCAGTTAGGTATTAAAATTAAATAAGACAGTAAAAATGGTAAAAAAACTTTTATATCTTTAAAATTTTGTACTTAAATCCTAACAGATAAAATAACTGAAACAAAATAAAAATTTAATACACTAAAGTATAAGACTTTAAACACTAAAAATGTGTTTATAAAAGACACTAGAAGGATGTTTGTATAAGACGTTTTAGAATGGTTAAATGAAGTTACTCCTAATTTTTAAATTAATTTCAGTGTAGAGTTTTTTAAATTCTAAATAATATTATTATATATAAAATGTAATAAATTAAGAAAAACTTAAAACCTTAAAAAAAAAAAAAACTCATATTAATTAAATGAACCAAAAAAACTATTTTTTTTAATAATTGTGTTATCGGGTTAACCTTGAAAAAAAAAATTAAAAACTTTTTTTTTTTTTTTTTTGCTTAACATTTTAGAATCCTCTATGGATGAGAAATGATAGAAATATTCTTTAATAATTTACTAACGCATATAAGCAAACTACTAAAAACAAAAAATAAATAAATAAATAACAAGTTCAAAGTGTAAAAGAATTGTAACAAAATTATAGATCTAATATTTTATGTTAATACTTATAAAAAATGGGTAAAGGTGGGGCCGAGGTGGCGTACATGTGCTATATTTGGCAAAAGGAATGAAGCTTTTTCAATCTAAGCCGTCCATATGGAGGATGTGTGAAAGATCCCTATCCATGTTAGTAGCTACTAGCTAGTAGTCCATGTCTTTGGTCAAAAGTTGCAGCTTAATGGAAACGGGAAGACGAAAATGATAATCATGGAGATAAGAGTGATGGTCTCCATCATTTTTAATATAATGTTGTTTTTTAATTCAATGTTTTATTATTATTGTTTAAGCTCATCTCAAGCCCTAAGGTATTAAAATAAGGAAAATATATATATATATTTTAGAGATTCATGGAGTAAGATTTTTTATCAAATTTGTTTCTAAGGTTTAAATATTGTCGATTATTTTCTAACGTTTTAATTGTTATCAAATATATTATTTTGTCCCAAAGGTGGGGTAGCCACGCAAGCCTCCACGCTCGAGCGAATTGGGGTGTTCGCACAATCTACCATAGCGTTTAGGGTGGCCATGTGGGCAACCGAGAGGATGTGAAGTGGCTGTTCTTTTTTCTTTAAAATATAAATATATAAGAGAAAACCATTTATCAAGACCATCCTAATAACACCTTTTTTACAGCCCTAATCAATAACCAACATATAAGCAAAAACATAAAAAAGTGCATAAAAATAACTTGGACCAAATCTAAATAGATTAGACTTTAAAGTGATAAAATCCTTAAAGGGTTAACCTTCTACTTTTATGTTTAGTTTTAAATCAAAAAACGAATTTTGAGGCATTAGAAATGGATTTTAAGGCATTAAAAATTGGTTTTTAAGTATTATAAATGAGTTTTGAAGCATTATAAATAAGTTTTGAGGTATTAGAAACGAGTTTGAGGCTTTCACCGCTGGCCAGACCTGTGCACAGGAAATAGAATGACTCAAATTTTGAAAATCATATAACAATTATTGAGAAAGCGAAGGAAGTAAGATGTGCAAAATTGAGCAAACACAAGTAATTTGGATTCCTTCCCAACACAACATCCAACAAAAAAATTAAAAAAGAGAAAACACAATAACCATAATTTTTCGTCCATTTTATTCTTCCTCCAACTATCTCGGCAACCAAACACTTTTCGATCTGCAAGTGCGAAGCGAAGAGGTAACAAACCTAGAACTGAACGAAGACAGGGAAAGAACTACAGAAGGTCATAGGTCTAGCTTGGGTCTTACCGGCTACGGGTGTTTTTTTCTCTGATTTGGTGTAATTGTTCTCACTATTATTTTTTTTCATTTTTCTTAAATTGATAATGTATCACATGGTAATTAGAGGCTGCAAAATGGGTGTTATCAGGATGGACCTGATAGCAAAGACTCTCAATATATAATTCATAATTTTTTCTTTTAAGGATTTTTTTGATATTTTAAAATCTTAATGTTACATGATATGCTTGCTCATGACTTTGCTAAATAGGAAATATATTTGACAAGATAAGTTCATTGTTAAAGACTTGATTACTCATGGCCAATAAACACCTCAGTGTTTGCCAGCTTACCCTTTAAGGAATGGGTTAAGGCCCTGATTAATCCACGTGTTTTAATGGGTATTCCTAAAGGGTGGGCTTCTGCATTCCAGCTCTCGGCATTGATAAACTTGGGCTACATTTGGATGGCCCGTAACGATCTCATCCATGAAGCTTCTTCTCCTGACCCAAGTGCTTGTCTTCAAGCAATCAACATTAGGGTTAAAGCCCATCTTAAAGCTTGGAAGGATTCCCGGGTTCTACCCGAGCATTGACCCCGCCCCCCGGGTTTTTAAAGGCAAATTTTGATGTTGCAGTTCGCCCTCTCTTTTGGGAAAATGGTCATCTCCGTTTCAAATTCCCTCTATTTCTTCCATTTAATACATTTTGAATGATAGTATTGTTCAAAAATTTTAATAATGGTATGCACTAAATGAAGGAAATTTAGAGAATTTGAAATGAAAAAGATCATTTTCCTCTCTTTTGTTTGGCTTATGCAGTTATCAATAACCACAATGGTCCTTGATGGGAGATCATATTGTAGCTCTTCCAACCGTTCATCTTGTTCTCTCTCATGCTTTTTCTTCTCTTATTTTTTGAGGAAACTCTTTACTCACTATTTTGGCCATTAACAAATGCCACATGTTTTGGGATCAGCCATGTGCTCATCATCCGCTCCTTCTCCTCAAGGAATTGACCACTTTGAAGATATCAAGGTATGTCAATTTTCAAGCACACACTTGTCACATACTGTTTGGAAGCATTCTCGGCAATTCTTCGTTTCTTTATTCTTTAAGGATTAAGGGTGGTAAAAAGTAAAAACTGTTGATAAATAATCTCACATTACCTGTGGACAAGACTTTGGGCATGTTTATAAAGAATGGACAATCATCTTCTATGGAACCGATTTTGTGAAATAAGTTAAACTTATAAATTTATTCATGGTATTAGAGCATACCACAGAACGAATGAGGTTCATACTGCTTACCTCATGACAAGAACCAAGAAAAATACTGGCCTGCATATGAGGAAGAGAGTTGAGAAATAATCTCACATTGCCTATAGACAAGACCTTTGGCATGTTTATAAAAAATGACAACCCTCTCCTATAAAACCGATTTAGTAAGATGAATTAGCTAGGCCCAATAATTGATTCAAAGACCCCCTTGTAATTTATTTCGAGTTCAATTTACTTTGAATACCTCAGTCAAACTACAGGCTCATGCAAAACACGCTCTCCACACAAATTGGATAAGATTTAAACTTCGTCGATGAGTATGACCCTAAGAAATTTTTTACATCTAAGATAATTCAAACCTTAAACCCAACAGAGATTCCACCAAGACCAAAAATCTCTGCCATTTAAATCAGCTCATATTAATACTTATATTTCATCGAAGGAATTTTAGCTTTATGTCGAATGATTCCTGTAATGATTGGTGTGCTTGTGATCTAGAAACACGAAGAGTCGAAGACCAATAGACCATTAATGTCCGTCGAGCTTCATGTATATCATAATCTAGGAACTTTAGTGTTATTATTTGTCATTCTATGAGAAACGAAGAAAGAATTCTTTTAGTGTTTTTGCACCCCAACCCCCCAAAAATTGTTTAATTCTATCATAGATAAATATTAACGAAATCTTCAATCTAATACTAATCTAAACTCCATCATAGATAAATATTAACGAAATATAATTATGACTTATTACACACGCAAAAGTACAAACTCACAACTTAAAACTAAACAACTCATACAACATTTTTACATAAGATCGAAGCTTCTAAGCATGTTCTGTGATGGATTGAACGAAAGACTCTGAATATGGCTGCAGCAACTTGCAATAAGAATTTGACAAAGGGAATCCAGATGACTCATCAAACATAGTCCTGAATTGTTGATCAGGAAAGTCGTGACGACAATTAGCGTCTCCGTCGGCGGCTGCGGCGCCGTTAACCTCGACATACTGCGTCGTGTCGGAGTCACGGCCGGTGAGTTCCTGCACGAGATCCCGGAACTTGGAGGCGCTGGTCTTCACCTTCATGGGGGTCGATATGTAAACCACCTTGATAGGCTTCTTAGTGATCCTTTTGGGTTGCTTTTTGCTGCTCATTTGGTTAGCACCAAGTACATCCATGGCTGCTGCAATATGATGATATAAAGCTCTTAATAAGCGTGCAGCAGCAGCCTAACACTTTTTGTTTATATAAGGGTACGGAAAGATTTTTGTTAAGTCTCCAGGTGGGTTTCCTGGAAGGAGCTGGGGTTTGGAGGATAGGGAAAGATTTTGATGGCAAGAATAGGAAAGGCAATTGGAAATTGGAGCAATATTATTAGAAGATTCCAAAGAGGAAATACTTCAATGACCCGTAATCTTAATAGGGATTGATTGTTTGCGTCATCGATGATGGTGACCTCTAATTCATTGAATCATCGTAAAAGAAGCCAACCGGATAAAGTCACGTGCGCAGCCTCATATGACCAGGAAATAATTGGTGCGCATGGAGTGCAAGAAACCACACAAGTGGGTAACAAGAAATTTAGTTTGGTTAAAAGAATAGTTATGGTGGGTTCCATTTGGGTATCGTGAGTTGAATATGGGCCTATTGGGTTATATTCTAAAATATTTATAGAATGGAATCTATGTTATTGAAAAAAATAGAGTAAAAATATCGAATTAAATAAAAAAATAAATAAAGGAATTGATATTTGCTTGTGGACAAAGTTTTTTTTTTTTTTTTTTTATATGATCTAGGTTGGCGAAATTTCTATTAAATTGACATATATCTAAACGGATAAAGTTTTCCTTCAAACTAAGTAGATTCCTCCAACCTAATTTATAAAAATGACATCTGTCCTTTTTTTTAATAACATGTAAGATGCATACGAGTTTTTAATAAAATTTATTTCAACTTTGTCTCCACTATTAAAAAAACATGTGTATTTCACATGTTCAAATGACACATGTCACTTTTACAGACTAGGTTGAAGGAAAACTTTGTCCTATCTAAAATACATATATTTAAAAGTACATGTTAGATTTTATTAAGATGTACCTATTAGATTTAGATTTTAACATGTGAGATACACATATTTTTTTAATAGCAGAGACAAAGTTATAATAAATTTTATAAAAAAACTCATGTGCATATCACATATTATTAAAAAAATGAATACATGTCACTTTTATAGATTAGATTGAGGGAAATTTCTCTAACCCAGTTTAGAGAAAAATTTTATCCCTCACATATTATTAAAAAAATAACCTATATCATTTTTATAAATAGAGTTAAAAGGAAGTTTCTCCGTACCATTTCTATCTCAATTAAGAAGAGATAATGGGAAAGATGGTTGAAAATTAACTCAAAATGTCTCTAATAGCCGCACATGCGTATATACATTAGGACCGGAAGTGCATGACTGCACGTGTTTGAATATTTGGCCTTCTCCCAAGATTGTGTACAACAACACAAGAAACTTCCTAAAAGCGGTTTCTTCAATGATTCAATCCATTAATCAGCCTAAGCAGGCCTATTTTTAACAAAGTCTCAAGTCGTGAAATATATTAATAATTAATTTCATAATATAAACTATAATAAGAAAGAATTCACCGTCGTATGGCTAACTGACGATTACTAGCGGTTCAAACTTTTTGCAGGCGAGTTGCCCGTCATTAACAAAACCTAATAGACTGACTAAACCCATCCATGATAAGAAGGATGAACGCACGTGGCATTAAAAAGAAGCCGCATTTACTGTATCTCAGCACGTATAACTTATATTATGGACATTCCATTATTCTCGAAGAATAAAGAATGTGTGTCGAATGGAGTATGGGCCACGTAATCAAATTCTATTAGCCCATTGACATCTCCCTAAACTAACAATGTAAGGAAAAATACTCCATAAAAGAGAAATGGCCGAAATTTCCTTCAAACGGATTCTTTCAACCTACTTTAATAGGCGACAAGTGTCATCTCTTACATATATTTTTTCATATTTTTAATAGTAATTTATTGTCATTCTACTAATCTAGGAACCTAAACATTAATTTTTAAAAAATTCAAAGATGTTGAAGGACACTTATCACTTATTGAAACAGGTTAAAAGAAATTTCCTCCGAACTATGTCCAAAGAGAAATGAATTGGGTCATTAAGGGGGCATGCCAAATTTTAGCCAAAAACTATTCTTCTTCAACTTTCTTCAAGTTTCTTCTCAAAGACAACTTCTGTGCATCAGAGATATTTTGAGCTTGAATGGACATATTGGCTTGAAATACTTGAACAAAACGGATATGAATTTCCAATATTGACTTCCATCATCTCTCATGGACCTTACTTGTACAAGTGATTTTTCATAGGATCCCCATAGTTTTTAAGATAAAATCCTCAATATTAAAAAATAAGATAAAAATTCATATAATTATAAACAAATATGAATTATGTACAAAATATTAAAAAAATAAATCCAAAAAGTAGTATTGCATATTGAATTTACCCTAAAAATTTTTACTTATAGACCAAGCAATCTTTTTTATTTGGTTGATGTATTTTTCACCATATGATTCTTCTGGAAGAGAAATCGAGCTTTAAAAAATAGTGGATGGTCAATTCATTATAACTAATTTTTATTTTTTTAATTTAAGAACACTTTGTTGGTTTGAAAACTGACTATTAATTAGTGTGATAATCTTTTATTAAATAATAAAACGGCTTTGTAGCTCCTAGTTTGAACTTGAATCAGGTCAAATTTGATTCAAGACCAACTAAATTATTATTTTCAAAGTGTTTACATTTTCAGCGTTTAGGTTGTTCTGTTTTATTAGGCTGTCTTCTTTACATAGGATTCTTACAAATAATATGTATAAATTTGGACAAGAAGAAAGCTATGAGATCCACTTGCTTCACATCATAGGCAGGGCTGCATTCCATAACCTCGCCTAAATTTTTATTTTATTCAAATTATTAGGGAGATTAATACTTTGGGAGCTTTTATTATTATTATTTTTTATATTGAATCCATAATATATATATAGCATGTTGAGACACACACAATCCAAAAGCTAAGCCCATAGGTTCGGGTCCGACAAAACTATATTAACCCCTCACAGTTTTTACATATTTTCAATGTGAGACTCTATCATTTTACACTCACATATACATACTCAACCGTCTTTCCTTTATGTGTGAATCTATCACCCCATTGCTACACTCTCCCTTAAATAGAAATTTTTTTATCAATCTTATGAACTATCTCCAAGATCATTTGTGGGCTATGCGGGTTTTTGTCTACACCACGCACCATACTTAATAGACTCTTGCTATTCCTGTGCCTGTGCCATTAACCTTTTTGATCATTCTTCAGGGACTCATATTCATGCTCTCAGCTTGCACCTTTGTTTTAACTTCATTAACCGTTGTCAAGCTCATGCCATGTACCTTTGTCCTTAATTCCAAGGACGTACATCCATAGTCGCACCTTGCACATTTTTGGTCCGTACTCTAATAAACTTTTGTCTATGCATGCACTCCACCATACCGCACATCACCATCAGCTTTGATACCACTTATTAGGAAAATTGATATATTGGGACATTTTTTAGTGAGCCATAATATAACACCCATATATATATGCTCAACATAAATAACCTATAACTTTCACCGCTTATGTTATTCGGACTACTTAAGAGCATTCTCTTTCAGCTAGTTATTTTGGCTAAGCCAATATGCTAAAATGAGATTAAAATAAACTATATCCGGCTCATCAAAATAACTACTATAATACTCACAAAATGTGAAAAGAAAAATAAAAAAAAAATCTCTAATATTCTCTCGTCTCAAAGAAAAAAAAAAGGATTATTCAAAAATAAATATTTAAATGAAATAATAAAAGTAAATAGGAAAATGGAAACAGAAAATAAAATAATTTTTTTAAAACTAAAATCAGAAGGTAAATTTATTGAGAATGTTATAGTAAGAATTCGAAGATCCTTATCTAAAGATTCATGCTCGCGCTCACATGGTACTCAATGAATAGTTTCAATTTTTATTTGGGATTGTAGCCGTAGGTGCAAAAATTGAATAAGGGCAAGGCCCTACCATGAGATCGTATCGAAGGAAGAAGGACATAGAGAGATTGATTATCTCATCTGACGTGGCAAAACGGTAGGGGGCAACGTCACCAACTGGTTCTGAAACTAACCGCAGACGAGCAAAACACCCCGATTAACTCTAAGCCTTATTGCCTTAAGCCTAGATTGGTCGTATTCTTACTGTGTCAGGATCTCTGACACAGTAACAGCGAAGAAAACTTTGTGAAATAGTTTTTTTGTTTAAAAAAAAAAAAAAAAGAGAAAAAAACAATTCATGTCAAAGCACTAAACATTAGAAAAAGCAAATAAAAAACGATTTGTCCTCGGCAAGTGGAAGATTTCTGGAGAAGAGGACGTCTAGAGATTGGAATTATCCAATCCCTCCCTCTTGTTCTCTTTCTCACTTAGTCCAAAGATACACAGACTACCATCATCATCATCATCATCATCATCAAAATCCCAGGTGGGTTTGGTTCAAACTTTGCCGTTATTCGAGTAAATCATGATTTCCATGCTAAATTTACTGGGCAACTTGAGAGTAGGTGATTTTGATCTTCTTAAGCTTGGAATTAAGGGGGTCTTTTTAGTTTTTTTTTTTTTAATAAATGAGGGGGTCTTTTTAGTTGATTTGGGCATCTGGGTATTGTTGGGTTGGGGCCAGATTAGTCTGTGACTTGTCAGAATAGGAGAGTTTGACTTTAAAGAGCTTCTTTAGTTGGATATTCTCATGAATTTTCGTAACTTGGGCCTCCGAGTATTGTTGGGTTGGTGCCAAAGTTTGTGCTTTTCTAACCTCAGTATGTGCATTTGACTTCCAACTGCTGCTACTGTAATTAGGTATTTTCTGTTTGGATTTTTTTCTTTTTTGGGTGAAGTTTGATTTCTGGGTATTGTTGGTTTGGGTTTAAACGTGGGTGTTTTTGAGGCTCCAAATGGTGATTTAATTCTCAAGGGCTTCTGTTTCGGGATTCTGTATGTTGCCGGTTTGGTACTAGTGGGTGACTACTGACCTATGCAAGTGTTTTTAATCTTCCAAGTGTTTCTGTAATTACTAGTTTTCTGTGTTCTTGTGTTGGGTTTAGCTATTTAGATTGTGTTTGGTGGGTTTTAAATTTGTTCTTTGTGTTTTCAGTTTTTGTAGATTGCTTCAGGGGAAGGGTTTTGGGGTTTATTCTTTGTCTGAGGGGGAATAAGGAGTTGACGAAGATGCTGATTTATGGAGAGTAGAATAGTTCGGGCTGGTGCAGAAGATGAGACGGGAGCAGCCAGCGTGATGCCGAGCTTCGATTCTCAATTACCTAGTTCCAATGCACTGTATATTTCCTTTCTCTCCACTCTATGATCTATAATCTGAATTTTTTATGGCGTAATCTTTTTCCCTGTTTTCGTCCTTAAAAATTCTCACTGCACTGGAACTCTCTGTTTCCTAGTATGTTTTATGAGTATCTTCTATTTCTCAATTCCATGCATTCTTAACAACTTAACATAGTTCTGTTAAAGACAAACTCGTTTATTTATTATTTTATTTTTGTGTGTGAGAATTTGGGAGCTTTATTTACACTTCTGTAAAATGAAAGATAAATAAGTAGAATATTTATTTGGAAATTTTCATGTTTGGCTATCGGTCAATGACACGAGTTACATGTTTGCTGTAAATATATGTTTTAACGGTGTTAGGATATGAAAAATGATTGAACCAGAATTATATCTAATTTGCTATTGCAGACACCATTCTTGAGGTGAAAAGAAACCGAAGGTGCAAATATAATGATTCATAACATAGATGAAGTACTTTTCTTTCAGTGGGGGTTTTATAAATTCTATAAATTCCTTGTTGTTTTCCCATAGTGTTTCTCTTCTGTATGCTACTTGTGTACTTGGCTTCTTAACCCCTTGGTGTTTTCTTTTAACATATTTATATTTACCAAAATTGTATTTACTTTGTAGTAGCTTGTTGAATTCAGGTAGGTTAATAATATTAGGAGTTTTGGTTAGTGGTGGCAAACAATCTTTGTTTATGACGGAGCACAATTAGTTAAACACCTGAACATGTTTCAGAGTTGTTAGAGAAACTTTAAGAAAGGAATTAGAAACAAATTCATCGCAAATAACAGATGTCAAAAAATTTATAAAAGTCACAAGCAATATGTTTCCCATTATTCTCATTCTTCTCAAGTTAATTAATTCAAAGCATTTCCAATACTGATTTTGCACAAGTTTCCTAAGTTCTGAACTTAAATATGCTAATGTTGTAATTCACATTTTGCACGAGTTTTCTAATGTTGTTATTCTGGAGTGCTTTTGATGAGTATAGCATCCTGATATGACGTTAGTTTAGCATTCTTGAGTGTAACAAGTTGGTTGGCTATAAATCGGAATGTGGTTTTCAGTTGCACGGAGGGAAATACAATCCATTCTTTTCGCATTTCTGATTTCGGGACATTTGAGCAATCAGGTGGATTTCGCTTAGAGAATGCTCTTGACTTGAGTGGAAGTAAGTATTCAGTAGTTGTGCCCAAGTTGATTTAATTAAGAGAAAGCACGTTTAGTTGGTTTTATTATTTTATCTGTAGGATAAGAAGAACTGTTCTGCATCTGGTGATCTTAGTGGCACTTTGCTTCTTGACTTTTCACATAATTTTTTTTTTTTTGCTTTTTTAATTAATCTATTGTATATATTCCGAGCAATCCATTAACATATATTGGAAGAAAGTATACCAAAGTAACATCGTAGTATGTAATTTTGAAAAACATGTAATAAAAACTCATGTGGATCTCTTTTAGAATGATATATGGTCCAAAGAAAATCAAGAATAAAAACAATATCCATGAAGACTGTCTATTTAAGTAATCCGCAACAACAATATACTTTTGTTATACAGGAGAAGATAAGGAAAATCTCTCTATACTGGTGATTGTTTCTTTTTCTTGAATGGAACTTCCAATGAAAGAATAGAGAGAGACACATGTTGTCTCATTGAGACAAAAAACTCATTTGACACAAAAATCAAGTAAGAAAAGTTCAACTGAACTGCAGGAATACTTGATTCAATGCAAATTATGTACCTTTAAAAAAAAAAAAAGATACAATGAAGATATTGTATCTAAAAGATGACTTTACTAGCTTTTATATGTAGCATGGAATGATGGACCTAAGTCCTTTCAATTAGTATATTAATTTTAATTAAGAAGAAGAAACTTAACCCCAAGGGGTTGGCTTTGTGGTTGGACAGCCTAAGACTTTGAGTATGCTCCTCAAGGTCTTAGGTTCGAAACTCACTGAGTACAAACTGTTTATTGGGGCCATCGGACTGGGGGTTCGCCCCTTGAATTAACCGATGTGCACTTGCGGGAAACTCCTTGTCGAGGGCCTGTGCACCCTCGAGATTAGTCGGAGCTTCTGGAGCCTGGTGCCAAATTTAAAAAAAAATAAAAAATTAGGAAGAAGAAACTTGAGGATAATACTAGTAGTACCTGACATTATTCCAGTAAAAAATAATGTCCCTCTCTCTCTCTCTCACACACACACACTTTTCTGAGAAGGAAGTTTTATGGTGTGCATGCAGATACTGTGTTTAGTTCTACTAAAGTAAGTACTCAAGCGGTTGCTTCTGATCCCCTCCATATTGGCACTTCCGATAAGGTGAGTTCTTTATAGTAGTAAACTTCTTTATTTGGAGGTTTAGGTGACTTCTAATAGCCTTAGATATTTTAACTTTTTCTATTTGTGTTTTTATTGTGGCCAAAACAGTCACCAACTTCACGTGATATAAATCCATCTTTCCGAGTGGATCGTCAGAGGTTACCATTGGAAAAGGGTCAACCATCAAATCTGGTTTCTATATCAAGTGGTAATATAGAGAACTGGGAAGAGTCCAACATGGCTGATGCCAGTCCTAGGACTGATATCTCAACAGATGTGGATACAGATGAAAAGAATCAGAGGGTGATGTTTCTTTCACCTCCTCTTCCAATATGTTATTTTCTTCCTTTTAGTTATGATAAATGTTATCTTGTACATTCTGAATATCTAGAGTCCTAATTAGATAGCACTGAATATCAGGAGTGACGTTGCACGAGTCTATTGCAGTTTAGATTCTTAGTCGTTCTCTAGTTTCATGAGCCGAAGCATTCTTCTTTTGTACTCAATTGGAATATCAGCTGATATTAATCAATCTAGATATAATTCTGACATTTAGGCTCTGACTTTGTGCAGTTTGATAGTGGTCAATCTCTCACTATTATTGGGGCTTCTGATTCCAGTGACAGATCAAAGGATAAATCAGATCAGAAGGTTATGTGTATTTTCAATTGTTTACATGGATTATATATGTGCTTATTTGAGAAGGGATTCATGATCTTTTGCTTGATTGCACTTTACAGACTCTCCGCAGGCTTGCTCAAAATCGGGAGGCTGCAAGAAAAAGCCGATTGAGAAAAAAAGTATGGACTAATATCTTGAGTGTTCTGTAGTTCTTTCTACAATTAGCCATTCTTTTTTTTTTCCCACTTATATTTTCGTATTAGTAGTGAATACAACTAAAAAACACAGGTACTACTTTTTTGGCAGTCAATTGCCAGCAAGTAATTTCATTAGTTCTAAGTTTTATTGAGCCCAGACCAGGATCATTTACATCTTTGTGAATTTTCTTTTTCATAAGAGATACTACTGTTTGTCATATTTTTAGTAGGAGTTCTGTTTATTTCTGGAATTCAGGCTACTTTCTTTACGTTGGCACTAGAACAGTTTTATGCTATAAATAAGTCGAGGTAGCCTAATCTAGCCTAACATTACTTAAGAGCTTGTTGTCTTCTAGGCAAGGTTTGTCTGTTTATAGATTTGATTTTTTGTTTATATGCTGGTTTGGATGATAGAATATAGGTTGATTGATTCAAGGAATTTCAGTGATAGGTTTTTTATGTGGTTTGGGTTTCAAAATCATCTATGGAAATCATTATGACTAGTACGATGTGAGAATTATAAGGTAGTCTTTTTTAGATTATCGGATTTCAAATGTAATTGGGCTCAAAATAGCAACTCATGTTGAGTTGCAGGATCTACAGAAAAGGTTGGTACTCCTAGCTTTTTAGGATAGGAATTTACATGCTTTTGAGATGCAGTGTCACCATTAATTACCATTATTCTGGGATTATATAGCTTATTTCTAAACTTGGAGATTCTGGTCATGTAGGGCAAATAAAATAAGTGTCAATTAGTTTCCTAGCTGCATTTGGAAGTTAAAAAAGAGTACCATGAATTGGTGAAATTCTGTGGTAGGACATAAGTGTTAAATTTTTTGCATTTCTTTCTCTCTATCTCACACACGTGCACGCATGCGCATGTGCACACACATGCACACACTTATATTATGCGATCTCAAAATCTTTTTGTAGCAAAACTTACTGCAATTTGGGGAATCCTACTTTTCTCAAGTTCATAATGATAAATCTCCTCTTCATTTAGAAACTTCATCATGGTGCTAGAAAAGTTAGCTCCCAAGCCTACTCAGAATGAAGAAAGTGAAAGATGACATTCCTCATCACGTGTTTTAAAGCAAATGTACTAATTATGGTTGTCTGATTCTCTTTTTGCAATATACGATTGTGATGCAGAAAGGTTTAGAATGTTTGAGGTTATGGAAGGTAGTGGAAATCTGTTGGGCAATGACAAAATAGAGATGAGATAGAAAAAAGAACTTGTCCATTTAGTCTTTGTAGGCCATAAGACAAAAACATTCTCAGTAATGGGATAGTTTCATTTGAGCACCATGGAACATATTGGTTACACGTAATTTGTTGCTAAGGGTGACTGCTCTAGTCGGTAAAGGCAAGAGGGTTCAGTTTGTGTTTTGATGAAGCTTAGGGCTATTGTGTGGGTGTTAGTTTGTGGGTGCTTTGTTGTTGCTTGGTTGGGTCTTCTTTTTTTTTTTTTTTTTTTTTTGTGCTGATGTTCCTTTTGTATACTTTCTGTGTACTTAGGGGTGCTTTACGCCTTTTATATAATTTGACATTACTTATATATAAAAAAAAAAAGTAATTTACTTTGGTGGCAAAAACCTTTCTTAAAGGAAGAACAGCTAATATAGAAACCATTGGTTGACCTATGACAGTTGAAAGGCAAGCTGCAAAAATAGAAATTATATGTAATCAATCTTTGTAAGTACCTCTCTAGGCTTTTAGTAAGTACAGTTGTTAATCAATCTCCGTAGTAATGTTGTTGTGCCACATCCTTGCAAGCTTTTGATGATTTGGGACCTCTATTGCCCAAAAAGAAAAGCAAAGCATGTTCTGTATTGTTTGGCCGTGGAGCGCTATTGTACAAAGCATGTTCTGTATTGTTTGGCCATGGAGTGCTATTGTTGCATGCATCCCTTGTTTCTATGAGCTCCCTTTATTGACTTGCATCCATCCTGGTGTAGGCGTATGTCCAACAGCTCGAGAGTAGTCGTTTGAAGCTGACCCAACTAGAGCAGGAGCTGCAACGGGCAAGACAGCAGGTTGATTTTGGTTATGTTTTTCATCATTAGATTGCCTAGTTGTTTATTCCTTTTTGGTATTTAATCTCCTTGTTCGGTGCGCATAGCTTGTATATTGGCTCATTTCTTTTCAAAAAAAATTGGACCCTGGTCTCTGGCTTAGTCAGTAAAGGGGTAGGTTTTGGATTGTGGAAGGTCTTAGGTTTGTCTTACCAACCAAAAAGGAAAAAGGAAAATAAAAGAAACTTATCCTTTGTTTTTCTCTCCTGTAGGGAATCTTCATATCAAGCTCAGGAGACCAAGCCCATTCAATGAGTGGAAATGGTATTCCTTTCTTCAACTTGATTATTCCCTCTCCTTCAGCATCATTCAATTTTAAAATTTGTTGTTGGAACTAAGTTGGACAGGTTCTTGATGGTTGTAGGATGAGTTTTGCATTGTGTTGTGTTGTTCTGACAAGTTATTTGGATAACAAATTCAGGGTCTTAGCTATCTTGTGTAATAATACTAAAATTTGGAATGATAGTAAGTCAATGATTTTTCTTCAATACTCCGGACAAATATTTTTTATTAATGTTTTTTGTGAATGCATGAACGCCCCAATGCTAATGCTTAAATAGAACAATTATGAGCTGTATGAGTAATTTGGTGCAGACTTTCATTGAAGTTTGCAACTTTCATTTTCTTAATCAAGAAAAGTTTATACTTGAATTCTCCGCTAGACTCTGTTTTTTAAGTGTCAACTTACTACATTTGCGGTTTCTCTCTCCCCTTCCCTCTAACATGTGTTCAAGCTCTCATCCATACACACACATATGCAAGATTGGTTTTATTTTTTATTTTATTTGTTAGCTTAGTGTGTCACGTTTTGATGTGCATGTGCAATGGAGAGGTAGAGTTGCTTAGGCAATTGTTAGAGTTTCAATAGGGGCAGTGATGGTCAATGTAGTCTTCGTGATGATGCTGGTTGTGTTACTGCAACTGAATAGAGTGTAAGGGTGCATCCTGATGACGTTGGAAATTTTTGGGGTCATAAGCATAGAGAGGTTGGGTGGAAGGATAGGGAAGAATGGGGTGGAATGGAAAAGAGGGTTGCGGCAGGGGGGAGTGACCCACCTCAACTTTTTTGAGTTTTTGCATAGTTTCATTTAGGTCCCCTCCATTGAGTTCATTGATCCCTATTAGCCAATAAAAAGTTCATTTTTGGCTGATCGTTCATTTTTTATTATTAACCAATGCCACATTTTAAATTGTCCAAATAGGCATTGTAAATGCAAATACATTCCATGTGCATGTGGGCAGGCAGAGACTATGATGTAGTTTTTTGTCTTTCAATTTGATCCTCTTTCTATTAGTTAACTTTCATTACATGAGGTAGATTATCTCTTTAGCTGCGTCCTTTTGCAGGAGCCATGGCATTTGATGTAGAATACACAAGGTGGATGGAAGAGCAAAATCGACAAATTAATGAACTCAGATCAGCAGTCAATTCCCATGCAAGTGATGCAGAGCTACGTATCATTGTTGATAATATCTTGGCACATTATGATGAGATTTTTAGGTTGAAGGGTGTTGCAGCCAAGGCTGATGTTTTCCATTTGTTGTCTGGCATGTGGAAAACACCTGCTGAGAGGTGTTTCTTGTGGCTTGGTGGTTTCCGTTCGTCTGAGCTCCTGAAGGTGAGGTCATTTCGATGTTTTGATGGTCTCCATGGATTAGGGTTGGTTCTGGAAGATTTACTGGAATTTGGAGAAGTTATAAAACACCTGTAATAGTAATCTTACCCCGAAAAAGGAATGGTAAAAACCTTGTTATATAGTTATTTATAGTCCTCTCAATTTATTGTAATTTAAGTGGTGAGTCTATTATATGTTGAATCTGTTGGTGCGAGTTCTATGTGGTACAGCCAAGTAGTTCTCATTTCTTCGGGTCCAGTGTAGGATTTAGACAGATTACTGCTTCTCAACTGTTGATGCTTTCAAATATGAGAAAAATTGATGCTACTTTATTTTTAGGCCCGAAGCCACACATAATGGCTTAAGCTTTTTGATATTGAATGTATTAATCTTTTCTATGGTCCACTATTTGGGTCAGCAGTTTGATGCCTTTTAGAATTTAAGCTCTTAAGCATTGTAAGGCCGAAAACACGGAGGCCCATCTGTAGTGTCGGCCCAGTCCTCATAGGTTAAGTTTTTAGATCTCGCATGTATTCATCTTTGGTATACTTTCCAAAAGAGATGCTGTCTTCTTTCTTGTTTGGTTAGCAGAATTAACATGGTGAGGCCCAGTCCTCATAGGTTAAGTTTTTAGATTTTGCATGTATTCATCTTTGGTATACTTTCCAAAAGAGATGCTGTCTTCTTTCTTGTTTGGTTAGCAGAATTAACATGGTGAGATGTTGTGAACCTCTGACCAGATTGGTCACTTAAGCTTTGGGCACCAGTAATCATAACTCTTTGCAAGTTCTGGGAACAGTTATCAGCAGTCATGTTCAATGCAATATTCCTGCAATTTCTAATTATAGGTCTTTTTTTTTTCTTTTTATATTTATTATTCCATTGATTAAAGGGCTGAGCTGCGAACCAGAAACTTGTTTATTAAACTTTTCCGGAAGATTTGTTCATTTTAACTTATATTTTACTGAATCCTAACTCGGTTTTGTATTGTGATATTTTGTGTTTTCTCTTGGGGCCCCTCTTAATATGGAGAGAAATTAGTCCAAATAACTCGAATTATTTCTTGTTTGTTATCTTATTTTTCATATTTTAATCCAACTTACCTCATTTTTTCTTCTTCTTCTTTTCTATTTTTTTATTTTTTTATCACCTCTATTCTTTGATATTCTTGATCTTAATCCAAAGTAACTGACTAGTCCATAAATAGGGTATTCTCCTGTGAGTTAATGTGGACTACTAAAGTCTGCATAGTTATCAAAAAAAAAAAGTCTGCTTAGTTACCTGTTCATTTGTATTTGCATATATCTTGCCCTTGGACTCTGCTACTTAGTTTGCATTATAATTTCTATAAGCACCAATATTTTTTAGGTCAAGTTATAATTTCAATGAACAGTTTGCATTACTGGTTCTGTGCATAATTGCCTCTTCTTTCATTTGCCTTCATCAATTCTCAACTAAGTTGTACCATTCTATACTCTCTTACATTCTTGTTGGTTGGTTTTGACATAAATTGATAATTATATGGATATTTTCAGCAAGACCAGAAGTTGATAATTATATTTGTGCTTGTATGTAGATAATTGTATTTTTGTTTGTCTGTTCATGATTGTATTTCTCAATAGCTTCAATTCATGTTGCGATTGTAGGAATTGGTTCCTATATCTGAAGTCATGGATGTTTTGTGGTTGACCTCCCCTACCATTTCCTAGTTTCCCCCCCTTAATGTAAGTGAAATGACTGATTTTGGTTGCAGCTTCTTGTAAATCAATTGGAGCCTCTTACAGAACAGCAACTCATGGGGATTACCAACTTGCAGCAGTCCTCCCAACAGGCAGAAGATGCATTATCTCAAGGGATGGAAGCATTGCAACAATCCCTGGCTGAGACATTGTCTAGTGGAAATCTTGGTTCCTCAGGTTCATCTGGGAATGTAGCAAACTACATGGGTCAAATGGCCATGGCCATGGGTAAGCTAGGGACCCTTGAGGGGTTCATTCGCCAGGTATTTTGTAGTCCTTTCTGTTTTCCTCCCCCTTTCTTACCTACTGCACTAACTCCCACAATTCTGTTGTGATCTAATTTTGCAAGTTCCTTTTTGTACTACAGTTTTAACTGTCATGGACTAGAAACCATAATCTTGTTATAAATTCTTCACCAAAAAAATTGGGAATGCGGAAATGTTAGAAGTTAGAACAGTTAGACGTTTTTGAAGTATGTAAATTCATAATTTAAGGTTATTCATGGGGAAATATGTGTTGAGTTTCTCGAATATATTTATAAAATATGGGATTCATTGTCATTATTAGGTTAGCACTAAAAAGAGAATAATAGACATCCTAGGAATTGTTCTCCACTTCTGTTTCTTTCATTTTATTTATTGGTATAACCTTTTCATGTAACTTTTTTTTGGGGTGGGTTATTATGATCAGGCTGACAATCTCCGGCAACAGACGCTGCAACAAATGCACCGTATATTGACAACACGCCAGTCTGCTCGTGCTCTCCTTGCGATAAATGACTATTTCTCTAGGCTACGTGCTCTTAGTTCCCTCTGGCTTGCCCGCCCAAGAGAGTGAAAACTTTCTTCTCCAAACTGATTGGTAAAAGTATGGATCCTGGAAGAAGAAAAAAGAAAAAGAAAAAGAAAAAAAATCTCACTCTGAAATTGATCCTCCAAATCCAGTACTGGTGGTACTTGGTGATCATTACAATTTTCTTTTCTAAAATTTTCTTGTGCTGTAGTTGCAGAATTCAGGTGTATCATGTATCAGTATTGCATTGTTCATCATATTAAGTCAACTGTATGATCTAGAAATGTTATTGCTGATGAGCTACGTGTATCTTGTTTGTTATCAATAATAATGTTATTATTTATGCCATGTAAGTGGAATTTTTGAAACTGAGTATGAAATGTGTGGAGCCATGACCAGTGTGACTGTTTTATTATGGAGCTTTCCCATCAAACTCCATTTAGTGTGCTTGTTAATGCTTTTCGGAGGGTGTTTTCATTTGAAAAAGTATTTTGATGTAATATAAAAGTGAAAATAATTTTGAGTGTTTTTTAATTTTGAGTTATTTATTAATGTTTTTGTTTTGAAAAAAAAAAGAAAAAAGAAAAAAGAAAAGAAAAAGTGACTACTAGCAACTACTTGACAAAAGGTGAATGCAAACCCTCTCGCCAGTGTCTTTCTATAGAAGTAGGAAATTTGAAATTTTTGGGATATTTAGATATTTCTGAACACTTTTTTTATTCAGTGGAATTCCAACAACAGGTCTCGGCAGTTGTGTTTACACTGGTAGTTCTAGCCATGCAAGGAAACTTCATCCGTGGCACCATTCCTTCCTCTTTTGGCTAACTAGTAGTGTGCGGCTGAACCGAAATGAGAAATGTTACACACTCGGTGCATATTTCTTGACGTGAGAGTTAAAGAGGGATAAAGTTTTACTTCAACTGGGTTAAAATAAATTTTTTAAACTTAATTTATAAAAATGACATGTGTTCTTTTTTTAATAGTATATGAGATGCACATTAATATTTAATAAAATATAGGGTTAAGCACTTTTTTAGTACCTCGGTTTGCATTTTTTTTTTCCATAGATTTTCAAAATAGTCAAATCTCGTACCTTACCTATGGGAAAATATAAAATTAATACCTCATTAGTTTTCGTCAGTCCCAATTAATGGAATTTCATGTCATCGCAACGTAAATGAGTTGTAAGGCCAACACCTGTCCTTGGTTTCACGTTGGCACAAGTCCCGGACAAGTCCTGATCTATTCTCGGGTGGGTCCCGGTCAAGTCTCGGGCTAGTCCCAGGCGATCTTGGTCAAGTCTTAGGTAGGTCCCGTGCGGGTCCCAGTCAAGTCCAGAGCAGGTCCTGGGACTTGCCCGTAAATTTAGAATTTAATATGATTTAATGAATATATATATAAATTTGTGATTTTCTGTACGCACTAAACACCGTAAAATATTTTCTAGAAAATTATTTTATGACGGAAACCATTTTATGTTGAAAGAAACGAAGCTTAGTTTAAGGATTGGGAATATGGATCCACTCCATTTCACATTTTCACCCTATTTTATAGTTTAAATTTTATAGCATTTAATTGTGTACATGATACCACATCATTTAAAAATTTGGGTAAAGTCCACGTAACCCCCTTAAACTACTAATTCAATGACAATTTACCTCATCAAACTACCACCTCAATGACAATTTACCCCCAAACTATCAAAACAATGACAATGTACCCCAAATGCTAGAAAAATGACAAAATTACCCCTATAGAATTTTCAATAAGACAAAAATACTCTTAAAAATTTGAAGAAAAAAAAAATTTAGTATTTTGTTTTTATTTTAGTAAGGGTAATTTTGTCATTTTTTTAAAATTGGGGGTACATTGCAATTGTTTTGGTAGTTTGGGGGTAAATTGTCGTAATTGATAATTTGAGGGGTAGATTGTTATTGGAGTGGTAGTTTGAGGGGTTATATAGACTTTACCTTAAAAAATTTAAATGACAAAATATCGTATTTTAGCATACCAAATTGGAATAGGATCCTCTCAAGTGAAATGGAGGTGTTTTTAAATGATATGACAACATATTTATCACGTGACATCATATATACCATCGGATTTGTAAAATAAAATCTTGATCCTAAAATGGCTCTTTTCCATTTCACTTGAAAGAGTAAATCTAAAACTCAACTCTTATATATATATATATATATATATATAATTTTCCAATTCGTGGGTACAGTAGCTGTTTGACACCTAATATAGAGTGAATGTTTTTGTCTTGCTTGATTTTGTTGGTGATGAGTTTTAATTTTTTTGATCTAGGCTAAGATGAGATCTTGATATTCTCATTAAATCGTATGAACTGTCAAAAGTCATTGCTTATCTTTATCTTGAATTCGATAATCTCTATAATCTTGTTAATACATGTTTCAAATGATTTAGGAATTTGAATTTTGAATGTGTTAAAAGTCTCATAAAAGCTAATGATGAATTCACACACCAAATTAATTGTGGATAAAGGAAATATTAATCCTTTGACAACATCTAGCTTATAAAAATAATCGCAACATGCTCGTGAGTTGATCATTAAATTAATGAATCCAATGCTCTTTAGCATATGATTTGATGGGAAAAATCAGATCGGCTTCCCTTTTCTTCTAAAGAGTATTACTCTTTCTTTCAAAAAAAAAAAAAAAAGTATTACTCTTCATGACATGTTTTAGTGGCTTATCATATCAGTCATTTTTTTAAAAAATAAAATAAAATTTAAAACACTTACTTCAACTGTTGTGTAATGAGTGTAAAAAAGTATTACTCATCTCTTTAGCATCATAACAACTGGGTTTGTTTCCTCTCCTCTCTTTATTTATTGGTTTTTATTGCGTTTATATTAAGTTTAAGGATTTGGAATGTGGGATCCTCTCCATTTCACTCTATTTATAGTTTAAATTCTATAGCATCTAATTGTGCACATGATACCACATCATTTAAAACTTTTAAATGACGAAGTATCATATTTTAGTACACCAAATTTGAATAGGATCATCTTAAGTGAAATAGATGTGTTTTTAAATGATACGACAACATATTTATTACATGACATCATATATATCATCAAATTTGTAAAATAAAATCTTGATCCTGAAATGGCTCTTTTTCATTGGGAAATGCTATATGTTCTTCTAATATTTTTTCAACTGTGATGCGACTTTTAAAATCATCAATAAATCAAAAGTTAATAATTTTAAATTCAACGGTGATTTTAAAAGCCACATTACAATTGTGAGAACACCAAGAGAACACTAGAAAAACAACCAGCATTTCCCTTTTTCATTTCACTTGAAACAGTAAATCTAAAAACTAACTCTTATACAACTTCTGTACAACTGGGCTGATGTGAAATGCCTATAAACTATTAGATTTATGAACCATTTTAAATAAAGGTTGATCCAATGGTTTATAAACACAACACATCATCCCAGTTGTACATGGTTGTAAGAGTTGACTTTGTAACATTACTCTATTTTAAATAATTATACCAAATAAAACAAACTAATTTCCACATGCAAATGCTATGCAGCATGTAGAAAAATATATAAACCCAATATAATTAATAATCTCACAGGTTCATAGCATGCGACATTGGTAACATAACACAATGCTGTTTTCCTCATCCAGCAACACTTATAAACCAAATTTCTTGAGAGGACAAACACCAAGGCTTCATAAATAGTACTACAGTTCCAACAAAGTGACCATAAAAGAAGATACAAGGATCTTTATCAACCAGAAAGATACCAAAAAAAAAAAAACTCCTAGCACATCTTTATTTGAGGAGCCCAATTCCAAAAGCATAGGAGACACATTCGTTGAGCAGTAAAGATTCAGTAGTTGGTGCTGTAAAATGTTTTGAGGAAATTGGAGATGCCTTGATCCTTGGTACCCACATCCTGCACAAGCCCTTGACGACCCACCACATACTGGCCAATAATATGGTGCCGCTGCTTTGCGTGCTCCACAACGTTACCCAGCTCTTCCATTGCCTTGAAGAGCAACATATCAATCACCTGCAGATTTATTATAAACATGAGGATGATGGGAGGAGTGACTTTTTTAAGTCAGAATTCATAATAACAAACAGACATCTTACCATTGCATCTCCTAATGTGCAACAACCATCAGAATTAATTGAAACTATTTGATTCACTATAAAAGATAAGCAAATTATTCAAGCATATTCCAGAGCCTAGCTACCTTCTGATAAGGCACAACAAATTATTTGCTTTGCATATTATCAAGT
Organism: Carpinus fangiana; assembly: GCA_006937295.1. Lineage (NCBI taxonomy): Eukaryota > Viridiplantae > Streptophyta > Magnoliopsida > Fagales > Betulaceae > Carpinus > Carpinus fangiana. The sequence continues at coordinate 28,076,391 of CM017324.1, forward strand.
CAAAGTGCTTAAGTGCATCAACCATGAATGGCTGATTTCTTCATAACTTGAAGAAACTTCAAATATCCCACCTGGAACATTTATCTAAGGACCGCTTTAACCAGCAGAGTTCCTATAACTTCTGTGCAAGTGCCTATCAAGTGAAAGGCATCTTCTTGATTGCATCAACCATGAATGACAATTTCTTTGTAACCCGCTGAGATTTCAAAATATACAGCTTGTAAAATTGATTCAATGACCGTTTTAACAACCAAGTCCCCATAATTTCTGTGGGCAGTACCTAGATTTCTCAAAACGACCTAGATTTCTTAAAACAAAGGAAAAGGATCCCATACGCTAAAGTGACATATAACCAGACACTAGTTTAAAAGACAAAAGCAGATTCATATCATACATCAAACACCATCAATCAAGGCTATACAGTCACAAGAAGGAACATGACAGCGACAGATCTCTTCAACTCAACTAAAAGCCTTAATCCTAATTACACTGTGGTCCATGGATGCTCATCAACCATAGGAGTTGGCCACATGCATTCTTCTCTGCCATTCTATCCATTCTTAATCTACAGATCATTGTGTTCCTTAGAGACAAATAAATTATCCTTCCCATACTCCTAAAAACAATGCAATAGAAGCTCTCCAACACCATCGATTCATTCACCGCATTGTGAGGAATCATGGACATGTTGACGTAGTACATTGGAATTCTGACTGATGTATACGCTTAGAAGGAATGTGCCCTTTCTTCCAAGTAGTGGAGAATCTTTCCACAAGGCCAATTTCCATGAGCCAAGTACTTAACTAAAAAAAAAAAAAAAGGCTTAACACAATGTCCCTGGGTGAAAGAATGCCGATACTTCAAAGGCCTAGTAGGAATCCTGCACCAAAAATGATGGAGAATCAACCAGATTCTTTCACTGCTAAGATTGGGAGCCAGGGCTCGGCTCTTACTAGATTTCTATGAAGAACCTATTATAATTTCAAGAATGGATACGAATAACATCTGCTTACTAGGATTCCAAGGAGGTCTTGAAGAGAGAACAAAGGCCAGACCCACATTCTAAATGAGGCCTATTAGAAAAATCCATATGCAAACTTCCAGACTCTGAAAACCTTGAAATACCACAAGACCCTCCACTAACCTAATCCAGTAAAGTGGGGAAAATGATTTACTGTTTTTGATTTGGCACCGGGTAACCAAAGCTTTGCTTCAACTAATCTTGGAGGTGCACAGACTCTCGACAAGGAGTTTCCCGCAAGTGCACCTCAATTAATTCAAGGCCACAGCCTGATAGCCCAAGAAGCAATTTGCACTTGGTGGGTTTTGAAACTAAGACCTTGAGGAGCATACTCAAAGTTCCAAGCTGTCCAACCACTGAGCCAACCCCTGGGGAAAATGATCTACTTTCTCATGGCTCAAACAGAATTGGATTGCTCAATACAGTTGTAAGAAAACACTTTCACCAATAACGAAGTTGATGATGCATGAACCAGCAATTCAACTCATGGAATCCCAAAACCAAAAATGTCAATTCAATGACAACAGCTACTAAGCAGCTCATCCGAAACTTCATATAAACAAAGATGGGTACATTAAGGGAAATATCTGCACTATAGCACTACAACATTCCTTGAGCATAAAATCACAACTAACTTCAATTATTATATAATAGCATTTCATTCAACTCTTCAATCACATTAGCGTTCAACATCAAAATTCATTCCCAAATTCAAAATTGTAGAGAAATTCTAATGCATGTTTGAAAGTCAGAACTAGCAGATATAACCAAAAGGTGAACAAGACCAACATCCCCCAAGGTATAAAGACAATTGCAAAAAAAAAAAAAAAACACCCAAAGTGTTTGTTTGATTCGTGGCAAAGATTTTTTAAAAAATGATCCCCAAGTGGGTTGGCTCAGTTGGTGGAAGCCTGGGACTTCGAGTCCTCCTCATGGTCTCAAGTTTGAAACCCAAGTGCAACAGGCATTCTTAAATTCAAAACTTCAAATAATTCTAATGTTTTGTTTCAGTCAGAACGTGGACCTTGGGATTGGTGACGTGGGAGTTCTTGCGAATCTCGGAGGCGACGGTGGAGCGGAGCTGTGACACGGTGGCGACGTCGTCCAGGTTGTAGATTTCCATGACGGTTGGTAGGGATCGGCATGCGGCTCGGAAGAAATCGAACACCCGGTGCCTCGCTTCTTCCAGACTTGCTGAGTTCGGTGGCACCTTCACGCTCCGCAGTGCGAACGCCATTTCTTGCACTCCACGAGAGAGCTCTGTTTGTGTGCGTTGGTAATGTTGGAGACGAAGATCTATCGGCGAGAGCAAAAGGGAGGTTGTTGCGACGCCGTTTTAGAGGAGTCTATTGGGGATGACGAAGTAGTCGATGCCCAACGGATGCGACGCCGTTTTGAGAGCACGTTATGCACGAGGAATGTCCCATATCTATTGGGCTTCAAACTTCAAAGTGTTCTAGTTTACTTTGTTTTTTTTTTTTAGTTTTTTAGTTTTTTTTTTTTCAAAAATTTAATATGAATATTATTACTATATTTGTTCTAGGAAAAAATTTTCTTTAAACTATTTTTTATCCTTATAACAACATGATTTTCATAAGCATTTTTAATAAAAGTATGTAACATCTATCCTTGAAGCACATAATTTTCAAATGCATTACTATCATACTATGCTGATATTGCATGGGATAGTAATTCTTGGATCAATCTCGGTTAAAAAAATAAATGAACTAAAGTGTAACGGCTCATGCCACATCCGCACAGTGTGATTGTGGAGTAAAAATACATAAAGATTATATGATCTAACGACAAATATAATTTTCTTCAATCCAATATGAAATAAAACTTTGTTCTTGAAACTCTATTATTAAAAGTTGCTATATATATATTTAAATCGTTATTATGGCATAATGGTAGGAGAGGATGTGATGGCAACTCGCTCAGTATTTCATGTTCTGATTCCCAAGTCCATCAAATCGTACTCAGCATTTTACCATGTGCCCATCAATTTGCGTAATGTTACTCAGAAGATTTATATGCAGTGATTGTACACATAATAAACTCTCTGTTAAATGCCTTGGAAAAGAAAAACTTCTTGTTAAGCATACAACTAACTCAGATTAGGATCTCCAACAATTTGGGTAATCTATTGTGAGAGAACTCACATGAAACTCACCAACCCAAATAAATTTTGAACTATCTAACCACCTACTCAGACAAGTGAGCCCTATGTAAATTTTCTCACATGTATTGCCCAAATTACTAGCAAATTGTTGGAGGTCTTAATCCCTCCCAAACATCATCTATCATTAATGTTGGTATGATAAAATCCCAATCATCTAATTTGAAACGATGATTGGATTTTGAAAAAATCTACATGGTAGAACATCCTAAGAATTCTAAAAGATCTCTCAATACAAATGTTAAACTGTTAAAACCGGTCCCAAGACCGCATTTAGGTATAACTAGGACTAGATAATGAGCCCATTGAAAGATAAGAGGGGAAAAAGATTGATCTACAAATCACAGGCACACACAATATCAGATCGACACTGAAATCTGAAGTTGAATGGAGAAAATAACAATCTAGTTATTTAGCAGAAACATGATTTTAAGGATTAGAACATGCTTTCCATTAAATAAAGCGAAGCACTGCTGATAATGGTCACTTGACAAGAACCAACTCTATACGAATTACAGAAACCATATGGTTAGAGCTGTTTGTGAACTAGAATTACATCTCTCCACATTCAGCAATAAGGCAAGGGAGTTTAGGCCGGTTGTTAGGTCCAGTAGCCACATTCTCAATCTTCCTAAGAACCAGAAGACCATCTCCAAGCACTCTCTGCGTTGACAAAAATATATAACATGTAAAAAAGACTATTCACTTGAGAAAAGCAGCCAAAAAAGCTGGAAAATAAAGCTTTTGGGCATGGCGATCGAACAGGCTTGTCAATGAGAACAGAAGCACAAGTTGGCCAAGCAGCTAGGGGCGGAACTAGAATTTTAGGGGTAGAGGGCAAAAAAAAAAAAAAAAGGAGGGTGTAAAAATTTATTTTGAAAGGATTATAGAAGCATTTTTTAAAAAAATTTAGGGAACACCTGGAGCTGCAGCTCCTTGCAAAGCTGCACTAAAATAACCATAACCAACAGAATCAGCAAACCAAAGAAATGCCAATTATTTACAAGTTTCAATGACAAGCAAATCACAATGACCTGAACTGGGCCAACCCAAGCTAAAATTAAATCTTGGTTTGTGTCTGTCTAGTTCTTGGAATAAATAAAATCAATCTAGTTTTCAGGTTGGATCGGTCTTCATACAGATGCCTAGTACCTCTATTCACTTCAAGTAGCATGTCAAACCAACCTAACCTGATCTATATTGCCCGCCACAGGGGAAAACTCTATTATCCAGTGCAATTTTGTTCTTTGGATGAATAATTGATACAACAAAGTTCAAAAGGAATTTGAGCATACCCCAAATACAACGTGCTTATTGTCAAGCCAGTCACATTTTGCACAAGTGAGGAAGAACTGCAGCAAATGTGAGGTTTAATCAACACAAAATACTATACTTACCAATAAAAAAAAATATAGAAAAAACTTCAGCATAACTCGTTTAAACATTATGTTGATCGCCCCATACTTTTATGAATATCAAAGAAGGGGAAAGAGTCACAGGTTTAAACTCAAATTTTATACAGTAATGTTATGCACTTCCAAACACAAATAACAAGAAAAATAAAGGCATTCTTTCAAAGCATTGTAGGACTTCCAGTTCAGTTACATCCTTTCTACAGGTAAAAAACTAAGTTAATGAACCTAAACAAGGCTGAAGGTAAAATAATCTTATTGGAGTATTAGCAACATGCAAATTCAATGTAGTGCCCCATTCCAGTACTTCGTTTTTTTGTCAGAATGAATATGTGATCTACCCAAAGCATGACACCAACAGCCTTACCTAAAATGGCATCCTGTGCATGAAAAATACCTTCTTCTTTTTCTTTTTTCTTTTTTTGGAGGGGGGTGAGCTTTCACTTCCCCATATCAGCCCACCTAAATGGATGCATATACTTACCTGAAGTGGCACGACTTATTGCACATGTCATATGATGGACAAATATGATCTCTCAAAATGCATGTGTGTGTGGGAGAGAGAAACGAAGTTGATGAATTACCTGACAACCATTAGTACTTGGTCCACTATTCGCCTGCAGAAAGAGGGAATAAGATTAGCCTTTTTTATCATTTTGAATAGACTCTTATACGGGAATAAGAGTTTGTACCGAATTCAGGAAAAGACCATGAGGTTTGGTGGTGATGTTAACTCATATATGCGAAGACTAAGCTAAAAGCTTATTTTCCATTCTCTTGATGATTCTACAACTCAACCGTGCACTAATCGTTCTGTAAGGGAATCTACTGTATTCTCTTTACAAGCCTCACAAAATTCAGTGATATTGATAAACTGTTTAAGCGAATTATAACGTACCTAGCACAAGAGGCTATACAAAATTGAGATTCTAAGAGAATTCAAAGGAATTTCTCCGTACAGCATCACTGATCTCCATCCAAAAGAGGTAAATACTATCACGTCCTAGTGTGTGCAAATTTTATTTGATTAATGTATCAAGCAGTTTTTGCCTAAGTGAAATTAAAATATACAAGTCTAGAACAATTAACATAGGAAGATAATAAGAGAGGGCTCCTAAGGTCGAAGTGCTGCACGACACAAGTCAAAGATGTTATCCCAAAGTCCCAAGAATTAACAAGTTCCGGCTAAGATGAATATAGTAAAAAAAAAAAAATCTTAAGACAGAAGCATACCATTGACAACAAACCAGGACCAGTATGTTTGGCTACAAAATTTTCATCCTCAAACTTATGTCCATAGATGGAAACACATCCACTACCATCACCCTGCAAAGCAAGACCAACTTAATAAGAATTGCACAAAAGTATGGAAACAGGTCTCAGTATTACCACTGTAATAAAAAGAATACATATGATTGTAGAAGTAGAGGTTTTCAGGGTTACAGGAATTGAATCAGGGGCAAAATGTAGGATTTACAGATTAGGAGGGGGAAGCATCTCTATCCGTCTTTGTGCGCAGATAGGTAGATAAGCTCTCCTGGGTGCTATGGCTGAAAAGCTTTACCTTCCTTGCCATTCTTTCTGAAAAAACTTCTTCAGTAGCTTTTAAATCTTACATTTAGCAACAGGTGTCTTTGTGAAATAACCTTTTTACTGGTCTAGTTGATGTGTTTCTATAAAAATAATAGGACAGCAACAAAAGGTGTGTCTGGTATATTGTGGCCAATGTGACAGTTTCTCTCCTTTCTCTCTCTTAATCAATGCCCCGGCTTCCCTCACTTAAAACATCAGCCATTGTGAGAGAGGAGAATCAAAGTAAGACTTAGATTGAATACAGAAAAAAGGGCTTGCATGTGACAGATTTCAAAAAATCACCGACTCCAATAACTGACCCGACAACTTTCTCAGCTCCAGTTCCCTTTGTGGTTCCAAAATTTGTCCTTGATATAAATGTCCACCCATGCATGTTCGTGTTTTTGTTTTTTATTTTCTAGAGTGACCTTGAATGGGAGCGTGGCTATAATCTCGGTATGGTGTAGGGACAGAACCACAGGAAGCCGATGGAGGATATATACTCATATACAGTTAATATATATGCCAAAAAATTAAGTTTGGCCCCTATTTTCTGATGGGAAATCCTGGTTTCGCCCTGACAGTATGATTGGGGAGGTGGCATATAGCCACGTAGGCTCTAAAAAGATTCACTTTAGAAAGATAGTATACAAGCTCACATTATGCTTCAAATACCAATTATCACCAAAATCATGTTTTGTTTTGTACCCATTTAGGATGTTTGGATACCAATAGTTTAACTACTTAGCAACTATGGCGTAAAACACTATGAAGTATCCAAACATACAAAAGCTTTAACTAAAATGATAGAACTAGTCAACCTTTTAAATTTAGATAAAGTTTCTTAGTCTACTAAACTGACGTGCATCCAAAATACATGTGATTGTTCGACGTGTGTCTAAAATGGATGTGATTGTTGCGTGCAATTTTAATAGAGCATGAATTCTCTAATATATTTTGGACATATGTATCAATTTGAAGTTTGGAGGAAAACTTTGATCTTTAAATTTACCAAATGAGGATACTACTGACCTTTAAGAAATCACCAGCCTGAATCATGAAATCCTTAATCACCCTATGGAACTGGCATCCCTTGTAACCAACAGGCAATCCAGCTTTCCTGCCAATCCAACCCAATTATATATATATATATAATGCCACATCAACCATGTTAAATTATTAGTTGTACCAAAAGTTCAATTAATATTCTAACATTCTCACCAATCTCTCAAGGCCTAATAAAATGAGAAATGAACTACGAAAACATATTAAATAACAAATTCCTCCAAAGAAATGGTAACCACCGTTGTACCTAGTATCAACTTAAGTAATACGAGAGACTGAAGATTATTACAGTGTCCTTTTACCTGTACTCTCCGGTGCAGAACTGCCTGCCACGTAACACAATAAAAAAAGTAAATTCGTTTCAGAAGTAAAAGTAAGATTTTCGATAATTCTTACTTGATTTATAGGAAAATTTGGGAGTACCTGAAATTTTCGGCGGTTTTGGGGGTGATATCGGCGAAGAGCTCCATCTTGATGCGGCCGGCGGGAATGTTACCGATGGTGATGTCGAAGAAGACGATCGGGTTCTTTGGGTTCGGCGGCCGCACGTGCCACTCCACGGTGTTCCCTCCTCCTGACGCCATCGATATCGCACGTGCACAAGAGCTGCTTCTGACTCCTCCTGGGTTTTGGGTTTTGCTTTGCAAAGTCAGTGACACGGTGAGGGGTTTTTGTACGTGTGAGAAATATTTTCCATCTGCTTATGTTTTCATCCCAAAACCACTGGACTTTGAAATGGTTTGGGCTTCACTAGAAGGCCCAATTTACTCGTTTCTTTTCCGTATAAATTGAAAGCACATCGGCCCTACAATCATATGCTAATACAAATTAACAATCGAAAAATAATTGGAAGTTTTGCTTTTAATTCACTAGTAGTTGTGTCAAAAATTGTCTCTAATAGATAGCTTAATCGGCTATGACTACACTTACTGAAGTAAAAGTCACTAATTCAAATTCCAAAAACAGTCGTGTCAAAAATTAATTTGGTTTAATGGTTTCAGAACACACAATTTAAAAAAATAACAATTTCAAAATACAGTTAATGAAAATGCACGTGTTTGATAAAATTTTTAAAAACGTGTTAATTTTGCCTTTAAAAACAAATTTCAACCTACAAAGCCGTACATTTTTTTAAAGGGAAAATATATAATAACTCCTTGGGTCTGCCTTCCGAAATTTTTAAATGCTTAGGTTTTTTTTTT